>VBSM01003215.1:23181800-23208553 GCA_008086735.1 Cheirogaleus medius | reverse complement strand
AAAAAAAATCATCTCTTTGCTCAGTTAGAGAAGAAAGCACCCAAACCAAACAACAGCTTATTTGCATCATTGGAACCCTCATTCCAGGGACTCCCGGGAGGGCGTGTGGTTTAAATCAGAGTGTCCAGGTTACTTGTCCATCTTCTAGACAAATCTGCTTACCATGGACCCACAGGGAAAGTCTGGACACATGCCAAAGCACTTCAGTGCCTGTGCAGATTGGCAGAGGGACTCTCCTCACAACCCAAGAGTTCTAGAAATCCACCTGCAGGCAAAAAATTAAAGAAACAGCCTAAGCTAAGTGCAAACTGTGGTGCACCCTTGACTTCTTTTACAGAGACTGAGCCCTTCATGATTTCGTCATAACCAGTAGATTCAGTAGAAATACTCCCGCTACAGAGACAACTACAGAAGCCCTTTCGCCTCTGCATTCAATTGATTTGGGATGAGTAGCTTTTTCATAAAACATTTTAGATGCTCCTCCATTTGTGGCAGGCACTGTGCTAGGCTGGAGAGATCCAAAGATGAACAAAATACAACCTCTGCCCTCCAGAACCTTCATCTTGTGATGAAGATGAAAATCCAGATCTTCAATTATAAAACTATCAGTTTGCTAGGTTTACTATAACAGGTTGTTACAAATTTGGTAGCTTGAAAAAACAGAAATTTATTCTCTCAAAGTTCTGAAAGACAGAATTGAAATCCAGGTGTTGGCAAAGCTGGTTCTTTCTGGAGACTCTGAGGGAGAATCCATTTCGTCCCTCTCTCCTAGCTTCCGACGGCGGCTGGCGATCGTGGCGTTCATTGGCTTGTGACTGCCTAAGTCCAGTCTCTGCCGTTGTCTTCCCTTGGCTTCCCCCTGTGTCTCTGTGTCACATTTATCTTTCCTTTCTCTTGTAAGGACACCCGTAACTGGACTTGGGGCCCACACTAAATCCAGGATGGCCTCATCCTGAGATCCTTGGATTAATTATTAATATATCTGCAAAGACCCTGTTTCCGAACAAGGTCATGTTCATAGGTACTGGTGGTTAGGACTTGGACATGTCTTTTGTGAGGATGCAATGCAATCCACTACAAAGATCAAATGTGATACATACTATAAAATTAGAGGCAAGCGCAGGCCACTATTGTAACAGAGAAGAGGATGGCCCACCACAGCTGGGGCAAGAGTTGGGTGAGGACTCTAGAGGATGTGGCTCATGAAGGGGGTTTTGGAGGATGGGGTGGAGTCTGCCTCACAGAAGGGCTGCTTGTGTGAGGGCAGAGAGTGTCATGAAGGGGAATAACACTGTTGGGCATTTGAATGTTGGCAGCCTCCTTGGATCCCATCCCTGCTTACGCCTCCTCTCCACGACCACCTGTGCAGCCCAACAAGAAAGACCTCTGAGCATTGGCTAGAGTTTCAAATAGCACAGCTTCTAACCCACCACACATGGGGCCCCTACCTGGGCCTCACATCTAACCACAAATGAAGCCTGACCTCACCCCTATTTTTTCTCTTTCTCATCATTGGAGTTCTGTGTGCTGTTTCCCTTCCCGGGAATCCCCGCTGGTTGTGAATCCCAGCCACACACTCATTCACATCCATTGGCGAGAGTCATCTGTCTCAAGACCAAGACGCATTTCCGGGCGGGTGATCAGAGCCTTCCTCTGGGTGGACTGGCCAAATAGAAAACATGGCGGGAGTGGGGAATCACAGGGCATTTGTGTGAATGTGGCATGCAGAGTGTGAGTGGGGAAGAGGAGAGGGGAGTTCACACTAGAGAGTAAGACAGAAGACAGATTACGGAGAGTCCTATGAGGCAGAAGCTCGACGTGGGCCACTAACTTGAAGAGCTGTGTTGGAGCCAAATAACCCCTGCACACCTGTAAAAACCAGGTGCTGCTGCTTCAGGACCACCCTGGTTCTCCAGGAATTAAGGCTTCAGCCTCAGGAAGTCCAGGACAGGATGGATGGACAAGTGAAAAGCCTAAATATGGAGAACTTTCCAGATGACTATCTGTCTGTCTTTGGAACCAGTATTTTCCAGGGTCTGAATTTCATTGCAGAAGCCTGTTTGAGGTGAGTTGACCCATTAGGCATAAGGTATAGAGGAGTAAGTTCTTGGGCGGTGTCCTTTGAGCATATTACTAGTTTATAAAGGTCATGTACTTCCCAAATCATCTGCTGTTGGTCCAGAGGAATGATTGACTCTTTGTGGAGTGAACCTGGCCAAGAGCTAACTTTGACATAAGCACTGGGTGGAGGACGGGGGAGGTAGGTGCAAAACAATAAGGGATTTTCGACTTGTCATTTCCACCCAGTTGATGGAATTATCAGGGAAGCTGTTTCTTTGACGCTCATGAAACTGCCTAGACCATAAAGTCAGCTCCAGCCACACCCAAGTTGTAACGAAGGGGGTAGATCTTATATGCACGATACAGGGTTGGCAATGCTCTTTGGGTAGGGATATCAGAGCTTGGTTTGGGGTGAAATAGTTGATGAATTTTTGGCGATTAAACACCACCACGCTGAGTGCTCTGCTTAAGCTGAGGTCACAGTGCAGGGGTGGGATTTTGTGTGGAAATCAAACTGCACTGGGACCATTTGCTCAAAGAAAGCTTCCCCCTCCCCACCACACCCTGATGAGTGTGTTCAAATGACCCTTTGTCCTACATAGCCCACTACTCCAAGAACACTATATGGCTGATTCAGAAGGCCGCATCCCATGCATTCTTGTTGCTCTTCCAAACTCATTATTTATGTGTGGCTTTGGATGGTCTTCAGAAGGTTTGCTGAAGCATTCACACCAATTCAATCCAAAACTTCACTCTTTTGCTGGGTTATTCTTTATGTGACAGCTGTGGCATCCCAGATCATTCGAGAGTCGAATGTCAGGCACATGACCTCCCCAAGATAAAAAATAGAGGGAAACCAGCCAGCTACCCCGATCTTCAACTACTTCTCCTTAAAGGCCCTATGGCATTCCATATTAGAGGCTTGGAAAATAACCACATGGCTGTCAGCAAACTGCAGGAATTGTACTGGCAAGATTGGCTTGTGGTGGCTCTGTCTACAGATTGTGTTTCTTGTCTGCCTGCCAAGACCCACTGTCCCTGATAAATGTAGCGCTCAGAGATGGCTAACAAGAGAGGCAGATTGTAGCACACAAACCAGCCCTCTGGCAGAGATCTACGAGGCCAGGTCTAGAAATAAAGGGGAAATGGTGAGATTGAGAGAATCCAGAGGGCACTTCTAGTAAACCAGAAGCATATTAGTGCTTAATCATTACTTGCATTTCCCTAATAAGTGGGGCCGATAGTAGTGATTGTGAAGACACACAAAACACATGATGTGACCTTTGCCCTCCACAAAGTTTCATTCTGTGGGGTGGCTAATAGAGAAATAGAGATCCCACTTGGGAGCATAAATGACAACATGACTTAATAAATGGAGGAGATTAAGGTTATACCTGTGACATATTAATAGATTAATAGTGTGCACAGGGGAAGAGATAAGTTCCAATTTGGAATACTTGGAGAACATACACATTTTTATTTATTTTATTTAAGGTGTTATGTATCATTTACTAGTTCTGAGTGCTTTAACTAGATGCAAACTCATTTCATTCTCCTCATAATCTTAATGATGTAGGTACTCTTAGCATAATCTTTTTTTTTTTTTTTTGGATGAACAAACTGAAACAGAGAGGTTAGGTAGCTTGTACAAGGTAACCCAGCTAGTAAGTGGCAGAGCTGGGATTCAAAACCTCATGAGAGCAAGAAGAACTTTGGTTTGACTTTGAAGGTAGGTTAGGATTTGAATGTCAAGAAGGTGAGAAGATCTTTCAGGTGGGGGATGGCAGACCACTGGTGAGGAAGGAAGTGACCCAATGAAAGAGTTGTGCTCCTCCCTTGTGGCTGGTTGATCTTACAGAACTATGTGGAAGGTATTGGAAGGGAGGCATAGAAAGAAACTGAAAGACTATGCACTGACTTAGCCAACACCTGACTTAGGTCTCGGCTGCAGAAATGGGAATGAATGGACAAATTCAAAAGAATCCATTAATAAGGAACTGACACCAACTGATGACGAATTAGATATGAGAGAAAACAATGTGGAAAGACAAAGCCATCTCTCCAATTTTGACCTTATAAATGGTGCTGTTTTTGATGGAATTGGGGAAGCCAAGATGACGCGTGAGTTTTAGAAAGATCAGTGATGTTATAGACATTTTGAGTTTGGCATTTTGTAGGACTTCTAAATACACATGTCCATCAGGCAGTTGTTTAAGTGGGAATTGAGCTTAGGAAAGTGGTCAAACTTGGGTTTTCAGGTTTAGGAACCGTTAGTGCAGAGGTGGGTGGATACGACTGCACCAGGGGAAAAGGAATAGGAGAGCAGAAATTAAGGCCGGAGCTCTGTCTCCATCCAGTTGCCAGAGGAAGTGAATTAACTAATAATGAACCTGAGAAAGGAAATAAAGAAGAAAGGTATAAAACTAGGATAGTGTAACACTGTGGAAACCAAGGGAAGATGATCCAGAAAGTCAGTTAGGTGGTGGTCAGTAATGTGTCATGCTGCAGTGAGGTTATAGAGAATGGGAAGAAATATCTTACGCGGCATTTAAGAGCCAGAAAAAAATGCATTGGCTTCTGAGCAGCCAAAACGAGTGGGATGGCCTTTTTTTACTTCCCCAGGATGAGTGTTGCCTGTTCTGCTACCATTTCCTGATGTAGAATGGCTTTAAACCTTTCAACCTGCCATCACGCTTCTCTGTCTGTAGGCACCACAGCAGAATGAGAGGAAAATCACATGGGCTCAAATTCAAAGCCTCTGCTGATAAAAACAAATTTGGCAACCACTTGAGGAGGTCACAGGCAAGGGTAGAAGCCTAGGTTCTCATGGTACAACATTTCCTCCAAGCTGTCATAGTTTTTGAGCGCAATTATTAACCAGGTGTGAATCCGTTTGAGAGACTTTGTTGAATGTCCGGTTGAAATTAATAAGTGCTATGTTGGGGGTATTCTCTTAATGTATCAGCACAGTAAATCTCGGCTCAAAGGCAAATAGAGTTAATGTGCCATGATTTTTTCTTAGTGAGCAAATATGGGTTCTAGGTGATCGTTTTACTGTGTTTTGTTTTTTGAAGCTATAATCTAATCATCTTTTCTATAATTTTATTAATTATTGAAAAATGTTAAAAATACAATTTTAATGAAAATTTAAGTTTAAGGAATTAACTTTTAATAAATTTGGATACTTTCTGATCACTAGCCCTCTAAGAACTCTTCCATTCATTGTATCATCTCAATGATAAATAATAAGATTGCTAAGAGGATATATATGTATTTGTTTTTAGCGGCCTGAGATAAAACTTTTCAAGGCCTAAACTCTTGAACTCCTGGGTGTGCAATTGTTCTCCCTCAATCTTGATTTGAATTTCCATCTTTATATTGTTTATTTTGTTCTTTTGAATGTGAATATAATTCTTGCTAGAAAATCTAGAAATCACATAGAAGTGGAGTGTTCTTTCTTCTCTCTGTTGTTCAACAAAGCAGTTCAGTTTGACAACTGTTCATTAAGTACCCACTATGTACAGGTACTATTAATATATCAGTCTTTGGGGGACATGAGGACCTTACCTAAGATTTATTTCAGTTTGGTTTTCAGAGTTCCTAGCAATCAACAAATGAATGGTTCAAATCCACTTTCTGAATGGATTCTCTTGAGATTTAACTACAGAAAACCCCCCTGTGTATCCAATAGGTTTCAGGAGGTGCCCTTCCACTTTTGTTCTCAGTGGAGTTATTTTCAACTGAATAACCAAAGTGCTAACTATTGGCATTCCTCAGACTTAGAAAACATTGCTCATTTTAGAATTCTTCTAGATATGGGCTTGCGTCTACCTGCTCTCTGAATTTCTTGAAGCCCTGGGCACATGTCCAGCAATCCTCATTGTATCTTTAACCTCTCTGAGATGGTTCTCTCAAAATTCCTGTTAATCCAATATTGCTTTGAAGTCCAATTCCAAGTCAAATGGCGATTCTTCTACATTTTTCCTCTATTTTCTAAAAGATAAAGTTGCCAATGAAGTAAATGTTTGTGAGATGTTCTAGTTTTAATGGGATCACACTTCTGGTAAATGTATGTAGAGTTAAAAGTCCCCAGCACTAATAAGACTACCTCTGTATGTTTTAATATAATCTGTATTAGGAAATAATTTAAAAAAATAATCGATATTAGGAAAATATCATTCTCAAACACTGTCTGGCAACTATGGTATAATTCCATCAAAGTAGAACTTTTGATTCTCTTTCCCTTTGTTGCAATTGAAATGCTTTTCACTTTACTTCCTCTCTCAGATCTATAGGTTTTTGCACATATAGATGACTCCATTATGTACAGATCCAAATTCCTCTCCTCTTTTTGTCTTGGATGGGCAACATGCCACCCGGTTTCTTCAGCGGAGATGAAAAGAGATTTACAAGTGAGTCGAACTAGCCACAAAGCCAGCGTCAAGCAAGAAAGGCAATCTACTCTGGTAGATTGGAAGTTTCTATAAGGGTTCATCAAGGTTGGTAGCAAATAACAGAAGCTCTTAAAAGGCATTTGCCTCCTGAGGAACTTCTTTTGCGGTGCTGAAATTGGCCCTGCCCAAGCATACAACCTCCGATATTTTTCAAAGGTTTGTGTCTTACAAAGCAAGGTCTCTAAGGAAATAAATGATTTTCACTCAGCCACAAACCTCCACAGCCTGTATTGAAAGAAGAGCCACATTTTTCTGCTGGAAAATGCACTCCCTTTCAACCCACCAGGATTTTTACTTATACCTCCTTTATCCCTCCAAATACATCAGGCTTGCTGGATTTTAAGTATTTCATTTTCACATCTCTCTTCCCTCCCAGATTGTCACCTCTTGGAGGGCACAGAATCTCTGATTCACCTGTGCATTTTCAGCACTCAACACATAGTCAATGTTTCTTGAAAAAACGGTCTGATTTCCTTCGTGGGCACAGTTATGGCGGATCCCAGGTAAGCACGTCTGGATTTATCAAGAGTGACCCTACTCTTTCAGAGCAACAGAATTCATATCTTTAGTGACTTAGCCAAGGCAAGAATTCTAATCACAAGTATTTGCCATTTAAATATCTTTCTTTGGATGGGTTTAATATTCTTCTTTTGCCCTTTTTTCTAAAGGTTCATTGATTGTACATTCTAGTCATAGAATGTACATACTTGCTTCACCAAGCAAGTGGAGAAAATCTAGTTGATCACGTTTATCTTTGTATCTTAGCATCTCAAGTGCAACTCTTTGTCCTTTCTACTTTGTAGGTTTGGTTAATGCCATTTGTCATCATCTAAGAAATACTAGGAAGCTCTGCCCTTATTCTCTGTTGCATCTTGCTGTGTCAGATTTGACATCTTTCCTATAATTCTGTTTTGCAGTTTATTTGGACTTTTTTCTCCCTTTTTCTGTCAAAAATCCTGTTTCCACTCTGTTAATCAGGGTATAATTGTCTGCCAAATACATTCAGCCCAGTCTTTGTGACGTGTACCCAGATTGTAGCCAGGACCCTTTGTTCTCGTATCACAGGCCACAGTCCAGGAGACTGACATCTTCTCTTCAACACTCTCTCCAGCTGTTCACCCCCCACTCCATCCTTCTTTCTTTTCCAAAGACATGACCTTCAACTGGAAGAAGAGATGAAAACATCACCTGTGTGTGTCCTGAGAATTCCTCTATAACTTTTCATGCAGACCTTTAAGTCTCTGGGGACCCATCCAATTGTTCATTCCCCTGGGAGGCAGTGAATGGTGAGATTCAGGGGTCTCAGCTGGCCATATACCTTATGGTCATACCATATCGCCATATACTTTCTACTGTGGTCTCTTGACTGACTGTCCACGCACAGGCGTCTCTGAACAGCAAGGTCAAGCTACCGGATAAATAATTTCCTCTGAGAGTGAAAACAGGGTGATGGCTCCTAAAAATCTCTTTCATTGTTCCTGGAATGCAGGATGGTGCTTTTTAATCGAAATATCTCATACCATGCTCCACCACAAGAATCTCGGTGGAGTTTCTCCTTGTCTTCTTATTCATATATTAATTACTTTTGACATCTATTTCTGTTCACAACTTCAGTGTATTTTTCTATTTGGTTGCTTTCTTCCGGGATGAGTTTTCTACTTCTATTACGCTCATTCTCTAATAAAGTAGCATATAACAAGGTGGTCCTCAAACTTTTTCTCTCATTTTTAACAGCCACTGAAGCTTGAACACAGAGTAAATAGAACTCTAAATCAATAACTCCAGGAGAAAAGGAAATACAAAATAGATTCTGAAGGTCAGAAAGTTCTAATCAGTATGAATCGCTTCCCGGTCTCGAGAACAAGAAATCATCCTGAAGCTGCCAGGAGCAATTGTTTTCAAGCCTTGCTTACTGAAACAACTTAATTGCCTTTTCATTCATTTTCTCTTTAAAGTAATCTATATTTTTGAGAACTTTCATGTAGTTTCTCAACAGCTGATAATGAGATAGGAGAAAGGGCTTCATAATCATGATGGTGTAGAAAGAACACCAGGTAAGGAAACTGGAGATCTGGGGTCTAACCCAAACTTGATTGGGGGCTGTTTATTTGAACTCCGAATCTCATTTCCTGATCTGTTGAATTGGGGCAGAAAATACTCCCTGTTTCTCACTGAGTGGTTGCGAGGGTCAGACACACATGCACACACACACACACACATATGTGCATTAATATAAATGCACACATATTTTATAAACTGAATAATGCTGCAAAAATACTACTTTTAAGGCAATTATCATTACATTTTAAAGCGAGTTTGATATACTAGAAAGCCTTCATCAAAGGGACAAGCTAGAATGAACAATCCTAGATTCTGTGATTTTTAAAACATTTTTATTTATTTATTTTTTTTAGCAGAGCTAGCTGTGACATTTTAGCAGGTCATTAATCTTGTTTGAGAAGTTCCCCTTTGTGTGAAGTGGGGATGATGATAATCTCTGAGCTTCCATGTTCTGTTTTCTGGCCTGAGGCTGTACGTCTTCCCCTAACTAATGATACCAGGAAGATTCACCGGTCAGGAAAAAAGGCAGCTTACTTACCTCTCAAACTTTACCCTGAGATTCCAACAGAACAATGCATAAGAAGACAAAATAATAAAACCAATCTCTATGCAAGACATGCCTTGAATAATAGTTGATTGAGACGGAGGTAGAAAGAATTAACATTTCCTTACACAAGGGTATTTTAGACTAGGGTATAAAATAGCTTGAAGTAGCACCTAATATTCTCTCAGCTTGTAGCTTTAGACAGCCATACCATCTTTAATTAATTGATTGATTTACTACCTACAATTCTTTTATTGTATTGTGAAATAATAAAAAATATACATATTGCCCCCAGTCCCTGGCATAAAGCTCCTAAAGCCCTTGTAATTTCCTGAGTGATAGGAGTGCTAAGAGAATCTTTTGTTCTAATATTTGGTCTTTGACTCCAGTTCCTGATACAGAGCTCCTAATACCTTGAAATTTTATGGGTGACAGGAGCATCTTTTATTCTAATGAGGCAGCTCTTGGTGGTCTTCTGGATGGGAGCTGGTCATCAAAAACACCAAGCCATCATTATATGCCTGGAGCTTTCCGCCCCACTCCCCATTCTCTGGAGAGGGGAGAGTAGCTGGAAATCGAGTTAATAATCATGCCTATGTGATGAAGCCTCTGTAAAAATCTCTAAACTATGGGATTTTGAGAGCTTTTGAGCTGGCAAACACATTCATGTGCCCGCAGCATGGCGCACCCCAATTCTACAGGGACATGGCTCCTGTGCTTGGGATCCTTTCAGATCTCACCCTATGCAGCTCTTCTATCTGGCTGTTCATCTATATCCTTTATTATAGCCTGTGTTAATAAAATGGTAAACATAAGTAAAGTGTTTCCCTCAGTTCTGTGAGCCACTCTAGCAAATTAATCGAACCCAAAGAGGAGATAGTGGGAACCACAATTTATAGCCCATGGGTCAGAAGTATAGGGAATCACCTACCACTTGTGATTGTCATCTGAAGTGAGAGGGGAAGTGTTGGGGGACTGAGCTTTCATCCTGTGGGATCTGACGCTATCTCCAGGAAGATACTGCCAGGATTGAATTGAATTCAATTCAAGACACCCAGCTGGTGTCCACTGGAGAATTGTTCAGTGTGTGGGGAAATACCCCCATATATCTGGTGTCAAAAGTGTTGTATTGAGTGGTATGTGACACATACACTTTGTTCCCCACCCCCATCTCTAATAGTGCAGTTCAGCCAGAACTATAGAGGCAATGATGGTCCACACTGACAAGGCTTGAGCATCAAAGGGAAAAGGACACAGGTGGGTACAGACTCAGGTGCATGATATGGGAATGCAGAGCAATGCAGTGTAACCCAGTAAGCCAAAATCTGTGAGCACATAGGAGGGCATGTAGACATGTACACACACACACATACACACATACACACATACACACACACCCAAGTATACACATCCCAAATAGTGTCAGAGCTGAGAACAAATACACTTTGCTATTCCATTTTTAAGACTCTCATTTTTCAACAGAGCAGAACAAAGGAAAACACATGAGGAGAGGAAAGTGCACTGAGGGTTTTATTGCTTTTGTTTGAAGTCAGCCATGCTGAAGTTGATTTTAATTTAAATGTGAGGTTAGTTTACTTTGGGGGTCATAGCACACAGGCAAGCTAGGACACTCAGCAATTATCTTTCACCATGTAGAAATCTATGAGCCTGTGCACTTGAAGAAAGGCCATTTGTTATTTTTTCACCGGAAATAAATTAACCAGCCAACTCAAGGATACACAGACTTAATGACAGTGGCAAAAATGAGCTGATGTTTTCTTTGCCTACTTCACCCAGCCAAGGTACTGGAGAGTTGACTTTCATGGGCTGATATCTAGAAAGGCAAGCCTAAATGATTATTTTATAATAGTCTCCCATGTGTAAATAGAATTTATTTCCCTGTTTTGCTTTTGGCCCCTGCACCGACATAGTGCTTTTAAAGGAAAGAATTCTGAACTAGAGTCCTCACCATCCTCTATGGTCTGAATGTTTGTTTCCCTCCAAAACTCATGTGTTAACACCTACTTGCCAGGGTGATGGTATTAGGAGGTGGGGCTTTTGAGAAATGATTAGGATATTAAGACTCTGCTCTCATGCATGGGATTAGTGCCTTTGTAAAAGAGACTCCAGAGAGCTAAGTACCCCCTTCCACCATGTGAGGACACAGCGAAAAGTCAGCAGTCTGCAACCTGGAACAGGGCCCTCATTAGACATTGAATCTGCCAGCACCTTAATCTTGGACTTCTGGGCCTACAGAACTATGAAAAATAAATTTCTGTTGTTTATAAGTCACCCAGCTTAGTGTATTTAGTTATAGCAGCCCGAATGCACTAAAACTCTACTTTTCCCAATGATCTACTCTGTCTATGGTATATTGATAGATTACAATTCTAAGAAAACTCATTAGAGAGGGCCTGGCTTTATAAAAGTGAAAAATTGTGAATAAGGAAGATATTGGTAGAGTGAATCTGTTGTATTTGTGTGAAATATACTAAAAAACATGGGGTCTTCACAGTTGCAAGAGGCATACCCCGACAGCGGGTGGCCACACAGGGCTGTGCAGAAGAGCACTGCCCTACACCAGGGCATATCCCCAGTCAGACCCCATTTGGAGGGGGGAAGAATGGCAGCCCACCTGAGATCTCCAGAAGACCCCAATGCCAGGGCATATGCCCACCGAGACCCCCATCTGCAGAGGGTCAGGGTGGCAGCCCACCTGAGATCTCCGGAAAACCCCAGAGTTGCTTTAATTCCATATTTCTTCATTTATCAAATGGGGAGAGTAAATGTCCTTACTGAGTTCAGAGAATTAAAACATATTAGTTTATATTAATTGAGAACAATAAAGCTGGACCGAGATGTGGATGTCCACTTGCACCAAGTGAATGGCCTCTGCACACCATCTTCATAGCTCAGAAAATTCAAACTAAAAGAAATAACAGACTATCTATTATGGGTCACTTGCAAATCACTATGGCCATGGATAGTAAGTGAAGCTGTGAATTCTTGCATCGAAAGGAATCCATGATTATGATTTTTAATCAGAGGGTCTATATGATTAGATTCTTAAAATTAGAATACACATTTGTAGATTTAAGAATAATTCTAATCATCAGAGGAGTCTTCACATGACCAAAGATTCACCATAGTGTACTCTTAATAGTGAGAGTCCCACATAATTGTAAATCTCTTTAAGTTGTCTGACTTTGCAGAACCTCACCCGGGTGAACTCTTGCTACATCCTTGCCTAGAGGGATATACCATTGATCATAACATGAAGTAGTTTTAGACACACTGGTAATTAATGCCCTTGAACAGGTCCAAGATTGGAGTTCACAGTAACAGATCAAGCTCTAATGAGAAACTAGTGCATTTTGTAAAAAGAGATACACAGCTAGAGCCAGAAACGACTATGGTAGCTTCAGAGATTTCTGATTCAGCAGCCTTGTGTATTCTACACGAACTTTCATTTGGACAGTCCTCGGATCTCCAGGGCACCCTAATTGCAGTAATGGGCTATTTCAAAAAGCTCCTTCTAAAAACCTGAAGATTCTACATTTACACATATCGAGGCTATATAATACGGTTTGTTTTAAGACATAGGAAAGAAAATAATAAATTGCATTGTGGACAGTGAATTGGGAATCACTATCTTATGTTCTAGGTACCTAAGACAGAATATTCAATTGCAAAGTGACAGCTTCCATCTGCCCTATATCTTTCTTCCTGAAATTTTTTGACAGTTCTCCCTACAGACTTTTTGAGTTCTTTGGTATCATGTAGGTTTAACCTTTACAGGATACAGGTGGGTTTGCTTTAACTTCTCTTTGTCTCAGATACCCCATTCCATTTGAGATAAATACCTTTTTGCATTTGGGAAAATGCAGTCTTTTAAGTGGCTCACAGAATAAGAAAAAGAAATTGAGTTAGAAGTCAGCCCAGATCAGACAGCCTCACCTAATTCAATCCTAGGAGGTCTGACAAGTTGCTATACAGAAAAGCAGTCTTCTGGAGGCAAAACTGCTTGCCAGTATGCACATCAACTCCAACAGAGGGCAAAACACCAGCTGCCTGAATACTCTCTCAGGCTGCATCTCCAAGAGCAAAAAGGGCTCTTCAGTTTTAGCAAAGTGAACTCCCCCCACCCGCCCCCACCCCCAGCTAATCAAAATGCCCCTCGGTTGGCAGATGGAAATATCCTCCAGCCCAATAAGCCCGCATGACTCCTTACAGCTAACCTCTGCCCAGGGAGAAGTCAATAAAGAAACAAAATGCAAATAAATTAGCACTCATCACCGCTGATCTAGTATAAATATTTATAAGGGAAAGATGCAGCAATTTTGAGTGATACCATGATTCAGACCCCACATAAACAGTTAAAAACAGCCATACTTGAGATATTGCTCTTAGCATTTTTTTTTTCCATTTCACATCACCATAATCACCTAATAAATATTTAAATGGACCCATTTGCTGTAACTATAAAAGAACCGTGTAAACTTGTTGTCATCTAGACACATTAGCCGTAGTGGAGTCAATGAATTTCAACAGTCACTTAATATCGCAGCCACTAGCTACCTTAAAACTGCCAGCCACGGCCTGCCAGGAAGCTACTGTAACAGCCCAGCTCACTGCCTCCCGAGCAAGACAGGAGCTTCATTATGAATGCGAGCATTGCTGCTCTAATTAGGCCTGGGAGAGGTTTAACAACCATCCTACAGTCTTGCTGCTGACAAATATAAAAATAAAGCCTTGTTCGAATTAGCAATGTGAAGTGAGAAGGTCTAGAAGCACCAACTGTCTGAGCGGCCCTGGAACAGCTCTAATCTATAGTGAGGTTATTTTGGTTCATAAACTGCTAGTATGTTACCTGCAGGAGGTCTCCCCTGTAAAATGAATTATAGTAAGCTATATGTGATAATTAACCATGCATTAGCAAATATCTTGAAACAGGGAGGCTCTGTTTTCTCTGTATTTTGACTAATAAAAGCATGAATTTGTTCAACAAATGATCATTTAGGTTGTGGAATTCTAACCATATTGGAAGGACACAGTGAGCAATACAACATTGTGCTGGTCTAAGGGTTTCCTTACCCAAACAGGCTGCTTAATAGGCTGGCTCCATACTATGATGCTATTCACAGACCTAAAAACCACAGCATTGAGAAGACAAATACAATATACATTTAAAATAATATGAACCTTGTGTTCTTATTTACTTTAAAATCACCCTATATGTGACAATTAAAAAAAAATACACGGGCAAAGTTCTATTTCAGAAAACAACCTTGTATTTCATTTAAAATAATTTAAAAACAACTCCCATAACTTTTCAACAATTAAAAAAATATATAATTGTACAGTTTTTTTTTTACAGAGTGAGTTTCTAAGAATTTTCTTGAGAAGGTTTCAAACATCATCAGAAAATAAAAACTAGATGAAAACATTGAATAAAACAACACTGTGTTCTGAATTCATCATCCAAAAGCCTACCGATGAGTGTGTTATATGGGTATCAATGACTTTGAAAGAAGTATTTTGGGTGCTAGGTTGGGGGTGCAGGGGGGGCTGGGCTCTGGGCTGAGGACACAGAATTCTGGGAGGTTTATGGGTAGGGGTGTCATCTCCGATTGTCAGGGCATTCATGGGGAACAGGAGTCCAGGGGTTTCCATCATTATAGGAAGCCACAGGATGCTTATTTTTGTGACCAGAGTCTGCCAGCAATAGAAAGTGGGGATGATGCCTTCAAATTTATAGACTTTTCCCTTGTCTCACGGGACACTTACTGCTTCTTTACAGACAAGAATATCTTCTTCTCTTTCTCCCTCGTCTTCCAACCTCACAGCTAAAACGCACATTTATATGTAGTATATGTAAACACATGCACACATACTTACACAGACCTAAAAATAATCTAGACAGACCACTAAGGCAGCTTCAGTTTTTAATCCCAAATATGTGACCAATAGTTCTGCTTTAAATAGTCTATCCGAATCCATCAATAAGTTGAGGTTATCCCTTCTAAGCAGTTCTAAGAGTTTATATGTTTACACCTGAACTATTTCCACGGGATATTAATAGACGTTAGCTAAAAGCGTTCTGTGGTCAGATATATATGAGAATCCCTGGATTAAGTAAAGTGACATAGGTTTCTTTTACTACAGGACTTCTCAGAGCCTTTACTATCACCTTGGGAAATATTGCCCCAGTGTAAACATTAGACACACATAGCCAGTTCTCATTGGGAAGAGCATCTAGTTTTATAAAATATTTCACCAATGATATAGAGATGAAAGAGTTGTTGATTCTGAAGATCTTCTTGAAGGACCTGATGGGCTAAAAAAAAAAAAAAAAAAAAAAATCCCAGTAAATTGTTCTGGGACTGAAAGCCCTGTACTCAATGAGAGAAAATCCAATCCTAAGCGAGGCTGAGGGGGACCCTCTTGATAATCAAAACATCCTTCAGTTGCAAGCCATTCACCCATTCTAGGATCGCAAGGAAATTCACAAGGCAAACGTGTTTTGTCATCTCAGCAAAGAATCTCTTCTTTCCATTGCATCCTACGTCAAAGGATGTCAACTTTTAATCACTGACACCGACCGGTAAGGAACAGGTGGCCATTAGCCTTCGTGAGGGAGGCAAAAACACACCCCCTTGCTCCAGACGGTCTTTCCAGCTCTTTCTGAGCAAGAGGTCTCTTTTTTAACCTTCCAATGTATTGGGTAGTTACAGTGCAGACTATAAACTCCCGGGAAGAAGAAGGGAAGAGTTCTGGTGCTAGAACAAAACCCAGGCTTTGTTCTGTGAAGTCTCGGGGCTTGGCTTTGGTGTATTTCATGGCAGTCGGTTCTGGGTGGGTGTGTGGAGAGACAGAGAGAGAGGAGAACTACTAAGCATCCTCCAGGCACCAACAAGCATCCTCGGAGGCTGGTGGCACAGCAACTACCTCTGTGCCCTCGTCCCTCAGTTCTTCCTTTCTCCGTCTCGCTGCAAATATGCTTTGCTGAGAAATTTAAGAATGTTATTTTGGAACTGTACCTATCAGGGATTGGAAGTTTTCAGTGTTGGCTTCAAGCCGTAAAGTGATCGTGGGAATCTGAGACTAAGTGAGAAAATAATGCAGTATGAGAAGTAGGTCCTGAATTGTGTTCTCTTGTCTGATAGAAAAGTTCAGGTTTGGAATCAATGAGACAGACCCTGGGTTCAAATCCTGCCTCCATCACATACCAGGGCAAAGTCTTGAGCGATCCTGAGCCACAATTTCCTCATCTACAAAATTGTGATAACAAGATAACTTATGTAAAGTTCCTGGAGCACAGTAGGAATCAAGTAGTTCCGGGTTATCCCCCAGCCCTGCCTAATGCTGTCCAATGCAAAGACTCATTCCACAATTACACCCTGTGCTGTGAGCCAGGCTGGACCTAGCTCAGTGCCCCTTGTAACAGGAAGAAAAAGCCAGAGTATTTGCTTAAATAATAGTTACTCTTTTTGAGCATTTATGATAGATGTGCCAAGGCACTGTGTGAAGCAATTTTTTTGTGCATTTATCCCATTTAATCTTAACAACTTCCCTATGATTTCAGAATTCCATTTCTAGTCAATGAAAAGTCAAAAAAAAAATTTTTAAAAACTCCCTGATAATGCGAGTGGTTTCCTTCACCCCATTCTGCTTCCATCAGGACCGATCTCAAAGCCCTGTGCTGTTTCTGCACTAGGTATTTATCAAAACAGTATTACCCATTGGGCTTGGGAGCGAGTGCTAAGAGTGCCCCCTTTTGGTCCTTGGGAGCCTTACAGCCCATCCGGGAGAATAAGGTGTGAAGCCTCCCTTTCCCTTAGGCTCTTAGCGAGCACATTCGGGGTTATTTGTGTCTCCTACTGTTGTGTCCCCTGGTCGGTCTGTATGTGGCTTTTACATTCCTTAATAAAGTAATAGACATGAAAGAATTCTGTGGCCGATGCCAGCAGCCACAGAGAACACCAAGTCTAAAGTCAGCTAAAGGTAAACATATGGAGCCATCCAAGGAATGTAGCAATAAAAATTGGAACATATGACAGAGCCTCCCCTCCCCCCCTCTATTTTTCTGGGATAATTGTGTCAAGGAGGGGGAAAAAATCATCTATTTGCAGACAGCATGGCTTCATTGCGCTCCACTGTCATCTGGCAGGGGGAGCCAGTCAAAGAATCTTTCAAGAAACAGCCTTTTTTTTTTTTTTCTTAATTCCCCCTGACTGAGTGTCCAACTACCAAAAATCTCTCAAATCAAATCCAAAGACAATTATTTATTTTCCAGACTTAATTTAATAGCAAAAACACCCCTGGAGGACTGAATGTGGTATTTGACTTTTATTTGGGCCACTCTGGGCATCACCAGCAGCTTTATTCTCCAAAGTGTGACTTTGCAGAGAGCTCCTCGGGCCGCAGAGCTGTCCAGGGGCGCTGGCTGGGATCCTCGCTCCCCACACGACAGGGGCCCCCGGGCTGGGCCAGAGACAGCACATAAATAACGCTTCTCAGTGAGAGTTTGACTCGGTGTTTCTTCTTCGTGGCTCGTACTCTTCATTCTCACGAAGGGAAAACATGACCCCGGTCTGTCCCCAGACCACCTTCCCAGCCTTGTCTGACACTACCGCAGCCCCATGGGCCGGCCTGCCTGCTCCTGTCACGTGGGATTAATTGGGGCTCCCACTCCGGTCCTGCCTCTGCTCAGGCCATTGTCTGTGCCTGAACCACCCTCATCTACACGTGGAGCACTGGCTGTCAGAACGTGTGCTATGGATGGAATCAAATCACGGCTTCATTACTGACAATCCACATGCTCTGGAGAAAGTGAACTTGCCTCTCTGACCTTTCTGTGTGTTTCCTCATTTGTCAAATGGAAATTATCATAGAAGCAACTTACTTTATAGTGTATGGTGAGGATGAAACGAGCACGTGGTTTAGCCACAATGTGGTACACGGTGGGCACTCAGTAACTTTTAGTTATTACTATAGTTATTAGTAATCCCACTATGGACGTCCTATTTACCCTTCAAGAGACAGGTCGACCTCATTTCCTCCATGAGACCTCCAGGGAGTCTCCTCTTTTTCCAGCCTCCTTTTTATTCACTTGTTCTTCCACCAATTGGCCTCCATTTGCTCTCCAGTCCTTTATTATGCCAGGTATTACTTGAAATAATTTCATTCATTTAGTAGCCATTTACTAAGCACATATAATGTGCAAAGCACACGGCTGGAGATACAAGAATGGACCAGATAGAGGAGCTCCCTCTGAGGAGCCCAAAGTACAAATGCAGCCATGGCCAAGGCTGACCACAGTGCAAAGTCCAAAGTGTTAGGTGCTATGAGACATATGCAACAAAGATGCCGCTGGGTTAGGGGAGTATGGAGGAAGGAAAGGTCAGTGTCAGTTAAGGTGATCAGGAAAGGCTTTATGGAAAACATAGTGTTTATAGTGGATCCTTCAAGCTCTGAGCATTTAAACATGGAGAAGAGGGAAGGGAAGAGCAAAGTACAGAGACAAATGACTAGTTATTTGCATCTGTCACCCCAACTAAAGTGTTAGCCCCAGGAAGCTAGAGACCATTTAACAAACTGTGTCACTTTGTCATTAGGCATACCAGAAGGTCAGGACAAGACCAGGGAAAGGAAACAAGAGTTGCATGGGGTAAAGACTGGGGAGACTGATAATGTGGGGAGAAAGGGGCTGGCCCCGCGAGAGTGGAACTGGTAAAGACAACCATTAATCCCGAAGGAAAGCTTCTTTCTCTAGAACATTCCAGGAGGTATTCTAATCCAATAGTTCCACCCAAGGAGCAAAGTGGGGTCATATACTTGTGCCCAGTGGGTAGTCCAACAAAAGTAACAGGAGTTTTTCTGATTGAGGCAATAGAAAATGGGCTCAGCCCTGAGTCAGGAGATGGCTGGGGTTCTGGACAAGAGGGTTAGGGTGGGTTTAAAGCCAGACTCCAGTCCCAGAAAGCACCATCCCCAGAGACCTGGGGAGACAGTAGGCTGCATAAATCAGGTCCTTGAGAACAGGGATGCTTGGGCTTCTACTGTGTATGTCACCATAGTGAGTCTCTTGGAAGCTGTGGCTCGAATGTGCACGCGTGCTACAGTGGCATGTAACGGAAGCAGCATGGATTTTGCAGTCATCAGACCTGGACAGAGCTCATTAGCTCTGCGACTGAGCAAATCATTCAGTACTCTAAGCCACAGTGCTTTCATTCATCAACTGTGGAAATTCATACACATTATCTTAAGCTCAAAAGAGATCATTATGTAGAGGGTCCAGAGTGTGGTTCACCGACCAGCAAAATGTCTGAGAACCTTTTAGAAATGTAGTCTTGGACACCCCCTTTCTCCAACTTACTGAATCCGAATCTGAATTTTAACTGGACACCCCAGGTGAATCTCAGGCACCTTAGGGTTTGTTAAACACAGGACTAGAGGAGAAGTTGGTGCATCTGCTACTGTTTTTGTTGCTCTGTGGACCCCTAGCTTACTGGTCAGCAGGTGTGACTAATTGCCATCTCAGAATCAGAACAGAAGAGGTGCTTTCAGGGGTTCCTACTGATTCAAGGACTGGGTGGGACTGACCCTGCCAGGGAATGCCTATTATAGGGTCTTGGAGACTTGCAGTGACTTGCACAGTCTCTCTCTCTCTCTCTCTCTCTCTCTCTTTCTCTCTCTCTCTCTCTCAGACACACATACAATGTACACTGGGCTTTTAGGAAAAGCCAAAGTTGAATTTTTTAATCCATGAGCAGCAAAATCTTTATACCTAATTACTCCTAACTTCTTGACTCATTTCTTTGATTTGCAACCTAACACACCTTGTGATTTCACATTTTCAAATTTGCTTTCCACTTAGTATACTGGTAGCTATTAAACACGGTTGTCTTGATTCTCACTGGATAAAGGCCCACACTCCCTGCTGCAGTGAAAATACTCTGTGTGCTTTTGGAAAGTCTAGGAGAGGCTGCTCTATAAACCATCAGAACACAGGCCACAGAGCTCCTGCCCTCCCTTTCTGCACTGCCCCCCAGATGGTTCTGACATATCACCACCCCTGCCTTCCCAATCATTCTCAAGCCAATCCGTTTAAGTCCCATTTTGTATGGGATCAGCCCCAATCCCCCTGGGATGCTCAAAGCTATGCTGCATTCCCAGAGTTCACTGATGGAAGATGCAGCCGCTCTAGTCCTCACAGTGTAGACAGAAAGAGTCAAGAGCGTGGGCTGCGCAGCTGGTGGGTTCAGTACCAGCTGAAATGTCTTCAATTGCATATTTAGCCACTTACTGTGTGTCCCTGAGCATGTGCTTATCCTATCCAAGCCTCAGTTTCCCTGTGTATAAAGTGGGGGAGATAATGGTATAGGATTCAATGAAAAATTCCAAGTAAAACACTCAGTATATTCCTGGCACATAATAAGTACTCAATAAATGTTTGTTATTAATATGAGGCTCACCTTATACAAAGAGGTTACTCTCTGCCCTCCTTTTCCCATTTAATAAGCAAACAGAAGGCTCAGACTTGGAAGGGAGTGTTGGTGAGCTCCACTCAAATGGAAGCCAAGTGATGCCTCATAATCCCTGAAAAAACAACAGGTGGCCCCAAGCTACACACCCCAAAGAGCCAAGACCAATGCTGTAGTGCCCATTAGTCCCCGTCTGGCTTTCTATAGGAAATACGACCACTTTTTTTTTCAGTGACTGTAATTAGTGGATTAATTAGGCTATTTGATTTTTCTTTCTCTTTCTTTCTGATGGCCAGAGGGCTCATTAGCACCTCCGTTAGCATTTGGTCAGGAAAGGAAGAGGCAGTGGTACGTTCCAATCATCTGAAGCAGGAGAAAGGAGTAGAGGAGGAATTAAGTTTTCTCTCTGGGATCCTGAGCTTGAGATATGGACAGGGATGAGCGTTTTATCCACTCATACATCACGTGTTTATTATTTACGACCCTGTGTGTGCGTGCTATGCCTCTCGTCATTGTAGGGGCTAGAAGAAGCGAAGTACAGTTGAAAGCAAGAACAAACATACATGGAAAAGCAAATCCATGATACGGAAGTAAAACGGCAATGACAAAGCAGATCTCACTCGTGTTTCCTCCTTGAGTTTCAGTTTCCTCATCTATACAATGAGGGAATTAGACTATAATAAAATTACAGTCTTTCAAGGTTGGAAGGAACCTGGAGGTCTTCTATGACAATATTCTCTATTAGCTCCAATGGTGAAAAACGTTTATTCAGATTATATTTGCTGAAAATATGTCTCCCTGTAACTTCCTCATATTGGTATTATTATATTTCTGAAAGCTGTCCAATTCTCAGAAAGCTAGTACTCAGAATGTCCAATTCTAGTGGGTGGATTCCTTCTATGCCAATTTGCAGAAAGTGAATCTGTTCAATGGCCAGGAATGATCCTCAGCCAGCAGGTATTAGTAAGTCTTTGCTGGTTGTTAAAGCACCTCTGTACCAGTGTTAGATAATCACTGCCCAACCTACCTCCCCCAGGGTCCCCACTGCAACCCCAACATCCCAGCACCTTCCTGAGGAATCTCTCTAATCTCTCTATGACCCAAAGGCTGGTGTATAGCACAGCAAGGAGGCCCTCCAGGGCTCTGTGCTAGTCCTACAGCAAATATCCCTTCTCATCGATCCTTGCTCCTGCGTACTGATTGCTAATATATTTTCTTATAACCCCCCTACATGGTTCTTTTACTCTCTGGGTCACATGGGCTAAGTTTAAATATTTTTCTATAAGTATTTGGAGACTGTCCAATCTACTAACCATGAATATTCCCATTTTCAGACCTCTCTCTCTCTCTCTCTCTCTCTCTCTCTCGCAGTCTCCCTCTGAATGTGTTTCATTTCATCACTATCCCTTTTTGGTATGACGTTCCTGGTGGAGCTTGAATCACACAGAACAGAGCAGAAGTTCTCTTATAATGGATACTTTACCTCTAGCCTCATAGCCAAAGATAATGTCATCTTTAAGAGACTTACCAGATATAAAATTCTAAGAAATGACAGACAGGCAAACGCAAGGCATTACATGACAAAAGTCCAGGATGTGATCAAGCTAGCTGAGTGCTCTTAGCTCACAGGAGTGGAAATCATTAACAGCTAAGGTGCTGATTCTCTGAAACATGTTCAAGTTGAGAGAGTCTCGAGGAAGAGCAGAGGAAGAAGATGATTGTAGGTGGGCGAAACTATTTGAGCAAGGGAGAGAAAGCAAGAACAACCACAGGGTGACCATGGGGTGGGGGAAAACAGAATAAAACACAGTATTTGGAATAATATTTTCCTAAAGGAAGCAAGGAGAGACAGAAAAGTTGAAGGGATGAGTAGGTGGCATCTGGATACTATTTTTCAAGTATTATGGATTTATAGAGATTTTTAGCTGGGTGGTGATATGATCAAAGTGCAGTTCTGAGAAGATTAATCACTAAGTGCTATGACAGAGGAACTAGGAAATCTGGGGTATAGGTTAAAATGTAAAGTGAATGGGGAAAAATAGACAAATTGAAAAGGCATTAAAGAATCGGCATAATGATGACTGGATGGATGATAGTAGAGTGGGTGGGATACAGCAGGGATTGTAGGAATCAAGATGACATTAGAATTTTGAGTGCAGGGGGCTGGAAGAACAAATAGCACACCAACAGGAAGCGAACATCTTAGAAAGGGAGCTGGGAATGGCAATTTAATGCACACCTCCCGAATTCAAGGTTATGGTACAACCGTCATTTGCACTGTCAAGAAGACAGCTGAAGTTGCGAAACAAGTAGTACATTCTAGGAAATTCTCTATGAGGGTAAATTACTCATTGTTATCAATTGGCATCATGATGCTGTTCTTATTTTCATGCTGGTGCAAGTTTTGTCCCTACAGGGCTGCAGTAATCAGGTGGGGGTATTTCCTGAGATAGGAGAGTCCCAAGGGCTGGATTCAGTTGGGAATGGCATATCCCAAGATTGCTGAGAACCATTGGAATCATTCCGAAAGGAATCAAGGTCGACACCAGGGAGAAAATGCCATAGGTCGAGTCCAAAGGGTGATGAGAGGATGGGCAGATGAGAACAATGGAAACTTTGGCTTGTGGAAGGGCAGAATGGAGTGAGATGTAGAATTAGATGGAGTCAAGCAGTGTAAGCCCAAGGCTATGAATGGCAGGTTGATGTTAGGGAACTCCCTTTTATGGAATGATAATGACAATGATGACAGCAGTAAGTGATTAAAAATATGGCTGAGTAATGTGATAGAAATGGTAAACCTGTGTTGAAAAAATGAATATGTGTTGATGATGGAAGAATGAAGCATCATTTGAGAATTAGGCTTAGGAACAGGAAACCTAAGCAGCTATCTGAAGCTTAGGTTAATGGATACAACATCCCTGCCAGCCCTGAAAACCTAAGAAAGGATTTGACTAACACAAATCACACAGCTGTGTGGAGTGAAATAATAAGTGCTACCATTTATTGGGAGCTGCTCTACGTGCCAGGTGTGATGATAATGGCTTTTCATACGCTATTTCTCGTCGCTGCAATAATCCTGAAGAGTAAGATGAGGAAACCGAGGCGTAAAGCAATTAAATAACTTGATGTATACGTGACAGGTCCAGGATGTAGTTCATGCTTTTCTGCTACTCCATGCTTAGTAAAAACTTTAACATTTGCTCAGTCTATACACAAAAGGTGCAGGCAAAATGATGAAAGTATAATTGAACTTTGAGCATAAGTCATCACTCTCTTATGGCACTGACTTCTCACCAATAGCCCTTAAATATGCATTTAGCTTTTTTTAAAAAAAAAAAAAGGCAAAAACAAACCATGTTCTTTTCCTGCTAGTTCCTGCCCTATTCTGGATTCTTCTCTAACAAGCTTCTTAAAAGAGCTGTAACATTTTCTGCCTCCGTTCCATCAGATTCTACTGGCCTGGTGCATTCTCCCACACCACTCTACCACACAGCTGTCCAGAGGGTCACCGATGACTGCCAAGCCTCTAAATCCAAAGCACCTTCATCTTCCTTGGCCTCTGAGTGGCATTCACAGCTGTTGACAGCTTTTTCATGAAATGCACTTTTCTTTTGGCTTCAGGAACATTACAGACTCATGGTTTTCCTCTATTTACTTGGCTGTTTCTTTATTACCTCATCTTTCTTTATCTTGCCTTTAAATGTCAAAGTTCCTCAAAGTCTAGTCCTAGAAGGTCTCCTCACATCAGTTTTTACTCTTCCTCTGGGCAATTGCACTCATGATTTCAATTATGGGTGTGACTCCAAAAAATATATATATATTGAGCCGATCTCTGTTCTAAACTCCAAATCCTTACTTCTACCTGTTTGTTGCATGTCTCATAGATCCCTAAACTAAAACCTAAAACCACATTTTTTCTGCCATATACCCACCTTTCCCACCTCCCCAAACCTCCACGCTCCTTATCTCAGAAAATGACACATCTGTCTTCCAACTGCCAAAGCTGAAGAGATTTCCATGCGTTGCTTTCCATAACAAGTTAATCAACAATTCATTTTGATTTCATTTCTTAAATATTTCTCAAATCAATAGATTATGAGTGCATCGTTGAGAACAGAGACCAAATCTCATTTGCCTACAACAGTAAACTCAGTATACCACATGGTTTGCCTATCACAAAAGACCACATATCATATGATTCCATTTATAGGAAATGCACAGAATAGGCAAATCTAAAGAATTAGAAACTTGATTAGTCAGGTAGCCAGGCCCGAGGAATTGGCAGAAATGAACAGTAACAGCTAAGTGTTATAGGGTTTCTTTTGGGTGTGATGAAAATGTTCTAAAATGGATCATGGTGATGGTTGCATAACTTCATGAATATACTAAAAACCATTGACTGGTACACTTTATTTATTTATTTTTTAAGGTTCAGATGTTTTTTTTTCTTTCTTTTTTTTTATTTCAGCATATTATGTGGGTACAAATATTATGGTTACGTATATTGCCCATTCCTCCCTCCCCCCTCGAGGCAGAGCCTCAAGCATGACCATCCCCCAAACGTTGCACATCTCACTCATTATGTTTGTATATACCCATCCCTCCTCCCCCCTCCCACCCGTCCGACACCTGACAAATGTTATTCCTATAGGTCCACTTAGATGTACTTTAAATGTGTGGATTGTATGGTATGGGAAATATATCTCAAAAAAAGAAGTTGTTGAACTACAAGGAGAGGAAAGAGTTTGAGAAAACTGCTCTCCTGGAATACCATTTATCTTGAGCTATTCCTTTTCCAATTCCCATCTTAGCCACCTTCGGTGTGATTGGTAGATCACAAGAAAGAACAGAAAGTCTAACTTGTAAAAAATAAATCAACATTTGAAACCCTCTCTAGACAAACTTCTTGCTCAGCAAAAACTTCTCTAGACGATAACTAGATTTTGCAAATGCCTTGGGTAGTGTTTCTGTGGCCTGTTCTATTTGGAAAATTTAAGGGTGTTTATTTAAGTACTTTTGCAGTCCGTGATAAGTCCTGTGAGCTCACAATCTACCTCCTTCTCTTTGTCATCCATTAGATAAGCATAGTCTCATAATAATGCAACTAAAATAAGGTGTCTTTTGAGATGTTACTGAATGAAAGTCAATAGCTCCATTCCTTATGACCACATTCATTCATTCATTCAAAATCCAACCAATAGTCATTAAGAGCACATCATGTGCTCAGCCCTACTCGAGGCCCTGGGGACACAGTGATGCAGAAGATGGACAGACGTCCTGTCTTATGGAGTTTACAAAGACATACATTTATAATGTATTGTCATGGGGTGACAAGTATTATGAAGAAAAATAAGGAAAATAAGGCAAGATAAGGAGGTATTTTAGACGGAGTGGTCAAGAAGGGCCATCTGGGGAGCTGAAAAATTTTAGACTTTTTATTGAGGAAGAACATATACACAGAAAATTAATGAATTTTCACAAACTGAGCATACCTGTATAACTAGCACCCGATCTAAGAAATAGATTATGGCCAGTGTTCCAACCGCCACCCTTGTGCTTTCTCCCAGTCACTATCCCCAAAGAGGTAACCATGACTTCTACCATGAGAAAGCAACATTCTAACTTAATCTGCAAACTCAATTCCCTTTTGCCACCTGACTTGGAAAATTGGAATTGCAACAGGCGTTCACAGGTATCATTAAGGCATGGACATCCTCAGGGCAGGGACATTATTCTACCAAGAGCTGTCCAAATTGCTTTCCAAATGTGTGTATTAATAATTCCCACCCCTCACACAACATAGGAGAGTATCAATTTCCTTACACTCTCACCAGCACCTGGTGTCATCGTGCTTTAAAATTTTTGCCAATCTGGTAGATGAAAAATGAACCACTCCTAGCCCATAGTAGACACGCAAAAATTCTTTTTTGACTGAATAAAAAAAAAAAATGAATAACTGTTGTTTTAACTTGTATTTCCCTGATTGCCAGCAAAATTGAACCTCTTTTCACATGTGTGTTTGGCCATTTGTACTTCCTTTTCTATGAATTACATGAACTTCATTGTACCTTTTCTTTTTTTTTGAGGTGCCATTTCTTTATTGATGTGCAGGAGTTCTTAAGTTGGTTGCTTTTTTTTTTTTTTTTT
>VBSM01003215.1:23156249-23181451 GCA_008086735.1 Cheirogaleus medius | reverse complement strand
TAAGACCCCTTCCTGTTCTGATATGCAATTAGTTTGCAATTAGGAGATAATTAATCATTTCCCTCTGGCTAACTGCACTCTGCTGTACAAAGGATCAGTGAGCTTCCCACCCACATCTCCCCCAGGCATGGATCTATCTGATCTGCCCAACTGCCACTTACTGCTCAGAGACTCTTTCTCCTTGTGGGTACTGGACTGCTTCTTTGACTTATGATAACAATGGTAATAGTAACCACTGCCACTGCTATTATTATGGCTAACATTGTTAGAGCCCACCATTTATTTTCCAGGCACTGTGCGGAAGATTAGATGTGCACTGTCACGGCATAACAGTCCTATGAGGAAGGCAACATTAGAATTCCCATCTTACAGACGAAAATGTTGAGACACACAGAGGTTGCATAACTTGTCCATGGTCACACAGTACAGTCTAGACATGCAATCAAAGCTTGTACAGTCTGGCTCCCCCAGCCTTTTCTCTATATAGCATACAACACGCTAAATAGAGTCCTTTCCACATTTTTATCTTGCTAACTTTTAACATAATTAGCACTGCCTCATTAAAGAAGCCAATCTGGGGCTCCTTTCCATTGTGTATGCAGTTCTGAGCTTCAATGGCCTCGTTTTCTTTTGTTTTGTTGGTTCAATACAGTTCTCAATGACTGTATTTTGCTTCAACTGAAGATTCATTATGCAAAACACCTAAAGATAAGGCTAGGTCCACCTCACTCCCAACCATGGAAATGAGACTGAAAATCAGTGATGGCGTGTAATTTTCTACTTTCCAGGTTGGCAAAACTGAAATGATGAATAATACCCAGTGGTAGCAAAGGAATGGCCAAAAGGGCACCATCAAACACATCATCACACAGTGTAATCTAGCAGAGCATTTTCGGAGGGTCATGTGACAGTATCTTTGACAGTACCAGAGTTGCACATATAGTTTAGCTCAGTTAATTTCTCTCTGGGGAATTCATCCTATAGAAATATTACTTCCTATACAAATACTACAAAAATACATACATACACACACATACCTACATACATGTAGATATAAAAATTATACACCCACACCCTGCATGTATGTGCATATATGTTTATACATCTGATACATGTTTGTGATAGTGAAGAAATGGGAACTATCTAAATGCTAGCAATAGGAAAAAAGTGAAATAAACCATGGTAATCAATAGAACGGAGCACTAGGCAACAGCTGAAAAGGATTAGGTATTACCTATACATATTGGTAGAGAAGATCTCCATGACATACTCTTAAGTGGAAAAAAGCTAGTTGCAGACCAAAATATATAAAGTGATTCTATTTACAAGTTTAAAGCAACCATTATGTGCATTTATTTTTATATATCATCTCTGTGTGTATATTCCTGTACATTTTTTAGAAAAACATTACCTGCAGGCAATATACCAGTTAATGGTGGTTATTTCTGGAAAGGTAAGGGAAGAGATTTGGCTTGGATGTATGGGTTAAAAAGAGAATTTCACTTTTTACTCCATATACATCTGTTCTGCTTGGCTATTTTACAATCAAGGATTACTTTAGTAGTTAAAAAACAAAAACGAGAGAACAAAGAAAGGACCAGAGGCTGAAGCAAGTTGATCTTAGTGGCTACCAGACTAGATCCTCACATTAATGACTCATAAACAGTAAATCAGATTAAAGTATCAACCATAGCTAAACTTCTGTCTTCACCATTCTGGAGAGAGGCCATCTCTCAGGACGTCAACTCCGTCAGGAATGATCTTACAATGGTTTTTAGCCATGAGCAAGCTTTAGAATTATACAATACATAATTCTTCCTGGATTGCTAACAATGCCTTCTTGCTCTAATAAAAGATGGTATCATAATAGCGATGGTCTTAAATGTCTGAATAATTTATATATCACCATAACCGTTTTTTGTCAATAAAACCTTGCATGAACAAATTTAATCTATAAGGCAAATGATTTCACTGGTAGTTAGCCACTTGAGATTTTTGCCATGCACTTAGGTAAAAATATTAATATATAGCCCAGACAGTAGACTCTTGATTCAGATCATAGATTTCTCCCTCCGATTACCATTTTTATCCTTGGTTCAGTGGGCTGTGAGGCTGCTGTAGCCGCCATTTGGCTCGTAATGATTTCAAGTGCTCTTCTAATTTAATGAAATAAACTCAATGAGTTATGCCATCAGGGCTTTGCCATCCTTTTTTTTTTTAAGATGTACTTTATAATTATGTTAGCTTGTACCTAATAACTTTAGCATTAATTATCAGAGTTTTCTTTTTCTTCCTGGCCAACACCAATCAATTTTCATCTTTCCATACGAAAAACAGGTAATTTAACAGATTAGAGCTACTGAAGGTGTCAGTTAAAATGCTCCTGTTTTTGGATTGCTTGTCTGTTTTGTTTTTTCTCCGACATACATTTGTACCAAGGGATTTGTTCATAGCAATCCAGCTTTTCTGCAGCAAATTTTTTTCTCTCCCATTTATGAGAAGTTTTGTCTTAAATATTGACTTGTATTAA
The DNA here is from genome assembly GCA_008086735.1 of Cheirogaleus medius. Lineage (NCBI taxonomy): Eukaryota > Metazoa > Chordata > Mammalia > Primates > Cheirogaleidae > Cheirogaleus > Cheirogaleus medius. The sequence continues at coordinate 23,178,921 of VBSM01003215.1, read as the reverse complement.
TTTTAGATATATCATGCATGTCCTCAGTCCAAAGCAGTATGATCATATTTCAAAGAGAGACAGAGACTCACCGGTACACAAGGAGAGGCAGAGATTAAGTGGCCTGAGAGAGACGCGGTGAGCAGCCCACTGATTCTTTTGTAGACTGGGCTTCAGTTACCCAGGGAGAAAGTGATTACCCCTCACTGGGAGGTGGAGGCGACAATGTGGGTGGGAGTGGGCAACAGGCCAGGGGGCAGAGATTTGGATGCCCTCCAGGTGAAAGGAAGGGAGCAAAGGGACTCCCATTCAAGTTGAAAGTCCAGAGGCCAGGGTGCTAAGGGGCAGGGGGAGTGGGCCCAAGAGCTACCTCCACATCCCGAGGAAGGAGGGCAGACTTACCACCAGGGGCTCGGGATGGCCTGTCAGCGCCCCCAGGGCTGTTCCCCGAGGCTCCGGCTTGAGGCTGCCCGGCCAGCTCTGTTTAGAGACTCCTCACCATGGTTCCCAACCAGGAACCAGGAACCGGGAGCTCTGTGCTCTCTCTGCAAACACGCCTGCTGCAGTGGCAGGCCGGGGCGAGGCACTTGGTCTCGGGGTGTGCAGGTGGCATACCTTCTGCTACGGTGTCCTCATAGGAGGTAGGAGGCCTGACGTTTTAGGTTAGGAATTTTTCTCCCTTTCCTTTTCTGGAAAATATATTGGGGCTAGTACTTTGTTGCTTGCAGCATGGTTTAAAGGGAAAAAATCAAAGCAGGTATCAGGAGACCCAGATTTTAGTCTTGGCCTTCATTCATTCAGTCACTTGGCCTTTATTCATTTGTTCATTCAACCTGTATTTATTGAGTGCCTATTATATACCAGGCACAAGGCCCTGGGTTTTAGAAGGTGAGCAAAGGAGAGAAAGTGATGAGTGAGTTTGCAAACCCATAGAGGAGACAGACATTAATCAGCTAATCCCACAAGTAAATGCATAATTACAAATTATGATGTGTAATGAAGGAAAGACCTCAGGGCTCTGATCATTTACTAGAGTGAGGGTGGAGGAGGGAATACCTCATCTGAAAAGTCAGGAATACTTTCCTGGAAAGTGAAGAAAGAATGAACTGGATGAATGAGGGCAGCATTCTAGACAGAAGGAATAACAGCTGTGCCAAGACTCTGAGGTACGAAGGATGCTATGTATGTATGGTATGTTTAGAGAACGTCTGAGTGGTTAGAACAAGAGAGGAAGAGGAAGACTAGCTTAAAGCAAGGTTGGAGTGCTTTAGGGCAGCGGTCAGCAAGGCTTTTTTGTGGTTGTTGTTATTAAATAACAGGAAGCTTCCACTGGCCAACAACAGTGTTAATAAGGCACTCCTTGCAAACAAGCACCACAAACTAACCCACCTCTGCTGGCCTTCAGATAAAGGAAAGCTCTAACAAACAGGTGAGCATTCTGTATTCCTACAAAGCAGCTATTAATGGTGCCAGTTTAACCCATACCTCTTCCTCCTTCCCAGGGTGGCCGGCCCTGCACTGTATTCTAATATCACCTGTCGCCAGGTAGAGAACTCTTCTTATTAGCCAGGCACCGTGTTCAACACTTTACATGCATTATTTCATTTGGTCCTCTCAACAGCCCTAGATAGCTATTTATTAGAGATGTTGACGAATATTCCAGGTGTCTCCCTTTTTGGTTTATGATAGGATTGTCCTTCCTATCTCCTTGAAGTTGGGTACCTTTAGTCAATTCGAGTGGAGAAAAATGAGTATGCCATTTTCACACAGAAACATTTAATTTCCAGTGTTCTAGTTTAACCTTTCCCTTTTTTCAGCCATTCTGATTATGGAAGTGCATGTCTGGATCAGTGATTCTCAACCCGGGGTGACTTTTGCCTCCCATGGTATGTTGGAAATGTCTGCTGATAGTTCGAGTTATCACATCTGGGCGCGGTGATGCTACTGGCGTCTAGTTGGCAGAGGCCAGAGATGTTGCTAAACATCCCACGAGGCACAAGACAGCCCCTCATGACAAAGAATGATCTGGCCCCAAAATGTCAATAGTGCTGAGGTAGAGAACCCTTGGTCTAGATGGAGGCTCCTGTGTCCCTGAGTAACCACAATGAACAAATCTTCTCTGCTGGTCTGCATTGAACATGAGCTTGAGTGAGAAACAAACCTTTGTTGTATTGAGCCACTGATAAATGAGATGCTTTTTACTCCAGCATAAGCTCATCCATCCTAATACAGTGGTAGATGCAATGATTATTCCCATTTCATAAATCAGGATCTGAGACTCAGAGATGCCAAGTAAGTTGCCCAAGACCACACAGCTATGCAGAGCTGGGACTTTTACCCAGATCTTCTGGACTCTAAAGCCTAGATATTAAGCACTCTGTTAATGATTAACCAAATGTTAGTCATTTAGGATCCTGTTCACAGCACTCAAGGGAGAATGGCCTTAACCAAGAGCCACTGAACCCTTCCCAAGGGAAGAAGGTGACATACAAAATTACTACTATTTGTCTGAAAGCTATTTGTTGAGAGAATTCAGAAAGATGTTGAGAAACAGGTTTGGCTTAGAAAGCAAGATAATATCTCAACATTGTAATATTTCACTTTTGTCCCCCATACTTCCTGATACATACATAAACTTTAGCCTAGTCCTAATTTTGATACTTTGGAGACATCGTTTTACCTTGAGAAAAATTAGGATTGTTAAGCACTGTGCACTTGCCAGGACTCTGGAGTTTGGGTTCAAATGTCGGTTCTGCCTTTTCCTAGCTGTGTTGTATGGGTTAAGTTACTTAACCCCTTCATGACTCAGTTTCCCTCATTTGTAAAATAAGGTTGGAGTGGCAATAGTACAATCCTCACAGGGTTGTCAGAGGGATTTAAAGATCTAGTCTTGGCAGTGGTTATCACAGATAAGTGTGTGATAAGCATTTATTAAACACATGAAGGTTTCGGTGAAGGAATGCAATGAGAAAAGAAGAAGCTCTAGCTGTCATCTACGATGACTCCATGTCCTGACACAGAATCAAAGTGCTGTGGGAATACAGTGGCTCTTAATGAATTTGAGGGTGGGGAGTTCAGAGAAAGCTGTTCAAAGGAACTACTGCTTGGACCAGCTCTTAGAGAAAGAGTAGGAGTTACTAGGTAGACACAGCAGAGGGGCCAGGTGTGAGCCTTCCAGAAGGCAGCTAATGTGGACACAGGGCAAAGGCCCTTGGAGGATATGGAGCAATTTCCCTGGGGAGACTCGCGCAGAGGTGTGATAAGAGGCAATGCTAGTAAGCTCTTTTGGGGCCAGATAATGAAGAATTTTGGCTATAGCTTAGAAGTTTCCTAACAAGCCCTTTAAATGCAGCCCCTTAAAAATAGAGAAAATAGGGTCAGGGCCTGAAGCAGTGGGAATGGGGGCAGACAATTAAGAATTGCTCTGATTTCCGTGACCTGTCCTTGCAAAATTCATTGCTGTGACCCTCTGAAAACCAGCGAGAGTCAAAACAAATGGTGACCTGGCCATTTTCCTTTTTGGGAGGAGGAGAGACACAGCTGTTCTGATAAGATCTGAAACCACCAAGCTAGAGGCGCAGAATTCCCAGTCCCTGCTTGTTTCCTAAGTTTTGGGGTATCCGTTGTCCTCATGGGGACTTCAGGTAACACAGGTCCAGCCACCGTGCTCTGCAGCCCCAGCCTGGCCAGCGCCCAGGCCCCTGGGTCCTCTCTGCAGCCGACCTGCCTCTGCCAAGGCCTCTGAGGTGGGAGGAAGCCAGTACCTCACAAATTTCATCCAGAAATCCAGGTACTTGATCCCTGACATTAAAGAAATGGAGAACTCTGCCCTCCCCTGGATTTTATTATTTTCCTTGGAGCAGGGCCTGAGGCGCATGCGAAATTGAAGTTTCCATAATGCTCTTGGGGGACAGCCCGAGAGCAAAGTGGTGTTTCGACTGTAAAAGTATCTCAGCATATCTGTCTCTGGTGGATTCCCAGGAAAATGCCCACTGCCTCGGTTTCCCAAGCAGGCTTCCAGTGATAATCGTCGTTAGGCTAAAACATAACCAACTCTGTTTATGTGTCACATTATACATCTCCAAGTATTCACCCTTTAATTTTCTATCTGCTTCTCATCAAAATCCAGAGGGAGGAGTTGGTAGGATGGGGTGGCCTTCAAGATGAGATTTTTGAGGAAAAGCAAGTATTATTACTCCTAAGTGACAAGATGGGGACACTGAGGCCCAGGAAAGGGAAATACTTGCTAATGTCTCATGATTAAGTTATGACAGTTCTGCTATCAGAAGATGGGATTTAAGTTTCAAACCATCTATCCAAGCTGCTAATAGAAAACGAACCCACTGATTAATTTGGTGTTATTATCATCTGGCTGTGAAATCAGTCTACCAGCCCTGGTGTTTGAGAGCTGGGTGAGATCTTACAGATCAGCCAGTTCTAAGGTCTCCATTTCACAGGTGACAGGCACTGAGGTCCAAGGCTGACCTCTGTGTACATGTTAGGCAAATGGTATTTCAGCTCACACATTGTTGTCACTTAATGTTATCGTCACAACAACTCTGGAAAGAGCAGAAATGGCGTTGTTGGCCATCGCTGTACAAAGGTGCAAAAGGTATTGGTGGAGCAGAGCTTGTTAGAGCTCAGGTTTTGGAGTCATACCTGGCTAGAGTCCTGGCTGTGTGACCCTGGGCAAGGTGACAGAGGTCATCCATAAAATGGGGACAATATCACTTTCCTTGCAGGGTTGCTGCGATGGTTACATATGATAATATGTATAAAGTTCTTACATTGAGTACAGAGTAAATACTCAGTGGTGATAATATGTATAAAGTTCTTACATTGAGTACAGAGTAAATACTCAGTGGATGACAGATATTATTACTAACATCTAAAGCAAGATTTCCCAGCCTCAACACTACTGACATTTTGGGCCGGACCTTTCTTTGTTGTAGGGGCTGCCCTGTGCTTTGTAAGATGTTTAGCAGCATTGCTGGCCTCTACCCTTAGATGCCAGTAGCACCCCCACTACCTCCTCTCCTCCTTGTTGTGACAACCAGAAATGCCTCCAGAGATTTCCAAATGTCCCCTGGAGACAAAATTATGCCTGGCTAATTTAGAACCACTGGTCTAAGGCTTTCTGACTCACTCTACTATAACGTTATTCTCTATTGCACACACACACACACACACACAAATTAACTGAAAAAATGCAAATAAACTCCAAGAACACAAGACAGATGGAAAGAGAAGGAAAGAATGAATAGAAGGAAGGAAGAGAGGGAAGAAGGAAGGAAGGGAAGAAGGTGTTTCAGTCCATTATATCAGAAGGAAAGAAAGAGAAAGAGAGCAAGAAAGAAAGGGAAGGAGGAAAAAGGAAACAAAGGAAGAAAAGAGGGGAGAAGGAAGGAAGGATGCAGGAGGAGAGGGAGGGAGGGAGGGACCATTAAGCTCAAAGGCAATTTCGCACGTGCCTGGGGAGGTGCTGGGTTGGCTGAGACACTCCTGAGATCAAGTGTGCGTCTTTCTGCATCATTCTGCGTTCCGTCTTGTCCCCTGACGGTCTGCTCAGCCCACGCAGATCGTGTTCCACACAGAACCGCCCACTCCTCACTCCCTCCAAACTTATGCTCCTTGGCTATAGTTTTTTCTGCCTGGAGTGAGTTTCCACATTCTGCGCTCCAGGCGAAAGTCTGTTCCTTCTTAAAGGTGCTACCCGGGCTCACGTCCCTCTGTGGGACCTTCTCATCAGTTCCCCAACCGGGCAAAGTGCTCTTTCCCTTCTGCACACACATTGCACCCTCCAATCTTATGAGTTTAAAATGATCAATTTCCGTAATTCCCTGCCCCAGGAGACTGTGAGATGCTCACGAGCAAGGTTCACCTCTCACTCGTCTCTGATTCTCAGCACCTGGTCCATCGTCTGGCTGGATAAAGTAGATGTTTGCAAAGTGCTTCTGAATGAATGAGCAAGGCTTGGAAGGTAGCTGCCCTGTGACCCTTCTCTTTGAGGCTGAAGTGGCTCCTCAGGCACCATTTCGGGAAGATTTGCAACACCCGCTCCCTCCCTTCTTTCAATCCCTGCTTTGCTTCTCACCTAGTGGAACAGCAGCATCTGTTGTCAGGAAGCAGGGCAGAAGCACAGGGCTCTGCCAAGGGTTTACCTTGGACAAGACACTTGTCTGCTGCCCAGCTGGGCTCGTATTTGTCATGCAAATCACCTGAGCCTCCAGGACTATTGTGGCCACTGGGGCAGGGACCAGGGGAATGGCTAGTTTTGGGCTCCTGCAGCCCCCGCCCACAGCAGCCTCTCCCACTGTGACACCCGAAGGGGACTATGCTTCTTTATTCCTCAAGTTGACTAAAAGGGTGGCAGGGTGGTAAGTGCACCGAACTAGGTGTCAGAAAACTCCCATGGGATCCTTGTTTCTCCGTGGCCTTGCTCAAGCCAGTCTCCCCTCTGGATCTCAGCATGCTCACCTACGAAACGAGAAGCTTGGATTTGACGAGTGTTTCACAAATTGGGAGTTGTGATCCCTCGAGAGGTCTAAAATCATTATTTTAAAAAGGAAATAGACCAGAAAAGAAAATAATGAACTGCTTGGCACTTTGTAAAGGCAAATATATTTTCAAGAAACATTGTTTTCCAGGTCAGTGTGTGCGTGTATAAAATCTTTATCTTGCTATGGGTTGCAATAAGCTTTAAATACTATCAAGTTATGTGATTTTTAAATTTCCTTTCAACTCTAGCCATTTTATGCCATGGGTGAGCCAGGAAGAAGACAGAGGGACATCCTCGGGACCAGGCAGGCTCCCACGTGAGGATCTCAGTGGCTTGTTCTGTGCATGGCTCTAGTCCATATTGCAGCCACATCAGAGAAAATTTATAATTGCTGACCACACAACAAACAACTAATCTATTTCCTCCACCAAGAATGTCCTCCCTTTCTCCTCCATCTCTCTCTGCCCCTTCGTGTAGCTGGTGAAGTCCCACAGATCCCCGATGGCCCAGTTCCAATATCACTTTCTCTTTACCAACTTCCCTGTGGACCCAGGCAGAACGAACTGCAGTTTCCTGGATGCACCCCACAACTCCGCGCACACCCCTCCACCGGTGCTTGTCGTTTTATTTTAGGCAGCTGTTTCCATGTCTGCCTCCCCCTGTAGACCGGGAACTCTTTGGGAATGGGAGCTGTTCATTTCATTTCCCTAGCATCAGCTGAGACATGGGGTTTGAAACAGAGCAGACACTTGCTTATGCTCGTTGTTTAAACCGAATTCTCTTTTCAGCAGATCCTACATCTGCTGGGCCGTTCAGGAAAAGAAATCGCTTTTATCTCATGGCAGGACCAGCCCTCCAGTGGGACTGGGCAGAGCTCTGTCGCCCAACCCTCAGCAAGCCCCTGTGCCGTCCCTGCCAAGGACAAGCCAGTGCACAAGCTCCCTCCTGGTATGTGCTGCTCTCCAGGCCTCTGCCGGCAGATGTTCTGCAGAAGAAGCTGCTGTGTTCCACTTTCCTGCGGTGCTTTGGCTTCGGCCCTTTGCAGACGTGATAACCGGAGGCTGCCATCAACGGGGGCCTGCCTGTGCCTTTGATCCTGTTCTGCTCTGCTCTTCCCGCGCTGCCAGGATGCTCCCTGTAGAACTTGCGGTGGACAGTTCCAGGCAGATTCTTTTTCATGTGACTCATTACCTGAATTGCCTCACTCTCTCCTTCGGCGCTGATTGACTTTTCAAAGGCTACTGCAATTGGCATTTTTGCTCATTTTACAGACATCCAGATGCACGCGGTCTTCGGGGTCATCTGTGCAGCCCCATTAAAGGGCTCGAGTTGTTAACTACCAAGTAGCAGGTGCTCATTTACATATTTTGCTGTGCACTTTTATGTAATATTTAATTCTCAAACATACATGTTTCCTGGAGCTTTGATTTACCCCTCACCAGACACAGTTCTCTTCTCAGGACATCAGTGCTCAGGTTATAATAGTATAGCTATAGTGTCGTGAACTCAGTGATATCTAAAATCTGTCTGCATACTCCAATTGTCAAGTGGAAAACCTGACAATAAAGATTCTTGGGACCCCACTCCTGGGTAAAAGAAGGCCGGAATGGGCTCAAGCATCTCTAATTTTCAGGAGCTCCCCAGTGGATTCTACCGCATGTCCGTGTTGGAGAGCCGCTGTTTGACATGACACCTTCGGGGAATGAGATGCTCCCTATTCGAGAACGCCCAGATAAATATCATTTAAAAATTCAAGAATCTAAACAATTTAACCATTTATGTCTTATTGTTGTCAATTTTAATTGATTAAATATAAATAGAAGGTAGTGAACATAATTAGTCTTTATATTTACAATGAATGTTACCTCGAATATTAAGCATTGCACTGTAATCTAGTGATGTGCTCGTATATAACTGACTGTATAGCAAAAGAGGCATAGTTTTTCCCTTTAATAAATGGCTCCAGACAAAATGATGTTAAAAGAAGGAGGATCTTCAAATGGTGGCAGAGGTGGGGGGTGCATCGCTATGTGTTAATATGTACAAACTCTCTACAACGGCTTCTCTTTTTTTGTACATAACTAGGATGAGATTTCAGTAGAATGTGGTGCTTGAAACATTTCTCAGGTGTTGGAGGTGAGTTTCTAGGGTACTACTTGGTAATAAATGCAATCTATGCCCTTAAGGACAACAATTTTAAATGGTTGACATGGGAATAGAATCTTTTAAAACTGTGTTTAATCAACATTAACTAACTACTTCTCAAACTTTAGTATGAAGTAACAACTAAGTTGCTTGTTTAAAACACAGATCATATAGCCTCACCTCCAGAGATTCTGGCTCATCAGGTCCCAGGATGGGGCCCAGAATCTACATTTTAAATAAGGGCCCCAGGTATTCTGATGCAAGGGACCAGCCAACCAGTGCTTCTTAAACTGTCTCTGGTGGGTGACCCATTTTATTTTTGCATCTCAATGTTCTGCTGACCATTATCTGGTCTCTTAGCTCATTCATGGAACTCACCACATGAATTTGACCATATCCAAACTGGTCTATGTCTTATTCTAAAGGACATGTACTTTGGAGGTTGTGGCAGTGACAATTTGCTGCAAAAGTTTCTAAACACTTACTCTTGAGGACTGGCACTGGTCCACAGAGCACGCTTTGAGTAGCACCATCATATAACACATGGTAAGAAATATTTCATTAAAGGATGAGCTGCTGAGAAGTCCTTAAGCCCTCATAATCCTAGAAATCCTAATAATAATGGCTTGGACAGAAAAGAATATCTAATTGATTAAAGTGTAAGTTGATGATGAGGCAAGTTTTGGAGCATGTGATCTAGCTCTAGGAGAAGAGAATGGAATAATTCACTTGTGACACTAACTTGTGTCCTGTAGAGTGAAGAAGGAGTGGAAGGAATGTGTTATGATAAGAACAACTGTCTTAGTCATTGTGGGCTGCTATAACAGAATACTATAGACTGATGGTTTAAACAATATACCTTTATTTCTCACAGTTCTGGAGGCTGGGAAGTCCAAGATCAAGGTGCTGGCAGACCTGACATCTGGTGAGGGCCTTAATATCATCTCCAAACACAACAAGGTTCTGTAGGTGATGCTCACTAGCTGGCTCTGGTTTGTAGAGAGCCATCTTCTCATTTTATCCACACATGTCTCCTCCTAAACCCTCATGACCTAATATAATCACCTCCCAAAGGCCCTACCTCCAAATACCATCACATTGAGGGTTCAAACTTCAACATATGAATTTTGGGGGGACATAGACATTCAGCCATAATGACAATGGTACAGAACCTGTCTTAAGAGTTCTGTGTTTTTCATCCAGGAAAACCTGGAGAGGACCCAAACCACAGGTGGAGTTGGGGGAACCCCAGTTCACAGGTTGACTAAATCCTAAATTTGGGAATTGGGATGTAACCAACTTTTTCCTTAAGATGAGACTGAGGGTGCTCAGGGCTAATGCTTCTGCTGGAAAGCTTGGCTTGGTGAGGAAAGGGACATCTGAGGACTACTGACTCTGTCACACTACTGCCTCCCCAGAGCTCCTCTCTCGCTAGGTGATTGCAAAAATATTAGGATCAACTTCAGAAATAGAATAGCAAGAGCTATCATTATAGCAACTGTTTACTATTACTACTTAATTAACATGCCATAAAATAATTATCAAGTGGTTCACTAGAAGCATGGCAGGGTAACTTTTATTGTGGCACTAAAGTATCTCTATGCTGTATTTTGCACAAGTAATGCAATTATCTGTCCACAGCCTGAGGGAAAACATTAATATCATCTCCAAACACAACAAGGTTCCGTAGGTGATGCTCGCTAGCTGGCTCTGAGAGATTTCTCCTACTCCATTTCATCCACTAGAACAATCACCAGAAAAGCTGAATGACATAGTCACCTAATCTCAGAATCCTAAGCCCCATTGTAGACTCCTTCCATAATCTCGCTTTTCACGTTTAATTGGTACAATTTCCTTCCAGAGAAGGTGGGACAGCTACAGAAGAACATTTGGGAATGGACAGGTTCTTTCTGGGTTTTGATCTTGCTCTTTGCTGACATTTTGCAGCAAAATTGGGGGTCAAATATTGGAGAGAATAATTATTTCAAGCAAATCACTAGTGCCTTTGGGGTTTTCCTGCATCTGATTTGCCCCATTTTTTCTGTTTATGGCTAGTTTCTTTGTTAGAGTTTCAGCTCTTCTTTCTGAAATATGGCTGTAGCCACCAAACCAGCCTCTGTCTTCTGTTCTCATTTTCCCCATCTCTCCCTCCCCCCTTCTTTATATATATATATATATACACACACACACACACACATATACATGTATAGCCATATACCCACCCCCCAGAAAGGTGAAATGACCAAGTCACTCTCCACTGAGTGCCCTTCTGTGAAATCACCCACAGGCTGGGGTCCCAATGTCTTAGGCGTGCTGGGATCCCTCCCGACCTAGCTTCCTGTTACCTCCTGAGCAGCAGCCTCCTCCCCTTCTCATCACACCATCCCTCTGGCCATGCAAAACTATCTACAGTCTCAGTCTCTCAAATGGAGAAAAGACTTTCCTTAATCTTGCTGATCCTCTACCAGGAACCCCCTTTTTGTTAGATTCTGCCTGGAGAATTTCTACTCATCCTTTAAGGCTGACCTCCAATGTCTAAATTTCTGGCTTCTCCAGGTGACCAGGAGCCTTTTGGCAAATGGGGACTGGGCTTAATCAACCTTTGTGCCCCCAGATTACAACACCAGATGGCACAACACCAGTAGGCACTTAATCCACACGTGTTGAACATCCTAAAACAATCATGGGAGCATTATGAGTCAGGCTGTAACAAGAAGAAGGGAAATGTGGCAGGCTTGGAATTCCAAATATTACCAACTCTTTCCAATCAAAAATCACCATTCTATTCACCTGAGATTTTCAAAATGTGCTAAATGAAACATCATTTAAGGAAAAAAGCCAGAAAATTATGCACTTAAGTAACTTGCGATCTGATCCATCACCCTCCTTCCTGTGTTCATTAAGTGAAAGTCTCAATGGTGCCCAGTTTGGCTAAGAAGTCTCAGCCTTTACATAGGAACCACTTTCTCCCTGCTTAATCCACTGCTCATAAAGGCTCCTGGGGTAGAAAATTGGTATGCAGAAAAATAGCATGTCACTTCTGAGTTGTGACAAGGTAAGAGTATCCATCCATTACTGCTCCTGTTCTAAACCTGCTGGGCAAATTTTAAAATGGTAAAGAACATCTTAGCAGGTGGAGACAGGCTGGCGAGTTGCAGCCATTTTTCCTCTTAACCTCAGGGGCATGTGAACTCGGCAGATGTAACTGGAAAGACATTTTGTCCATCTCCGCATCTACACCCTATACACACACACACATACACACACACAGATTTTCTGACCCCTAGAGATTTACTCTGGGCAGCAGAATAAATGTATTTATTGTTCCTTTTCTGATCACAGATATGAAGGCGAGGTTGGCGGTTGCCATGAGGTGCTAAAATATAAATGATAATTTCAAAGTTTCTGAGGTTCTTTATGCAGTTAAAGGTAAAGGCTTTCATTCATTTATTCGATAAATATTTAGAGAACTCTCACTTTGGGCCAGGTGCTTTTCTGGGCTCTGGAGATACATCAGTTAATAAAGCAAAGTGCAAGTCCTTGTGGAGCTTATGTTATAGAGTAGGAGACAGACGATAAATAAACAAACTCCTAAGTGTGTCACATATTGGAAAGGGATAAATGCTACAAAGACCATAAAGCTGGTTGATGTGATGGGGATACGGTGGTGGGTTGTGTGTGTGTGTTGGGGGGGGGGGTGTAGAGGGGCTATTTCGTATGGGGTGGTCAGAGGACATCTCCCTGAGATGAAATCATGCAAGTAGAAACTATATTAGTTTCCTGTGACCGCCAAATAGATTGGCATATATTGGGTGGCTTAAAACAACAAAAAATTATTCTGTCATAGTTCTGGAGACCAGAAGTCTGAAATCAAGATTTCAACAGGGCTGTCCTTCCCTCCATGCTCTGGGGAGAAGCCATTCCTTTCTGTCCCCTGGGGATGGTCAGCCATTCTCTGAAGTGTGATCGCATCACTCCTGCCTCTTCCTCTGTGGGTGTCTAATCTCCCTCCGCTTCCCTCGTTTAAGAATGCTTGTGATGGCATTCGGGCCACCTGGCTAACCCAGGATAAACTCCTCTTTCCTAGATCCTTAACTCAATCACACAGAACATTCACAGATTTGGGGGCTCAGACCACGGATATATTCTTGCAGGGCCACCATTCAGCCCCTAACATACAAGGAATAGTATTACCCAAATACTATGATAAACACCACATGTACTCAACGCTAAACTGAAACTGACCGATCAACACTTATGTGCACATACCGTAGTAAAACTCAAGGGAAATAAAGTAGGTGGGGGGGAGGAGGGGATGGGTAAATTCACGCATAACAGGTATGATGCACGATAACTGGGTGAAGGGCACACTAATAACTTTGACTCAAACTTTACAAAAGCAAATTATGTAACCAAAACCTGGGTACCCCTGTAATATACTGAAATAATAATAATAATAAAAGACAGAGAATCTGAAAGTGTTGCTTTAGGCTGGGAGAACAGCAAGTGCCGGGGTTCTGAGCCCTGGGCAGGCTTCGCCTGCAGAAAGCCAGTGTGTCTAGACTGGAAAGAGCAAGGGTGAGAAGGCTGGAGACGAGGGTGGGGGTGTAGCCATGAAGATCATGCAGGGCTGGAAAGAACTGTAGCCTGTTGGCCAAGATGAGAAGTCACTGGAAGGTTCTGAGCAGAAGAGTGATATGAACTGGCCTGTGTTTCACATGGGGGAGCGAGGCGGCACAATCTCCACCTTAACAGACATTTAAAGATGCGTATGTAGGCCTAGAACAAGCTTTTGGTGGGCCTGGAGTGTGAAGAACTACAATTCTCTGACAAGCAGGAAATAGGCATTTTGTAGGTTGCAAACCTCAGGGGAGGGAGAGGGGAGGAGGGGGCGACTACAGAGAGAGGTGGAGTACTGGAAAAGCAAGCTGGAATCTAGGGTGAACAGGGGTGGGGGACCATGGATTTTTACAGCTGGTTGTCTCATCTTCATTTTAAAGTTTTTGCCTAAACCATTCCTATATTCGCCTTCCATTATCCCAAACCTTCAGCAAAGAGCTGACACTAAACATACCAATCTTGGGTTATAGTTCCTTTGGGCAAAAGCAATCCTGACTGTTCCAAAGCACTTTGGGACCATTGTTTGGAATCTAAACCAAAGTCGGGGAGATTTTGATTGAAATTTCAGTTCCAGGGCCATTTGGGGTGGGCAAAGGCAGACAGAAAATACTGAGAATGAGAGACTAAGAGGGCAGTAACTGAGCAGTGTAGGGCACAGAACAATAAAGTCCCAGTCATCGGTCAGGTCTTCACGTCCCTCTTCTATCTGACAAGCACACCCTTCTCTGGGGCTGGCTTGGGAAGAGATATGCCCTGTGGAAAAGCAGTTCATGGTGGCTGTGAAGAAGGAACAAATGTGGATCTGTCTTTTACTGGGCACTTAGGAAGTGCCAGCCCTCTTTCTGTAAATTCTTTCTAATTTAGTGATAACCACAACCTTAGAAGTAAACTATTATTATGGCCACTTTACAGGCAAGAAAACTGAGGCCTGGGGAAATAGGGTGAAGCTGCTCAAGGTCATATGAATAATAAACAGCAGGGTTGGGATTTACATTAGGCCTCTTTGATTCCAAAGAGCCCACGTCCTTGCATTTTCATCAGACTAAAATTCTGGGGCTCAGTTAGGACACTCTGGTCTAAGGACTTCTTACTTCTCTGGGCATTTAGTGACTTAAGTATGTCAGACATTGCACAGAGCCAGCAGTTTGGGTTTCTGCCTTTGACATGGGCACTCCTGTGGCTCATAGACCACTTTCAGAGGCTGCCAACCTGGTGCCCTGCCCCGGCTCTCACAACCGGCTCAGCACCTTGACATTCAGGGCACTGGTACTTTCCCCGGACTCAAAGCCTGGCTTCTTTCTCTCTGCCCCTGCTACCTCTCTAGGACACCTCATCCAAAGTAAGGCATTTAACAGCCGGGCAGATTTCCTCTCAACGTGTCCTGATGTTAGTCAGTCAAAGGGTTAAAAACTGTTATGCTTCTCTTTAAAAGCCTATTTCTCCAAATTAGCATCACTCCTTATCAATACCCAGTTTGAGCAAGTGTTGAAGAGACCCTTCTACCTAGCGTCTGTATTCGATTGCTCTCCTAGTCTACGGGTCTCTCTGAAGGGGCCGTTTCCTCAAATCTATACTTACAGCGAGCCATTGTATAAAGATTTTAGGCTGTGTGTTATTTGGAGCTTGCAGCATCATTTAATCTTCACTGCTGTTTAGAGTTAATCCCAAATTCCATTTTCTGTTAAGCAGTTTAATGAGGACAGCAACAATAGCTGGCATTCGCTGGTGCTGATTTCATTCCTAATACTTTACATGCACTGTCTCATTTAGACCTCACAATAATTACATGAGGACCCATTTAATAGGAAAAAATACTGAGATAGCATTTAAGTACAGTCATTTCTGCTATAATGCAACATATCTACTTCTAAAAATTACCATACTACTATGCTAAAAATTATGCTATGCAAAATCATAAAATAATATCTATGGGGCTTATGAGAAAATTTGGGTTGGAGCCTGTATTAGTTTCCTAGGGCTGCCATAATGAAGTATCACAAACTGGTCTCACAACTCTGGAAGCTGGAAGTCTGAAATCAAAGTGTTGACAGAGTTGGCTCCTTCTGAGAGCTGTAAGGTTGAATCTGCTCCATGCCTCTCTCCTAGCTCTGGAGGCTTGCTGGTGATCTTTGGCATTTCTTGGCTTGTAGATGTATCACGCCTGATCTCTGTCTTCATGTTCATGTGGTGTTCTTCCTGCACGTCTTCACATAGTCTTCCTCTGTGCATGCATGTGTGCAAATTTCTCCTTTTTATAAGGACGCCAGCCATATTGGATTAGCACCCTTTTAATGATCTCATTTTAACTATATTACCTCTGAAAAGACCTAATTTCCAAATAAGGTCACAGTCTGAGCTACTAGGGTTAGGACTTCAGCCTACCTTTTTAGGGGGACACAATTCAACCCTTGAGAGGGGTAACACTCAAAAACGTCATCAGTGATGCATAAAGGAAGAAAAGGAATAAAAACAGTAGTATAGCTTTCTGCACATTAAATGGTGAAGAAACACATACACACTACAGTAAATGTGGCACTTCATCTTGGAAAAGACTTACAGCTTAGGAAGTGGTGGAAGGAGGGCTACCTGGAATCAGAAGGCAAGTTGTAGCTCTTCTTGGATGGGTGTGGCTCCTAACACAAAGGACTGAGGTAGTTGTTTGAGATGTGTGCATTGTGTGTATTCCTGCATGGCAATCTTTATTCCTGGGTATAGGTTTTTGTGTTCACTTGGTATTTCATGAGGACAAAATTGCATGTAAGCAAATGGGAAACTTGTGTGATGCTCAAATTGTTCCCTACATGTCAATGTCTTTGGAACAACTGGCATGCTCAAAACAAGCCTCCTAGCAGAAGGGAGTTGAACTTGCCCAAGGTTGTGTAGCCATAGTTGAGGATCTGGGTTTTAAGCCCAAGTAGACTGACTCCAAGACCCAAATCCTGAGTTACTAAGCTGTTGAACTCTTTGTGCTGGAAGTAAATTGAGAGAAATAAATGACTTCATATCATGCCACTGTGACGGGGCTTGGCCATGCTACCTGTGGAAGGCAGAACCCTAGGATGTCCCTCCTGCCTTTGCCAGGATTGCCCGCCCTAACTCCTGGGACTGTGAACACGATGAGATGTCTTTCCAGAGATCATGTTAGGTTACCTGGCAAAAGGGATTTTGCAGATGTGATTCAGGTTACCAATCGGATAATTTTGAGTTAATAAAAAAAGATATTATACAGGTGAACCTAATCTAATCACAGGAGCCCTTGAAGAGCAGAGTGTTTTCTCTGGCTACAGTCAGAGTGAATCAAAGTATGAGAAGATTCCAAGCACCTTTGCAGGATTGACTATGGAGGCCCCAAGGAGAGTAGCTTCTAAGAGTAGAGATGGACCCCACACCAACAGCCAACAAGGAAACAGGTTTTCAGTCCCAAAACCACATGGGACTTAACTCTACTAACAACCCTAGTGAGCCTGGAAGCAGATTCTTCCCCAGATCCTGAGACAAGACTCCAGATGGTCAAAACCTTGACTCTGGCCACATGAGACCCTTATATAGAGAACCCAGCCAAGCCTACAGGGCTGCTGACAAACAGTGCTGTGAGCTAATAAATGGGTGTTATTTTAAGCTGCTAAATTCATGGTAATTTGTTGCACAGCTTAGAAAACAAACACACTACCTCACTTCCTGTGCCTACACTGTGATGCAGACAAAGAAAATGAAAAGATAGAGCCAATTCCTTACTGGTTTCTCTGGGCAGGTGGGTCTCTACACAGCATAGAACATTTCAAATTTCCATCAGCCCTTTCTCCCAGCCAGGCTGGGGGCACTTGTACAGAAAGGTTTCATTAATTTTTTTTTTTTAGTAAGCATATGCTTTATGATCACTTTTCTTTTGTCTTCTTTTCTTCTATGTATCTTGCTGCAAGCTTTCAAGATTAAGTACTATTTGGAAATGTCATCAGACTAAGTGGGTTTCTATAAGTGACATATTTAACTATAGTTCCAGAAATTATCTGGGGGTGGGGGAAATGATACTCTCACTGCCCCCACCTTCTTATACCCCCATGAAGGTTATATACACTTTGCAGCAGATCATATACCAACTGAAGTAGATAATCCATTTACCTCTAAAGCATTGGCTACATTCACAATCCTTTCAAGCAAAGTAGTTTTCTTTTGAAAATTATCCACACATCCTCAGCTGTTTTAAGTTAGGTCAGTCCTGAGCATTTCTCTCTTTGGTTGAAATAATTCAAATCTGGATGTTATCAACATGGCAAAGCAAGCTTGCTCCCCATTTGCTTTATAAAGAAGTCAATGCTTTGAACACAATGTTCACTTTCCTTCAGGGGAAACATCTCTTGATAAGTGGAAATATTTTTTCAACAAAGAACTTGCTGCTCCAGATCTGTTAAAAAACTGGTTTAACAATGTTTCCATTTCTGCATCAAATGTTGAGATGAAAAGAATGTTGGGAAGTGAACTGTGTATGTATGTGTGTGCACGCACGCTTCATTGGAAGAAAAATGTGGTATTTAAAAAATACATTTTAATTGATAAGTAAACTATTTAAAAAATATATTGCAACATCAATTGCACACTTTTGTTCAATGACTTTGCTGTATCATGCCTTACAGTTTCATTTTGTTTTACGATTTCGATTAACACATTTTTATCATGTATCTGTCATTTTTGTTGAACCAATTTCTTTGCTGGGTTGGTAAAAGACTTTAATTATTATATCACTTGGGAGCTACCATTATCTACAGAATTCAGAGTATTTAATTTACTTCAACAAAAATATTTTGAGGAGCTACTATATTCTGTGCTCTAGACCAGCTGGGAGGAAGACAAGAATGAATAATGCACAGTCTCTGCCCTGAAGATGCTCGTAGTTTATAACAATGGCTCTTATGTGTGTCCCAGGGATGGAGACCCAGAATTCCTCATATTCTTTGCAAATACCATGATGTGTTGGTATAAAATATTCAAATTAAAGCAAATACCTTACAATATAATGATAAACTAGACATGATTTTATATTAAAATCTAGCATAGATCATTGTTTGTGGGTACCAAAGATTTAAGAAAGAAAAAAAGAATAAGCACAAGGATAATTCTATTCTGAAATTTTTTTCTGTAGATTGGGAAAGGGCCACTGCTATTGTAGTTTATCATGGTTTGGGGTCACTGTTCTATTCGGAGAGATCAGTCTGTAAGCAAATTGAATACAGCACGTTAGAAGTCCTTACAAAGTTTACCTTTCAGGTGAAACACTGCTTGCTCTTTTTTCTGTGCTTTTCTCCTCCTGAATTTTCAGTTCTTCTCTGTTGCAGAGAGGTTGGAAACTAACCGACCTACTCTCACCTGCTATGCAGCCCTCACATTCTGGCCCACACCTTGCACAGGGTCCCATCTCACTCCCCTGCATTCTCCACTCCAGCTACCCTGAACCACATCCTGCCCCCTTCCCAGCTGCCCAGCATCCTCCTCCATGCCTTTTCCCACAACAGTTCTTCCTTGGCAGCCCCATCTTTCTAAAACCAAGTCCAGCTCAAAGCCATGAATCTTCTCCTGATATCTGTCCCCTTTCAACAATGCAGGTGCATCCTTTCTTTCCTATCCTTCCACCCTGTGGTTTACACTGAGCAAAGTCTGTCTTGCCACAGTGGCAGGAGATGCAATTTACTAGCCAATATGTGCCGCCAAGCACAAGTGTATTCTCGTGCACATATTCAGATGAAGAAACAGAGGCTCAGGAAGGTGCTGTTGGGGGTGACCTGGCAGAGCCACAGTTGGAATCCCCAGTTTCTCTGCTTCCAAAGACAGTGCTGCTTCCACTACACCCCAGACCCCCCTCCCATGTCTCATCTTCATGGGATACAGGCAGAGATGTGTCTTCTTCCTGGTTTTGTGCCTCATACCCAGCAGATGGGCAAAATACACCCCTTGAATTGAATTGAGTTGAATTTGCATTAGGGGGAGAAAAAGATGATATCGCTTTCCCCAGTTCCTACTGGCAAAGCTTAAAATGACTGATACTATTCTGTATTGGTGAGTAGGTGGAAGAAAAATAAACTCTTTAATTCACTGTTAATGGGAATGTTCTAACGTAGCACTTAAGAACTCTTTATCAGAATAAAATTATGTGCATACCCTGATATGCAATTCTGCTTTCAGAACTCTCTTTCAGGAAAATAATTACAATCAAGTGCAAGGATGTGTGTATGAGTATATTTATCATAGCATCATTTATCGCAGCAAACACTTATGCAGTCTAAGTGTCCATTAATAGGAAAATGGATAAATACATCAGGGGAAGTAGTTTGATGGAGTATTATGTAGACATTAAAAATGTTAATGTAGATCTGTAGGTGCGAAGACAGAGTGCGTTCACAATATGTCACTGAATAGATAAAAGCAAGTTTCAATATAATGAATATTGCTCTATTTTTTTTTCAAAAATATACACATACAAGCACAAACTTCTCAAATGGTCCTTTGGAATTTTTTTCCTCTCAGAATAGTGGTTATGATGCAAAGAGGAGGACAAATGATGCTAAGCACCCTACGATCTAAAGAGAGCCACTAGCAACTGGCTGTGGCCACTTCTCTCTAAGTCATTAGAGAGCAGCCAGCATTGACCCTCCTACCGACAGCCATTTACCTCTCTTCCCTCCTCCTCTGGGCAGATTTAGAAGACTTGCTAAAGAAACCATTAGCCGTGTAGAGTAGGGGTTGAAGTGAGAGGTCATTGCTCCTCTCCCAGAGGAGGAGGGGCGCACAAGGGAAGACACAGCTTCAGTGAGTCTCACCTTAAGGTGGGCAGTGTGTGCCACAAGGGAGAATGGCAGTCATTGTCCCTGGCTGGATGTCAGCCAGGGGAAAGGAGAATGGGAGAAAATCAGACAGAGGGAGTCATGCCCCAGAGGTGGCTGGGGAGAGTGGATGAGAGTGGAGGCTGGAGACAGGACCCACGCAGGACTGGGGGCAAGGAGGCAAGGAACGACGTATCAGAGACATGTGGGGTGATTGCCACCAGCTAGGTGTTCCCATTGTAGATCAAGGAAGTGGTCAAAAGTAGCACAGACACATGATCAAACAGATCAGGGGTCAAATCCTGGCTCCATCAGTGCCATCTCTGTGACCCCTGGAGAAATTGCTTAAGCTCTTGAGCCACTCTCCGCAGTAGTGGTAGTAGCAGCAGCAAGAACCAGCAGAAGTGTTTTCTATGTGTCATTCTAGACACATTCTCTATGGTCTTCAAAAACTCCCTGCCAGATAAATACTGTTAATAATAAATACCTAAAATAATAATAATATTCCTTGACAGAATTATTATGAGAATCAAAGAGAATTCATGCTAAATTCCTAGTGTGGCACTTGACATGTTGCTGGAGATCAAGAAATGATAGCATATTATTACCCTTTCATGGAGCCAGAATGGATAGCCACATCCTGAAAGTCTCTATGACTCTTTAGGAAGTGTCTCCAGGACAATGCACACATATCCCACGTGGGGAAAAGGAGAAGACATTGTGGGCTGGGCCAGTGTTTGTCACTGTGTCAGAGAAGCAAGCATGCTGCCCAGGACACCAACACCTGGTTCAGGTAAGAAGCTCAAGGAGGAGAATCCAGGTAAAGTCCCTAGCAAGCCTGATAGAAATATTAAATGGAGAAACCTAAAAACATACTGAAAAAACGGGGAGAGTGGCAAGAAGATATTGAAACGTGAACTTGGAAATGGTAACACTTTTACCAATGGAGACCAATCCACTTTCACTCATAATAAATTGATTTTTTAAAATATACTTTCTCTACTGTATAGCTTCAGCTTACCTAAAGCCTTTGTGCATCATCATTCTATATACTCATGCGTCCCGCTGCCTTGTAGTTTCTTCACATTGCCTTTTCTTGCATCTTCTAACAACTAATATCTCCCTTTTTGTGTCCCCAAATCAAACTCTTCAAAGAGAAGGATCTATTAATAATAAGTCCAATTTGTTTGCTCTCAGTCTGCTTACAAGCTTGAGTTGGATGTTTTCTCTTGGTAAACCAGCTGCCACAAGAATGACATCGTCATGTGGCAGAGACAGTAGTAACCCGAGCAGAAAGAACCACCTTGGATTATACTCTCAGCAGGAAGCTTTGAGTCAAAGCAAATGGTGTTGCTTCATGAAAGTCCTTTGAGTATCTATCTACAGATGGTTGTTCCACAAAGAGTAAGATGCCAGGTGGTTAGCCTGAGCCTAACTGTATTCATTTCCTAAAGCTGCCATAACAAATTGCCACAAACTTGGTGGCTTAAAACAATGTAAATTCATTCTCCCACAGTTCTAGAAGCCAGAATCTGAAATCAAGGTATTGGCAGGGCTATACTCTCATTGAAGACTCTAGAGGAGAATCCTTCCCTGCCACTTCCAGCTTCTGGTATCTCCAGATGCTCCTTGGCTTGTGATTGCATCACTCCAATCTCCACCTTCATCTTCACATGGCCTCCAACTATGGGAGTCTCTCCTCTGCATGTCTCTTCCAAGGACACTTGTCCCAGGATTTAGGACCCACCCAGATATCCGGGCTGACCTCCTCTCTTTAATTTAGTTATATCTGCAAAGTCCCTTTTTCAAATAGGTTACATTCACAGGTTCCTAGGAGTAGAATGAGGGCATATCTTTTGGAACATTTAACCCACTGTACCGGTGAAAGCCAAGACATAACTAGGAAGTATTTAACATCAGTCTAACCCCTAAACAGCCTGCCACAATGTTACAAGTTCAACAGATGTTTGTTGGATGAATGAAAAAAATCAGCACTTTTATTTTGCCAATTGGGAAACTGACACTGGGAGAAGTAGCCCAGCCAAGATATTTAATAACACATCCAGATCATATCAAAACTTGAACTGAGCCCAGATCCTCTGCCCTTGGTCTGAGGCTCCTGAATCCACCGTAGGCGATCACCTTATTACCATTATGAGTGAGGATAACTGAGGTTCCGAGAAGCTTCACCAAACTCATCCAACTAACTTGTATCAACTGGCCTAGGTCTCAAGGCTCCTAGGCCAGAGCCGTTTTATCCTATACCCTTTCTATCACCCAGGCCTGGGAAAGAAGTCTCAGGAAGTAAAATGAAGACCCAGAAAATCAAAAGAGAAGAAAGAGCGTAGCATGTGGTATATTCTGTCAGAGCTAAAGAAGGTTGGTGACAGAATCATATTTTATTTTTCTACCTTTTCCCATAAATTCCTCAGATACACACTAGTGACAGGTTAGGAAGAACAGGCTCTTGCCCAGAGGAAAAACTTCTGAGCACAGCGTGACATGCTCAGACACACAGCCAGCCCACGAGATGAGACGCTAAGTCGCCTCAGAACTACAAGGGTCTCTCTCAACTTCCCAAAGTGGCTGCAAAGCCAGGAGAATAGCATAAGAGGAA
>VBSM01003215.1:23129810-23156153 GCA_008086735.1 Cheirogaleus medius | reverse complement strand
AAAAAAAAAAAAAAGAAAAGAAAGAAAGAAGGAAGGAAGTTATACTCCCTGAGTGTCATCTCCCTGTACCCCTCACTTGGTCGCCATGACAACATCCAACCGCTGCACATTCTATTCATCCTCTTGCTTCCTGTTTTCCCATTGGCTGTGATGATCATTTGCCTTCTGGGATCTACCATCAGTAAAACTTAATCAAAATATGTCTCTGGATGGGGCCTATTTTTCCCCCCACAAATAGTGAGAAATTTCAATACAAGTCAAGATGTCCTGCTTGTCTTGAAACTTCACAGGTTCTGGTACCACAGAATCTGAATTCCCACAAGACTACATAATAGGCTTGAATTTAGTATTTGATGACTCCTTCCTGGGAGCACAGGCTCTCTAGGTTGCCATTCTTCCCACCTGGCTGCTTCCTTCATGGTACCCGCCCGAGGACATTTGAATTTGAAACCCATTTTTTTGTCAACTTGTATAGATTCAGTAGGTTTTGGCTAAGTATGTCATTCACGTTGTTATAAGGTGACTATTCAAGAATAGGCAGGTGGTATTCCTACCTAACTACCTTTACACCTTCAAAGGTGACTTCCACAGACTAAGGTCCTATCTAATCTCTAACAACAGTTTGAGCTTGAGCATTCGATTGGATTGTCTTTTAACAACTCACTGTTCTGCATTTCCGCAATGCCAAGGCTCCTGCTCCATGGATGCCTGTTTCTCCTGAGGCCTGGACAGCTCCACGTTTATATTCTGCATAAAGTCAGAATGTGGGCATCCTAAAATATCTCAGTCATCACTGCACTGATATAATGCTTCTGTTGTTCTAAGAGCAGATTCTCTGTCAAAAGAATGGTTTCAAGAGCCAGTTAGGTTTAAGTTCAATAGCTACATGTGAAATAACTTTAACTTTTCTTTTTTTTTGCTCCCCAACCCCTGGACAGAGAGGCTATTTTTAAAAGATCTGTTTATGGCAAAATAGTAGGAGAGAGTGTGGACCACAATTCTGCCTGTTAATAAAGCAAGGTTTGACTTAGCAAAGGCGTCAGTGTCTGGCAGGGTGTCTGAGTATGCAGTAGGTGCTCAAAGTACATTGGAGGAACACTGGAGAAGAAACAAGTTATCCAGTATATAGGCTTCAGTGACTCCATTTTGTTCTAGTGGCTTTTATTGAGCACCTACAATGTGTAAAGCATTCTCCTGGGCACCTTGAGTTCCACTCATTCATTTATTTATTTTTCTATTCCCCGAGTGACCACTTGGCTTTCCTGAAGTTCCCATTTGCACGGGTGATTTCGGTTCTCCGATTATTAGCCCAGAATCTCATCATTCACCCAAATATTCTTCAAGAGCAAAGTGTTGCTCTTATCGTTAGCAGTCATCACAATATATTTGCTATCTAAATTTTGACAGAACACCCCCTATATCTGTTCTACATGGTATAATATAGGATTTCTGTAATCATCTAGGAAAGAAAATTCTCCAGTAGATTTTTCTATAGGTTAAAGTGACTCATCTCCTCTCAAATTTACCTAAACCCTGGGGATCTCTCTGTGACAAGAGCAATAGCTGGCTCCACTGGACTAAGTTCACTGAGGGGTACCTTGCTAACATCCGGAGACTAACTAGCCAGCCAGTAAGTCACTGTGCTGTGTCATCAGCTTGTGATCAAGCCAATATACCTCCCAAAAGCATAGTACCTGACAGGGAATAGGCACTCAACACACTATTGATGAATGAATGAATGAATGAATGTACAGAGAATGGATGAACAAACTGGGCACCAATTCTTCTACTAAAATAGAGACCTAAAAATTCCTGGGCTTCTGTTCTAAACACTAAATCAATCAATCTCCTTTCCATCAGCAAATCTTACTCTCTCGCTGACCTAAATGTTTAGCTCTTTTGCTTTGCTTTTATACAATAAATTCAGAACTCTGTCAAGGCTCAGTGCTTCACGTTATTTGTGGTAGGGATTTGAGAGAAAATGTAGCAGGCTTCCTTTACCTTCTGACAACAGAGCCCATGGAGACTCAAAAATATAAACTCTTGCAGACAAAACTTAGAAAAGCAAGAGGAAAAAACATTTTTTGGTTGTATAAGGAGAAAAGAAAATCTGGGCAGAGTGGAAAGGCATTTTACTTTTCAGGTGAGAGTCCTGGAAAATAAATGAGAACCACGCTATTTCCTTTCCGGGACACGAATCTGCAGCCCAAGTCTGGGGTCCCAGTTTTGTTCTATGTCGGTTATAGAGTAACAGTAACACTTTCTAATTTTATGTTTTCAAGCTTCCTATTGGTCTTTTGAAAATGAATATGTGTAGTACATATTCACTGAACAAAATTTATACAGAATAGAAATATATATTAAATAGAAGTCCCTTTTTCATCTCCCCCCACGCTCTCCACCTTCGTTCTCCTGAAGAATAGACTCTGAGGTGGAGAGTAGCATGCATCATGGTCACTAAGAAGTGACCTTGGTCACCAGACCTGTGAAGGAGTGAAGCAAGAAGACAGGGCAGAGGGAGAGGTTGGACTGTGATGTGGTTTCCATAAAGGCTCTAGCTGATTCACAGGGGGAGCCTGGAAGCTGGGTGAAGCCTCAGAACTGTCCTAAAAGGAGGCAAGGGGCCAGGTCTTTGTATGGCACCCTCTCCCACCATTTATTGGATGTGAGGTGCCCCTCACCCCTGCAGAAGGAGGTTTAAACTTGGAGGGGGCAGCTCCCTTTGGCAGAGGGCAGTTCCTGGGGAGGGAGTCAGCTAGGAGCCATCCACAGCTAGTGGCTCAAGCATGGGGGTGAATATGTGCCTTGTTCTTCAAGGTGGGACTGGGTGGCACACTAGAGACATACGCTGTATTATGTGTATTTCCCCAAACACACACACTTTCTATGTCTCTATAAACACATAACACACATACACGCACACACACACACAAATGATGGGCAGTCGAACATAATAAAGGACACATACTCTGTAGTCAAATTTACCTACATTCTCTGGGCCTCGGCTGCCTCGCTGGTTAAAATGAGGGGTGATGACAACAGCATCAACTCTAGGGGTGCTAGGAGGATTCAGTGAGTGAATTAATGTAAAGTTCTGAGAATGGAGCCTGGCACTTAAAAAGGCACGGCGACTTGCCTATGCACCGTTATCTCGGACCAGCTTTCCTTTATTCATTCAGCTGTACTTCATTCTTTTTAGCAGCTGAATAATATTCCTGAACCCTGAAAGGTGTGGATGAGCCATAACTCCTTTAATAATTCCCTTATTGTTGGGTGTTTAGGTTGTTTCTGGTTTCTCCCAATTATAAGTCATGTAATGGTGAGCAAGTCCTTGTATGAATATCTTTGTACATTTGGAAGAATGCCTATAAGAGATTCCTGAAGGTAGAATTGTTTGTCAAAGGACACTAACATTTAAAATGTTGGCAGGTGCTGTTATTAATCATTGTTCTCTGAAAAGACTGCATAGTTCTAATTTGGACTCAAGCATTATGAGATAAAAATATCCTCTCCTCCACTCCCAAATCAACACCAAATATTAAAAACCTTTTACACTTTTGCCAGTCTGATAGGTAAAAAAAAACCCAAAAAATGTGTTTTTTGTGTTGTTGTTTTTGTTTTGTTTTGCATTTCAATCAATCCCTGAGAAACTGAGCCTTTTTTCATGTTTCTTAGCCATTCATGTTTCTGGTTCTGTGACTTGCCCAACTGTCCTTTTTCTCTGGGCTACCTTATTGTCATATTTTTAAGTTTATGTATTATAACTAGGTTCTCCTGCTCTGTTGTGTGTCTTTTAGCCTGTTGAGGTGCCTTGTCACTTACAGCAGTGCCTGTCTCTTGTCCAGCACCTAGATGCAGAGTTCTGTGCATGCAGGCGGTGCCAAAGAGGAGTCACCACTCTGTCGCCTTCTGGCACAAAGCCCACTTTATCCTCAGAACTGCAAGTTTCTTTATTGGCCCTGAACTCTCCATCTGCCTAGAGCAGGCAGCTTCTTTTTGTGTCATTTCTCTTTTTCTTTTGTCAACCCAATCTCGATTATTAAAATCGCAGACAACGTCTAGGCTACAATCTCATTCTCACGGCATCTTTCACACGTGTCTGTGCCCCTCCTCTTCTTTCTGATTCTATTTCTTCTTTCACTTATCTTGACTGTGCCCTGCTTGGAAGGTGAATAGGGCAGGTCAGTGTCCAGGAGCTTGTGCCATCGCCTGGCTTGTGGTCACTTCTCTGCTAGGTCCCATGGCCGGTTTCCTCCCCCATTTGGTCCTGGCACTAATGATGCTGGCTCTTCCCCTGGTGGGTTGCTGTGTGTGTTGCTGAGAACAGTGCAGTGTGGAGACAGACAGGAAGTGTCTGTATTTTCAAGCTGATATAGTGAGTTGGGAGTGTTTTCTGCTCTGAGGAGTGCATGGTTCTCAAGAGCATCTGTGTCTGCTGCTCTCTGGCCGGAAGGACCTCCTCAGAGACAATCACCTTTCCTTTTGGCCCTTGCCATACTCCTTATGAGAACATCTTGTGGCTCCTTTCCCACAGATCGACTTCAAGCTCAGTCTGCAGGAATTATAAAAATGAGCTGGTTCTCTTCTATGACCCCTCCCCAAACCCCACCAAGAGCCACAAGAAGCTTGAACAGACAGAGGTGCTGCTTCTGCCCATTTGGTCACTCTAAAATGCTGTCCTGTCCCGTCCTGCTGGTGTGGTGTACTTTAGCAAGCCTCTTGTCTCCAAAGTGAGAGTTGTTTGCTATGTGTCCTTTGTGGGAGATGTGGGTAGAGGAGAATTAACACCTCACCAATTGTGCTTTACTCAAGAAAATGTCTCTTCCTCCTTCTCCGCACATATACACAGGGACTCAGAAAGGGTGATGTTCCATGCGGCTTCTGGAGAGAACCACTGCAGAGGTTAGCAAACATTCCAGAGATGCATTTTGCCTCCTTTTGTCTGTCAGCTCTACAAGGCATGCCCAGGGTATCTGTGATTCCGTGACTGTCATAGAAAGGACTGATTATGAAAATAATCATGAAAATAGCATTACCTTCTTGAGCAATTCTGGAGTTCTGCATTCAGTATGATAGAGTAAGCACCCAACACAATGACCTGCACAAACAACAGCTATAAACTCTGGGCAATATATGAAAAGACAAAACATACCCAAAGACTATGGACAGCCAACAAAGGCAGATGGATTTTAGATGTGGGCTAAAACTTGGCA
The DNA here is from genome assembly GCA_008086735.1 of Cheirogaleus medius. Taxonomy (NCBI): domain Eukaryota; kingdom Metazoa; phylum Chordata; class Mammalia; order Primates; family Cheirogaleidae; genus Cheirogaleus; species Cheirogaleus medius. The sequence continues at coordinate 23,150,940 of VBSM01003215.1, read as the reverse complement.
GGAGAGACCAACAGAGGGTGAGTTCCCCATTTTGTTGCAACTTTGTCCTGGGGATGGACCAGAGTCATGGTGTAGCACAGGCTGGTTGAAGGGAGAAGAGAAGACTTACTATCTTTGTGGCCTGAGGAATTGAAGACAGAACTCAAGGTGGTCACAGCTTCCAGAAAGTGAAGAGGGACCTGGAAAGTGAAGGAGAAGAACAGAGCAGGGGAGCCCCAGGTTCTATGAGTCAACTCTGACCAAATCTCTAGCTGACCCCTGAACCACACATGTGAAAGACAAACTGAAAACGGCCAAAGTAAGGGGGGAAAAAAAGAGTTGAACTGAGATTTAAGCTACTAGCTACTATGGGTGTCTTATCAGACTGAGTATGCAATTTGACTCTAAGCAAGTTTACTGCCTGCAAAGACAAAAACATTAACAATCTTTGGAGGAATATAACAGAATCTAGAACCTCCATATCATACCAACACAATGGCTAGAACAAAATCCAAAATTTTTCTATAAAATAGAGATAACAATAACTGCTTCTTGAAAGTGGTTGTGAGATTAAATAAGATGATGTTTTTAGCATAGTGTTTGCAAAGTGCCTGGCATGCAGCTAATGAATGAGTCACAACCTGTATCTCCTTGGTTCGGCAGGAGGTATCACAGAAAACACCCACCAGATGCTGCTAAATTCAGTAAACACTCTGTTGGAAGAAAAAGCGCATCTGGTATTACCAGAACATTTAGGCTCCAGAACCCTGAAAGCAGGGGAGGGGCACAAATTGAAAGGGAGATCAGCACTCAAGTTACTTGTCCAGGTTGCCAGTGAGTTAGCCAAAGAAGGGGAGAAAAGAGTTTTTAAGAAACTGCACAAAAAAAGCCAAATGTGGAAAACAGGAGCCAGGAGGCCAGTTCAAAAAGTACTAGGAGGCCAGGCACAGTGGCTCACGCCTGTAATCCTAGTACCATGGGAGGCCAAGGCAGAAGGATCACTTGAGGTCAGGAGTTCGAGACTAGCCTGAGCAAGAGCAAGAACCCATCTCTACAAAAAAAAAAAAAAAAAAAAAAAAAAAGAAGGAAAGAAATAAAAATTAACTGGATGTGGTCGTGCATGTTTGTAGTCCCAGGTGCTCAGGAGGCTGAGGCAGGAACATCTCTTGAGCCCAGGAGTTGGATATTGCAGTGAGCTCTGATGATGCCACTGCACTCTAGTCCAGGCAACAGAGCAAGGCTCTTTCTCAAAAAAAAAAAAACAAGAAGGTCCAAAACCACACACAGGTAGGTACATGTCAGAGCTATAATAAAGACAAGGGCAGGGCCACTTATGATAAAGCTGGATAGGGCCAAAGATTTGAGAGTTTTGGCAGATAGGTTTGGATCAGGTCCACAGGTTGCAGCTGAACTTCCCCTTTGATGTTGGGGCACGTGTTGTCTGTTTATGAAGGGCTTCCTAGCTCTGCAACCCTAGGGTCTTTATCCTCTCAAGAAGAAAACACTCCAGAGGCTAATTCATTACCATTATCCACAATGGGTAAAATGGAAAAATATAATGGCTGACCAAAAAAGTGAGGATGTCCACCTGTTCTAAGTGAAGCAACGTCACCTTCCCAATTCAGTACCAAGGCCAGCATATGGCAAAATTTAATTCATCTGTCTGCTTCACACAAAAAAGCCATTGATAAAATTTGCTGTGGGTGGATGAGTCTCCTTGTCCCGTTACTTCTCCTGATCAGTGTTAGGTCAAAATCTTACTTCCATGTTGAAAAACAATAAGATACCACAAGAATGCAGAGAAAGATAGCAAAGATCATTTTTTTTCCTAATGACTGTAACATCGCAGCCCAAAAGGTATCCCAGACATCAAATCTCTCCCTTGGAACTAATGAAATTCTTATTTTTTTAATGGTAGGTTGATGGCATGCAGAAGAGACGTACTACCTGATGAGGTGTTTACTCAAAAGGATTTTACTTTTTTCTTGTCTTCCTATTTTCTCCCATCAAATTACCTATTTATAATAATAAGCATTATTATTATTACATTGTACCAAATAGTGTCTTGATTATATTACACATATTACTTCATTTAGGGTTTAAAACAGTACTATATAAGGCAGGTGCCATTGTCACCAAGCCCATTCTACAGATTGAGAAACTGAAGCATAAAGAAATTAAGTTGCATTTCAAGGGTACACAGCTAGTAAGCAGCAGAGTCAGGGTCCTAAAGCAGCCATGTGGATTCAGAGTTGGTAATCTTAACCCTTGTCCTCTGCTTGTCCCCATGGGGTGCCCTCATAGTAGGTACTCGCTAAATGAGGGCAATTATAACCAATGATGGCAATTACATCCTCACTACCTATTTGAAGGCAATTGTCAATTTATTCATTCTATTAGCAGATTATGCAAATGTGCTGAGAGCTTGAACAATGCAAATGTGCTTACAAAATGTGAAAAATAAATGAAATCTTTTATCTCTCAATGCACTTTTGTAATACCTCTCCCCATTGTAGCAGCAGCACCTGGTACCCTGTGGGTGTTGAGCAAATGCTTATTAATTTGTGGTTCACATTGATCGTAGAAGATAATGATAGAAATATTACCAATAATACTACAATTGTCACAGATCAGAATTCCACAGCAAAGAACAAGTGCAATCGGAATGTCAGTGTACAGAATGGACCTCACAGAGGTCTAGACTGAATGACCTTTGCAAAGTCTAGCGAATTCCAAATTCTGCAGCAGAGACAGGTAGAGATGCCAGGGAAATTAGTTCTATTTTGACCTATCATGGTCCAAAAGGTTTACTCTGTCTTTGAGCACCAGCATTTTCTATAAAATTTGCCAAGACATTTGTGCATCTTGGTTTTGTTTGCAAGTTTGCCCAACTTAGAACTATAACAAAAGGATCAAAAGCCGCTGCTTGCCCAGGCTTGTCATCAATGCTTGATACAGTCAGCCTTCAGGATCTGGGTTAATTTCTATTACAGAAAGCTCGCAGAACTAGGACCAAAATAATCACTAATGCACAATGTACCAGGCCTCAGTGTTCCAGCCCCTCTTTCCTTTCATGTTAAATTCGCTGCTTTAACTAAGTGGCCCTTGCAAAGCCATCCTTGTGACTAATGGGCCTTTGATCAGGTTTTGCTTTCTGACAGCTGTACATATAAATGAATGCGTATCCCAATTAAGTAATAAACATCGATGCTTCCTGCCCTCTGACTGCAAAGGGTCCCCTTATCTGGAAGTACCCCCATTGTTCTAATGCCATGAATAATATTTCTCATTTGAAAGAACTCTGCTTAGGGGTCGGGGGATGTACAATTTGGGACACTTTGGAGAAAAAAAGCGAGACTTGAAGAAATGGCGAGAGTAGATTTTCTAGAACCTGTTAGCATACTTTAGTATGTGCAAGAAAACTATTTAATATAATTTTTTGAACATCTGCAATTGCTAGTATGCAATGTACTTCATGTACATAATTTCATTTTATCTGCACGTTAATCTTGTGAATTAAGTATCATTAACTCCATTGTACGGGGGAGGAAAATGAAGCTGGAGGCTAAATGACCTACTTGTGGTTATGAGGCTTGTCAGTGGCTGAGTCATAATTCAAATAGCCTCATTCCAGATTCTACATGACTCCAAAGTTTTATTTCCCCAACACCTTGGGTGATCACAATCTCTTTCTCATATACTAGAAATAGTACTGGGTTTGAACTCTGGGTGTGTTTCCTGCTAGCTCTATGGCCTTGAGTAAGTTCCATATCCCTCTCAATCTGGAGCTCTTCCTCTGCAAGATCGAGATCTACCAGCACTTTCTCTGCTTATCTGACAAGGTTGTTGTAAACTGGATTTGCATATGATAATGTGCTGAACAAAACGTGGAGGATTATTGGCATGCTTATAAGCAGCCCTTGTAGCTGTCTCTGCTCTACTCTGACACTCTTGCTTCCCTTCCCTGACTCTACAAAACCAACGCTTGGGTTTGCTCTGCCAATAACAGATTTGTTTTCAATATTAGGGATGATTCTGTCTTGAAGTTGGAGCAGAAATGGCAATCGAACATGCTTTCATGGGAATTTCAAAGATTTCATTTTTCTAGGGGAAAGAAGAAATAGGAGCCAATGGAACAGCAATTAAATCCATAGTTTAAAAACAAATGCTACTAAGGCACAGATGATATCATGCAATAGTTGGAATTTCTCCTGTTTTCTCAGGCTTGTGGAGCAGGGGCAGCCCTCTGAAATCTCATGCCAGCTGTCAGCGCCTGTTCCAGAAGCTGCCACTCCCATGCATTTCTTTGGCAAATTCCTCTCTCCAACTCAAACCTGTTGTACTTAACTCCTAGCAGAACCCAGGAAATCATAAGGGGGACTAGTGCTGCTTCAGCCATCGAGGGCTCATGCTGTGTCAGAGGGGCCGTGTACCATGTGGCAGTTTCCCAGACTGGCGACTCACATTGATCATGCAACAGGAACCATTAACTGAGCTCCAGGTGTTCCCAACAGTTTATCCACCTGGCCTTTCCAACACCAGGTGAGCTGACATGCTTACAGTAGACAAGAGGAAACTGTAGTCTGTCTAATCAGCAACTCCTCTCACATGCCAATAAAATCCCTGCATATTTTATCCAGAAAGAAAGCTAATTGAGGGTATCAGGCTGGGACTAAATCATTGCTAATAGCTGGCCATGGAGGGCCAACATCTAATCTTATGAAAGGAATGCCCATATCGAGCAAGAGATTTCCCAGGGTTTGAAAACCTCCTACCGGAAAAACAGTTTGGCAGTTCTGCAAAAAGTTAAACATAGACTTACCATATGACCCAACAACTCTACTCCTAGGTATATACTGAAATGAATTAAAAAGAGATTCTTAAACAAACCCTTACACACAAATGCTCAGATATACAATAGTCAAAGAAAAAAAAGAAAAAAAATGAAATATCCATCAACAGATGCATGGATATACAAATTGTGGTTATGCCCACATAATGAAATCTCATTTAGCCATAAAAGGAATAAAATACTGATACGTGCTTTAAAGTGGATGAACCTTGCAGACACTATGCTACGTAAAGGAAGCCAGACACAAGAGATCACACATTATACGATTCCATTTACATGAAATATCCAGAATAGGTAAATCCATAAAAACAGAAAGCAAATGGGTGGCCACCAGGAGCTGGAAGAAAGGGAGAATGAGGAGTAACTGTTTAATAGGTAAGGGGCGTTATTTTGGAGCAATGAAAATGTTTTGGAACTAGATAGAAGTGGTTGTATAACATTATGAATGTACTAAATGCCACTGAATTAACCTTAAAATGGTCAATTGTAATGTAATATGAATACGTAATATGAATTTTATATCAATTTTTAAAACCCACTACTAAAGTCTATAACTTCTTCTGAAATGCATAAAAAATAAAGATGAATTGATGAATGGACAGACATAAATATGTGATAAAGCACAAAAAGCAAAGTGTTAATTGTAGAGTCCAGGTGATGGGTACACGGGTATTCACTATATAAAAGCCAATGTTTCAGTGTGTTTGAAAATTTTCCTAATAAAATATGAGGATGTTAAGAAAATAATAAAAACCGAGTACTTAGGCCGGGCGCGGTGGCTCACGCCTGTAATCCTAGCACTCTGGGAGGCCGAGGCGGGTGGATAGCTCAAGGTCAGGAGTTCGAAACCAGCCTGACCAAGAGCGAGACCCCGTCTCTAAAAAAAAAAAAAAACCGAGTACTTAGCATCTCAGCAAGTAGTTGCAAAGGAGGTACCAAATTTCTGCTCTCCAAAATGGGTCTTCTGGTCCTGGTCCCGGCCAGGACACATTTGGGAACATATCAGGATAAATTTGCTGAGCTTTGTCCACTGCATGCATTTCCCATCTCCTCTTCTCTTCCGTACTTCACTCATCTGCAGATAACGCCATATTTTCATGACAGTAACTGTGACTTACACACCTCTGCTACAAGCCAGGCCCTGTACCAGGTGATTTACATTCCTTGTCTACAATCCTGAAAACACTGGAAGTAGGTTACAAATGAGAAGCCTGCCTTAAGGATGAGTAAAACCAGACAAGATAGAGTACATAGGTTTTATATAAGTACATTACATACAAAGTAGAAAAAGAGACAGACAAAATGAATCTATGCTGTATAAAAGGAAGGTTCATGCTACCTTTGTGGGGTAGCTGATCGGAAGGGCTCGTGAGGAGGGTTCTAGGGTGCTGTGCTGGTGCTATTTTGATTCTTGATCTAATGTTGATTACACAAGTGTGTTTATTTTGTAAAAATCCATCGAGATGTACTATGTGCATCTTTTTATATGTATACTACATATCAACAAAAGTTAAAAAATAATAAATCAATGAAATAGACAGTTAAGTAAAATTAATCGGTAAAACCAAAAGTTAGTTTGTTGAAAAGATTAATTAAAAAAGAAAAAGAAAAATGGAGAGGACACAAGTGAGTAATATTAGGAGTGAGAAGAGACTTAACTAGCAATATAGACAAGAGTTAAAATTTTACAGCAGAATACTGTATACAGATGTATCCCAATGGCTTCGAAAATCTTGATGAAATGACTACTTTTCTAAGAAAATTACTAAAACTAAGATTGCAACGGAGCAGCAGCCAGTGGTAGATGCTGCTGCCGTCTAGAGTCTGAACAATAGTGAAATTCACAAGTTACTCTTCTCTTCCTAGCACCTACAGGGCCCAGCAACTTGCACTCAGACTGACCACTTAGCAAATGGCTAGGGGCCACTATAAATGGTAGGCAGAAACTATAAAACCCCATCATAGAAAGAAGGTGGTGGAAGTCACTATGTGCTATGTGACTTGGAGTCTAAACCCATTTCTTATGGAACTGCAGAGCACTGGGACATATCCTTGTCTTGGTTGCCTTCCTGAGGCCAGGTGATGACTAGGTAAGACCAGGATGGCTCAAAACTATTGAACAGGTGTTGCATTGGAGGACAGGTATAGTATCTTTGTTGTAATAGGTATCCTTCTATTTAAAAATGAAAAGCCACCTTTTGTTTACTTTACAGGTGGTTGGGAATGCTATTTTTGCTTTGGGCATTAATAGATTTTTAAAGAAAAGTCAATCTAGTTGACATGGAAAGGAAGGAATACAACAAATGTAAAGTTTGGGACATAATCCATTAGCAGCTGGGCAGAATGTCGTTGAGGGACCTTTTTGTTTTTATCTGGAGTCTCCCTGCAAGCCCTAACTTTATACCCAAGATAAGAGAGAAACTTCAAGCAGGAAGGGATGGCCAAGAGAATTAAACATTGCAAAGTGAATCAGAAGGACCAAAGAGAATGAAAGTTTATGAGGATGAGCAACCAGAGCTCCATTGATAACTTCAAAAAGGCAGTTTTTGCAATGAGAGCCCAAGTCAGCCTGGAAGTGGGTGTGACGTGGAGAGAAGGGATCCTTTCTTGGAGTGGTGGTGGTGGGGTGTGCTGGGGTGTGTTGGTGTTATAGAGGAATTTCCACTTCAAATATAGAGTCAGTAAGAGAGCAGCTGGTTTGTTTAACGTTAAAGCATATTTGTAGGCTGAAGAAAGGGGTCAAGTCAAAGATGTTCAAAATACAAAAGAGAAAATGGAAATAATCAATGAAGCAAGATCCTAGATTCAGGAAGATGAGATGACATGGACTCTAGGAGGGCATTTGGCTTTGGAGAGGAGGCAGACTGATAGAATCACCATAACCTCTGTAGTGGGGTAAACAGTGGCCCCCAAAAGGTATGTCCACTTCTTAACCCCTAGTACTTGTGAATGTGACTTTATTTGGAAACAGGATCTCAGCAGATATAATTAAGGATCACCAGATGAGGTCATTCTGGATTTGGGGTGGGGGGCCTAAATCCAATAACTGATGTCCCTGTAAGAGAAGGGAGAGGGATATTCAAGATACACAGACACAGAGGAGACACACAGAGGAAAGGGACATGGGAAGATAGAGGCAGAGCCTAGAGTCATGCATCCCCAAGCCAAGGAACACTTCTGGTGGCTGGAAGTGGAGGAAGCTGGAGGAAGCATGGGACCATTCTCCTCTAGAGCCTTCTGCCCTAGAGGAAGCGCAGTCCTGCCCACACCTTCATTTCCGGATTCTGGCCTCCAGAATCGTGAGATAACCACCCAGTTTGTAGTAATGTTATGGCAGCCTTAGGAAACTAATAGATCCTCCAAACTCCAGGGCAAAAATTGACTCAGTAGAGTGAGCAAACCCAACACCCACGGACACATTCAGAGATGTGTCCTCACTCATTGGTTTGATAGGAGGCTAGTCTAGTCAGCACAACAAAACCTTGTCCCTGGAACAACCATGGCTGTCAACCTCAGCCTTAAATAACCCTTGATAGTCAAAGTCCTGTGTCCTGCGGCCTCTGCTTTCCATTGTCCGAGCTGGCATTTGCCACTGTGCCCTAACTCTCCATCCCAGCCAGTGTAGAGTCAAACATTAAATCCCCTAGTCTCTCTCTCCAAACCATGAAAGTTTATATGAAAAAGTTAATTAAAGAGGCCATGAAGAAAAGGCACAAGATATCATACATATATGAGACATATATATGTATGACTTTTGCTGCCTGATTTTTATTCAAACAATTGCTTAATTTCTCTTGAGCCCCTACATGCTTATTTTCACATTTGGTCTAATTTATCTCTGATTCCTACCAATTAAATTCAAGTTCCTTGGTTCCTCATGACTTAATGTGCCACCAAGTACAGCACAATGAGACACTAAGAATCATCCATTTGATTCATTTTAGCTCCCTAGCTGGGATTCAGGGAAGGGGTATTTTAATTCTACATGTCTAATCCATTGAGAAATTCCCATTCTAGAATCACTATGGGTCATCTAGATTCCAAAGAGGGCTTTAGAAAGAAATATGTGATACAGGAGCACATTCATTCACTCCATATTTCTTTAATACCTACTACCTACCAGGTATTTTGCTAGGTGTTAGAAATATATGTATGGATAAGAGGAAGGAGTGTGAGCTTCAGAAAGCTCAGTGTCTCATGTGTAGTTGGGGAAAAGCATTTCACTGAACGATGAGAATACGGTATGATAAGATTGTCTTGCAGTATGAATGATTCTGCTCAGGAGTCTTGGGGAGGGAGTGTTTCTGGAGATAGGGTAGGGGCTTGTGCTAGGCAGTCTCTGCTTCCCCCTGGATCTATCCTCTGTTCTCTTCCACGTGATCTGTGCTCTGCACCGCAGGTGGTGACCTCTATGAATTGCATCCTCTATGGGACACTCATGTCTTCTGGCTTCCAGATGGCTTCAGTCCATGGGAGACCATGGCAGGACATAAGAAGGTGAAAGAGAGAGAGCTCCCTTCTTGTCACACAGCAGGTTGGCAGGGGCTGCACCACCTTAGTGAGGCCGCCCCTCTGCCTAGAGGTCTCTCTGATGAGTCTGGCCATGTCTCAGCAACTTCTTCCTCCTTCCTGCTTCCAGCAGCCACCTTGGGCCATGCCATCTTGGTTTCCCTTAACCTTGCCCATATCTTCATACCCTTGTCAATAGCCCCATCATTCGACTCCCTTTAACCACTCATTGGAGGGTGACATCTGTTTCCTGCTGGGTCCCCAATGGATGCCGGGGTCAAGAGATGCTTCATAGAGGGCATGACCTTTGAACTACATTCTCATGAACAAGTAAGGTTTCACCAGGTGCAGACAGGTGGGGTGGGACCTCCCACACTGAGGTGAGAGCATTATGAAGGCTGGGAGGCCTGGGAGCACACTGCCACTTGGGGACTAATGCGGAATACTTATCTTCCTGTTGCCATGTCTGCAGGGAGAGGTGGGAGAGGAACCTGAAGAGCTGAAAGGCCTTGGAAGCCACATGAGGCTTTGGGGTTTTATCCTGGAAGTGATAAGAAAATTCCAAAGATGCCAACCACATTCCAATGCCTGGAATCTCTAGATCCCCAGCTCTTTCCAGGAAAACCGTGTTTCAGAAATGAGAAGCTGGTGTCGGATCTCTGCTTTGAATTTATGCTTTATTGGTTTTGTACTCTTCCCTGCCTGGTGGTTAATAAAATTTACTTGCACCCGGTGAGCTGGAAAACACTGTTGACGTTAAAAAAAAAAAAATCAAATTACTTCAAAAGCTTTTCCTTCTCAGTCCAAATTTATTAGTCCTTCTACTTATGTATTATGGAAAAAGGGAATATTCCCCTTGAGAAATGTCACAGTTTCATTCAATTACAGAAAACTTAGCTCAGTGTGACAGCCTTTCACAGATCCTTGGGAGAGGGAGTGATTGATCAGAGCTAAGATTCTTGCCTTGGGTTTTAGGGAAAGGGAAGAAGAGAGGGCAAACTAAGATCTGGAGAAGGATAGTTGAGGCCTTATGTATGGGAATGAAGAGGGGGGGCATCAAGAAAAGAAAACATCAAGGAAGAGAGAAAAGCTCGGAGAAGTACTGTCCAATAAATATATAATGTAAACCACAAATATGAGGCACAAATGCAATTTTAAATATTACAGTAGCCACATTAAAAAAAGGAGAAAAAGGTGGATGAATGGATAAACAAAATGTGGTATATGCATATAATGGAATATCATTCAACCTTAAAAAGGTAGGACATTTTGACACATGCTACAAATGGATGAACCTAGACAACATTAGGCTAAGTGAAATAAGCCGATTACAAAAAGAAAAACACTGTGTGATTCCACTTTTGCGAGGTACTTGGAATAGTCAAATTCATACAGACAAAGTAGAATGGTGGTTGCCAGGGGCTGGGGAGAGGGAGGAGTTGTTGTTTAACAGGTATAGAGTTTCCTTTTGCAAGATGAAAAGTGTCTGGAGATTGGTTGCACAGCAATGTGAATGTACATGACACCAGTGCACCTAATAATGGTTAAGATGATACATGTCATGTTATGTGTATTTTACAATGATTTTTTAAAAAAATTTTTAAAAATCAAGTGAAATTAATTTTAATAATATATTTTATTTAACCGTTATATCCACAAGATTATTGTTTCAATATGCAATCAATACAAACCTATTGAGATAGCTGACACTTTTCATACTAAGCTATTGAAATCTGGTGGGTATTTTCACATCCTGGCACATCTCAATTCGGACTGGCTGCAATTCAAGTGCTCAATTGCCACGTGTGGCTACTAATGTCTATCACACTGGACAGCCCAAGTTCAGAGCACTGGGTACAGGCATAACCTCATTTTATTGTGTGTCATGTTATTGCACTTTGCAGATATTGTGTTTTCTACAAATTGAAGGTTTGTGGCAACCTTGCATCCAGCAAGCCTACTGGTGCCATTTTCCCAACAGCAAGTGTTCACTTCATGTGCCTGCGTTACATTTTGGTAATTCTCATAGTATTTCAAACTTTATTATTATCTCTACTATGGTGACCTGTGATCAGTGATCTTTGATGCCACTGTTGTCATTGTCTTGGGGCACCACAAACCTCACCTCTATAAGACAGAAAACTTTATAGGTAAATGTCGTGTGTGTTCAACTGCACCACTGACCAGCCATCCCCCTGTCTCTCACCCTCTCTTTCGGCTTCCCTATTCCCTGAGACACAAGAATAATGAAATTAGGCCACTTAATAACCCTACAATGGCCTCCAAGTGTTCAAGTGAAAGGAAGAGTTGCATGTCTCTCACTTTAAATCAAAGCTAGAAATGATTAAGCTTAGTGAGGAAGGCATGTTGAAAGCTGAGACACGCCAAGGCTAAGCCTTTCATGCCAAACAGTAAGCCAAGTTGTGAATGCAAAGGAAAAGTTTCTTGAAGAAATTTTAAAGCGTTACTCTAGTGAGCACAGAAATGATAAGAAAGGAAAACAGCCTCATTGCTGATATGGAGAGAATTTTAGTGGTCTGGACAGAAGATCAAACCAGCCACAACATCCCCGTAAACCAAAGCCTAATCCAGAGCAAGGCCCTAACTCTCTTCAATTCTATGAAGGCTGAGAGAGGGGAGGAAGCTGCAGAAGAAAGTATGGAAGCCAGCAGAGGCTGGTTCATGTATTTAAGGAAAGACTTTTCCTCCATAACATAAAAGTACAAGATCAAGTATCAAGTGCTGATGTAGAAGCCGTAGCAAGTTATCTAGAAGATCTAGCTAAGATCACTGATGAATGTGGCTACACTAAACAACAGATTTTCAATGTAGATGAAACAGCCTTCTCTTGGTAGAAGATGCCATCTAGGACTTTCATAGCTAGAGAAGAGAAGTCAATGCCTGGCTTCAAAGCTTCAAAGGACAGGCTGACTCTCTTGCTACAGACTAATGCAGCTGGTGACTTTAAGTTGAAGCCAGTGTTCATTCACCATTCTGAAAATCCTAGATCCCTTGAAAAATTATGCTAAATCTACTCTGCCTGTGCTCTATAAATGGAACAATAAAGTCTGGATGACAGTACATGGTGTACTGTATAGCATGGTGTACTGAATATTTTAAGCCCACCGTTGAAACCTACTGCTCAGAAAAATAGATTCCTTTCAAAATATTACCACTCATTGACAATGTACTTAGTCACCCAAAAGCTTTGATGGAGATGTATAAGGAGATTAATGCTGTTTCCATGACTACTAAAACAATACATATTCTGCAGCCTATGGATTAAGGAGTAATTTAAACTTTCAAGTTTTATTATTTAAGAAATACATTTTGTAAAGCTATAGCTGCCATAAATAGTGATTCTTCTGATGGATCTTGACAAAGTAAATTGAAAACCTTCTGGAAAGGATTCACCATTCCAGAGGCCATTAAGAACATTCGTGATCCATGGAAAGAGATCAAAATATCAATATTAAGGGGAGTTTAGAAGAAGTTGATTCCAGCCTTCATGGATGACCCTGAGGGATTCAAGCCTTCAGAGGAGGAAGTAACCTCAGACATGCCGGAAACTGCAAGAGAACTAGAATTTAAAAGTGAAGCCTGAAGATGTGATTGAATTGCTGCAATCTCATGATGGAAATTGAACAGATGAGAAGTTGCTTCTTATGGATAAGAACAGAAAGTGGTTTCTTGAGATGGTACCTACTCTTGGTGAAGATGCCATGGACATTGTTGAAATGACAATAAACGATTTAGAATATTACCTAAATTTTTTTGATCAAGCAGCATCAGAGTTTGAGAGGGCTGATTCAAATTTTGAAAGAAGTTCTTCTGTGAACCAAATACTATCAAACAGCATCACATAAATTTTTCATGAAAGGAAGAGCCCATTGAGGCAGAAAACGTCGTCGTTGTTTTATTTTAAGAAGTCGCCACAGCCACCCCAACCTTCAGCAGCCTGAGCAGTCAGCATCCATCGACATCAAGGCAAGACCCTCCACCAGCAAAAAGATTATGGCTCACTGAGGGCTCAGTGATTGTTAGCATTTTTAAGAAATAAAGTATTTTTAAATTAAGGTATGTACATTGCTTTTTAGACATAATGATACTGCACACTTAATAGACTGCAGTATAGTGTAAACATAACTTTTATATGCACCAGGAAACCAAAGAAATTCACATGAATTGCTTTATTGCAATATTCGCTTTATTGGGGTGGTCTGGAACTGAACCCACAATGTCGTCAAGGTACGCCTGCCATAGACATCAGAGTCAGACTCACTAGCTCTACGACCGGGCACACGTTGCATAACGTCTCAGAACATGAGTTATTTTGTTGGTGAAATAGAGATAAGGATGGTGGCTATCTTTTATGGCTGTTGTCAGGATTAAATCAAAATGCATGCACAACACTTTTGTAAAAAGTATCTGGCACAGAGAAAATAATGCTATTCATGATGGTGATATAGATCACCATCATTGCCGTTATTATTATGACCACTGGTAAGTTTTAGCTGCACAGTAGTGTTTCAGTGTTCTTTTGGATCATTTCCTCCTCCAATGTTAAATGAGTTGTGGTCAAGTGATCCAGAACACAGACTCTGGCACTAGACTGCTTGGGCTCAAGCTGTGGTCCTGCCACTATGAAAGGGCATGACACGCCTTTCTCTTCCTCAATGCCTCTTCTTTACCCCCTGGCTCGCATACACAAGACTCCATCTACTCTCCAGGATAACCTCCTTGTTTCTGAATTTTCAAATCTGTAAAGGGGAAATAATAATAGTATAAAGCACATAGGGTTTTTGTGAGGATGAACGGACATAATGTAGATCTGAGGTCTCCAATCCCTGGAACCAGCCAGCAGCCTGTTAGGGACCAGGCGACAGAGCTCTGTCCTTGGAAAAATTGTCTTTTGTCTTCCATGAAACATGGTGGGGGCCACACAGCAGGAGGTGAGCAGGGGGTGAGCCAGCCAAAAGCTTCATCTGTATTTACAGCCGCTCCCCATCGCTCGCATCACCGCCTGAGCTCCGCATCCACCCACCCTCCCCCAACCCCCTGTCCATGGAAAAATTGTCTTCCGTGAAACCAGGCCCTGGTGCCAAAAGAGTTGGGGACCACTGGTGTAGATAGAACACTAAAAAGATGGCCTAGCACTCAGCAAAACCCAGGTGAGAGGAAGAAGTTACCACTAGGTGAAAGATAGGGGATATAGCAGTGAAGAAAGCAGAAACCACACTTGCCCTCCCGAAGTATCATCTTGTAGGAAAGCTAGACCTCAAACCAACACTACAATAAAGATGGAGAGCGTCATCATGTGGGAAGTCCTTCCTAACGTCTTGCTTAAATACTATAGTTCAAAAGCCTCTTATCCTCTCCTTACTGGACAAAGCTTATTCTTTCAGGCCACAGGCTCACCATTTCTCCAAGTGTGCACAGCCTTTGCAGGAGCATCCAGACCTCCTTTCCTTCTTGAATTGTTGCCCTTCCACCTCCTTGAATCCAGACTCAGATCAGAGTCCAGCTTCTGGGGGCCCCCAGTTTTGCACAGCAGTGCTTCTTCCAGTAAGCCCTCACAGACTAAAAAAGTCAATAAAGCTTCCAAAAAAACCCCGCATTTATCAGACCTGCTTATGTATGGTGAGAAAATCTTGCTCCCGAGACACTGTAACTTCCCGCTCGCGTAGGTCAGGGTGGGCAAATGCATGCCGAGCCGCCGCCGTGTGGCTCCCACTGGGCGCTCCCGGCCTTTGCGCAAATCATTATTGAATGAACAAAAGAGATTAGCACTGAAGCAATTTATAGTGAGCTACATGGGAGGTTAAGAAAGCACAGATTAATCTCCAAACTCATGAGATACAGGGGAGGAGGAAATAAAAGGAAAAATAAATGGTTGATAAAATTGTCCTCGCAGGAGGTAGAAACTGAAAAAGAAGTATTCTACATCTCTCACTCGATAGAGGCTGGCGTTCAGAGACCCCTGCGCCCTGCCTGCCCCCTGTCATTAAAGCACATGCACTTGGGAGAGCTTTACAGGGCAGTGGAGACCATAAAACAGGTTCCTTTTTTTTTTTTCTGTTAATAAGCTTTGCTAGTCCTCACTTTCCCAAGGACCCAAGTCCCGCTCTGCCAGGCCTCAGCCTCAAATCTTGCCCAAGAAGTGAGTTTATATCTGGGCTCTCTCTGTCCGGGGAGGGGAGGAAAACAGATGGGCTCAACAAGTCTGCCGAGATTGAACCTCGGGGCTTGGAAACAATTCTAGTCTGCCTGTCCCCGCTGAGAGCCCTGGTCATATTTCCCAGGTGCCCTCGTGCACCATAGAGAGCTTCTGCCCCTCCTTTCTTCGCCCCTCACGGCGACAGAGATGCCACGCTGCTCTGCTTGCTGTCCTCACGCCTGCCCTGGACACAGTGGGTGAACCTGGCCAGCTGCAGCCTCATCCTACGAAGCATGATGCTGCCTGGCTCACTAGGACTCCGCAGCAAGCTTTTAAAAAAAGACCAGCACCTTTTTATGACTTCTAATTTAGGGAGAAAAAAACCCCTAAAGAATCTAATGTGCACAGGGCTCTAGGTAAATTGGTGTTAATCTAGACCATATTGCTGATAGTTTGGGACGATGGAAATGCTTTTCAGAGAAGAGTCTGGTAATAGGCGTGAAAAGCCACAAAAATAGTCATATACATTAGCTCAGTAATAGCAATGCTGAAAATTAATCTCCTTCCCCCAATTTTTTTAAAAAGGAAGTAAAAAAGCTTTGGGCACAGAAAAATCCACAAGTGGCATTTACAATTACGGAAAAACTAGAAGCAATTTGAATATATCCAACAATTGCTAAAGAGATTATGGCATATCCATATCATGGATTAATTCATATAATCCAGCTACAATTAACAATCTATATGAAGTTGTACTGAAATATGGGCAAGTATTATGGAATAATATTGGGGAACAAAGCAAAACAAATAAGTATATCTAGGCTGTGGTTACAATTGTGTAAAAAATGTATACATGGACAAAGACCGGGAGAGGGCAAAGGGAAAACGAGGTGCTAAGAAGGTGAGATTAGGAGAAGGCTTAAAACAAACACCTTGTAATGTTTCCACAATGCATTGCTGCTAGTAATGGCAAGAAATAAATAATAGCAAAGCACAAGCAACAGATCATTCATCTTGCCCCACTTCTTTGGCTTTCCCTGGGTTGCTTAAATTAGATTTCTCAACCTGTGTGCCAAGACGCACGCACCACTGTGCCATGGATGGGTCCAGATACTGTGATGGCCCCAAATACTGAACCCTGTCCAATTGGATGGCTACTTGAGCCCTCTGTCCACTCATTCCCCGCTTTGAGCAGCCTTATCTGTTTACCGGGTGTGTTGTGGTAGGAGAAAGGTTGGAGAGAATTGCCTCCACGAAAGGATTCTATGTAGAAAACAAAGGGTTCTTTTCTTTCCCCAGTTCCCCTCCCAAGGTTAGTATTTCACTGCATGACCCATAGTAACTTGGAAGCTGCAGCCCTGACCCTCCTGCATAACAGCATTCATTTATGCACCCAAGCATCCGCTGACTGCGCCACCCCGGCCGAGTCCCAGCGCAGAGTGCCTCAGAATCTTACACTCTCATTATGCACAGCTGCTCAAAGCCAGCGCTTAGGATAAGCGAAGCGCCCCGCCCGTGTTCCCTCTTCCTCCTCCTTCCCCCCTCCTCCTGGAGAATATGAACTAGGATGCACTTCCTGCAGATGCCCAAGGATCTGAACATTCAGCATGACATGCCCAGCAACATCAAAGCCTCTAAAGAAAGAAAGAAAGGAAGGAAGAGGGCAGGGGGTGGGCATTTCTGAGTCTTCAGACAACCAGAATGTAAGCAGGTTTGTGACCAGGTACATTTTTGTGCAGCGCATTGTTTAGCCTCAGTAACAACCATTACCCATACAAGCTCACTTAGCCACAACAACCTGCTGCTGGCTGCAAAAGTGCTCTGAAGCAAAATCATTTTCCCTGTCCCTTTCCAACTTCAACCTACCCAATGTTCACCGATTGCAAATTCCAGGGCTTGATTTAAAAAAAAAAAAAGAAAGAAAGAAAAAGAAAACTTCCCCAAAGTTAAAAACAGTGTCAATGCCGAGAGACCTACTTATTACCCTCTGGGCTGAGAGGATGGATAAAATGCAACCCACGCTTTCTCATGCCCGGGCTGTGTTCATTGAACTCTTTTAATGGTGAAAACTGAATGGTTAAATCAGGTTGAATTTGGTGCCGTTTACTACAGACTACCCGAGCTGAAAACCAGAGATACAAAAGTCACCCTTGCCCCTTTGCAGATAGAAGGCTGTAAATGTCCCTCCAGATTAAGGAGCGTGATGGGAAAGAAACAGAGATCCACACATCTGCAAAAGAAACTTGGGAAAGAAACCCTCCGGGGAGTTCTTTCGCTCAAAAAAGCTCTTCTGGGCTGAGGTGTCTTTCTACCACGCAGCCCACTTTTAAGGATGAATAAGAAATAAAAGCACAAAAACAAAAAGAAAATATTCCCAACAAGCTGTTTACATTTTTCACCATAAGCGGAGAAAATGCAAGTGCGTGTGGGCACACTCCTGTACCTCCTTTGGAAGAGGAGGGTAAATGCACTTGTTAATTGTGTAAATCACCTCTCCCAGCCTCAACCCACTTGCACGACCACCTCACAGCCAAGCCCCCTCCCCAGCATTCCTTTCCCAGCTGCAGGGAAATCATAAAATGCTACTCACATGCGGCAGTCTCAGCCTCCCTTTACCTCTTCCCAGCTTGTGCACGGGCTCCGGTCGCTGCTGCTGCTGCTGCTGCTGCTGCTGCTGCTTTTCGTGTTGCAAATGAAACAAACCTTCATCGACAGAGATGGTTTTCCTCTGGGCTGCTTTGTCTGAGATTCCCCAGATGAACACCGACTCGTTTATGTCATTATCCGACTTCGATAGCTCCCCTAACACAGGCAGGGCTTTGGGGCTGTTAGCTTCCACCGGCTGGGCTTCTGGTGAGAGAAACAACAGACCTGAAACTGACAACTGATCGCATCAAAACACTCCAGGGGATGGCAACCCAAGACTACGAAGCAACACATTAGCTTACAATGATACCATGCAAAGCCGTAGATCATCTGTCTACTATGGGCACTGTGAGTCTAACCAAGTAGAAGAGACATTATTTATGAACTTATAGCTTCCAGAATGACTCCACGTAAAACCATATGGGCATTACAAAGCACAGTGTCATAGAAGGAGTCTGCAACCCTCGGACATGTTCAACATTGTTGAATTCAATAAGGAGGTAATTATCATTTGGTGGTTAAAGTTAAAGGCTTTTAGGTAGGCTGACTTATATACATTTAAGTAGACAGGTTAAAATGTGAACTCCATCACTTATGATTTGTCTGAGTTTGGGCAAAGCCTTTATCCTCTCTGAATCTCTTTCTTTACTTGCGTATCAGGGATAATAATACTCACACCATAGGAGAGCTGCAAGAAGTAAGTGAGATGGTATACATAAATGATTGCATTCAATGCATATTATATAATAGGTACCCTGTATGAGATCTAAAGATCCTCTAGACACTGCAGCAGTGTTTGTTCACTTTGGAGACTCTTCATCTCCTAATGAAAGACCTTGTGGTTGTAATATGTCAGGATCGTTCCAATGGTCCATCATGTGAACCTTAATTAATTGCTTCCCCAGAGGAAACAGATTATGGTACTTTACATATATGGGGCAGCCCCACATTCCAGGTCTCAAGAATGTAAGAATTCTGGGATGTCCAATTCCCATATATGGGAAACAAAGGCACAGATTGATCAGAATTGCTCAGCAAGAAGACACTGACTTCTTTCCTTTAAAAACAGACTCATAAGAGCAGAATGGGAATCTGTTGTCACTGAAGGTCTTCATTTAGGGTTCTCATGACTGACAGCTTTTGAAGGGGACCCTCAGTAGAGAAATCTGTATTACTTCAAAAAGGAAAAGAGAGTGTGTTTGAGTGATGAAAAAATCCAGAATGTTAATGCCTGAGTGAACCTCTGAGACACTTCATCCTAACTTCTCTTTTCCCAATTGAGAACATCGATGTTCAGGGGCTGGTCTGTACTGACTCCTTTCCTACCTCCCACCTACCTCCCACTACCTCAAAAGTAGAAGAAGAAAGCTTGTGCTGTGCCTGTTGCTGTTTTGAGGGATCCCTACCATGTTAAGGTCATCTCAGTGGAGCCAACATAAACTAGACCCAGGGCTGGCAAATGGCTTAGCCTGGTCTACCAAGCTCTGTCATGTCCCGCAAAGCACATTAGATAGAAAATATGCTTCTGTGTCCCAGACACTGTTCTTGGGGTGAATGAATACATGGTAATAACCTAGACCAGAGAAGCTGCTGATAAAGTCTTCTCCCACATTGCTGATAGGAAGGGATATCATATCAATCAAGGGAATTTTTAAGATAACAAAGCACAGACTGAAGAGGAAAAGAAGTAATCAGTCAACCAAATTACACACTGATTCCTTCTAAGAGTTTCAAGAGCCCCAATGAGATCCCACAAATGTGAAAATACCATTTTCTGAGCAATGTACGCTAAGTACTTGGCACCGTGTCTGCTACCTTGTACGTGCTCGATAAATGTTAGTAATGAGTAATAATAACCAACAAGAAGGAAGATGAAGGAATTCCTATAATTTGAGCTCACAGGTTGTACCAGGCATCACACCAGCTTTTTAGCTATGTTGTTTTAGTCAATCCTCACAACCACCGTGGGAGAAAGCTATCATAGTCCGCAATTTATGGATGAGAAAATTAAGGCATAGGAACTGAAACAACTGAAAAGAATGTTCACGACGTTCTACCACCACATTTGCCCAGCCACCAGCAGCTGTGCCTGCAGACTCTGCTTCGCTCCCTTCACTGTGGATAAATTGTCCGTTTCCTCATCTAAGGCCACCTCTTGACTGCTCAAGGACATTGCTGCTGCAGTATTTCCTTCTTTCCTCCATCATTCGCAACAGCTTTATGCAATTTGTTCTCCTGTCTTGAAAAGAAACGTCAGGTGATTTCAGATCCACCTACAGCTCCTGCCCATTTACATATTACCCTGCATATCAAAAATCCACTCAAGAGTGGTCAAAACTCATTGTCATTTAGACAATGGAGTGAACTCCCTTTCTCTCTGGAATCCACTCTCATCCAGCTTTTGCCGCCACCGAACAACCAAACTGCTCTTGTCAAAGTCACTGATGGCCTCTGCATCGTTATTGCCAGTCCTCATCTCTTTTATTTACCAGTATCATTTGACACAGGTGATCACGCCTCTCCTGTTTGAAACACTTTCTTCGGTTGGGTCTCAGGACCCCATGTCACCCTGGTTGTCCTTGTATCTCACTGGCTGTCCCCTCTCGATCTCCTCTATTGGAAGCACCTCTTTCTAGTTATGTGGAAAGGGGTTAGAAGCCCCCTTGCCCATCAGAAAGCCTGGGTTGGAATCTTGGCTACACAACTCACTAGGGGAGTGACCTTGGAAAGTGACTTTCCCTGTTTTACCGGAGTTTCTTCATCTGTGAAATAAGGGTAATAATAGTTCTTACCTTGTGGGGTTTCTGTGAAGATTTTAAATGAATTAATATATGAAAGCACTTTGAATAGTAAGCACTGCATGAGCAGTATCTATTTTTATTACCCACCTCTTAACATTGAGCACCTAAAGCCTCAGTCCCTGGATGACCTTTCCTCTATGAGTGATCTCATTCTCTCTCAGAGCTTTAAAAAAAACATCTACCGAG
>VBSM01003215.1:23107102-23129710 GCA_008086735.1 Cheirogaleus medius | reverse complement strand
TGAAAGATCCAAAACCAAACACCTGTTTTTCTCAACCAACTTGTTCCTCTCGCAGTTTTCTTCACTTTCGTTAATGACAAGTCCATCCTTCCAATTGCTCAGGACAAAAACCTTGAAATTATTCTTAATGTATCTTTCCTTTACACCCACCCCACATCCATTCTGTCAGCAAATCTTAATGGCACTTCCCTTAACTATATCCAGAATTTGACCACTTCTCACTTTATCCGTGGCTTCCCACCTGGTCCAAGCTGCCATACTCTTTTGTATAGGGCATTTCAATAGCCTCTTACCAGTTCTGTATGCCTCCATCCCTTTCCTCCTGCAGTCTATTCTCAATACAGTGAGATATTTTAAAACCTGGGGCCAGACTATTCTACTCCTCTGCTCAAAACTCTCCACCAGCTTCTATTCACTCACATAAAAAAGCCAATGACCTGCAAATGGCTTACAAGACCCTGCAAGTTCTAGTCCTCTGCCTCCCCGCTTCCTCTACCCCTGTAAGCTCATCTCTTATTACTCTTCCCATCATTTCCAATGCCCTAGACACACAGACTTCTTGCTGATCTTTGAACATACCATGCAACCCACCCCAGGGCCTGTGAACTTACCTTTCTCTCTGCCTGGAGCCCTCTACCCCCATATACATCTCTACCTAATTCATTTTTTTCACCTCTTCAACCTTCTTTCCAATGTTTCTTTCTCAGTGATACCTTCCCTCATCACCCTATTTAAAATTGCTTTCTTCATAGCATTCTCTCTGCCCCAACTGTATTTTTCCCCATAATATAATACTAATCACCAAATAACATATATTTCCTATTTGTGTGTGTGTATGTTTGTTTTTCTTCCAAAGTCTCTCCCTATGAAAATGTAAGCTTGATGGAAATAGTTTTTTTCTTTAACTTTTTTCTTACCGCTGCTTACCCAGTGCCTAGAATAAAGCCTGCACCAAGTAGATGCTCAATAAATATTTCTTGAATGAACGGATGTGGCTAAGAGGATTAAATCTCTTGCCAAAGGTCACAGAGTTAACACAGGATAGAGCTGGACTTAGATCTTTCTGCTTCCATAGCCCTTATTCATTCCGATGCACCAGCCGTGTCTCTGTCAAAATGTTGGACAGACTGCACTAGACTTAACTAGTGCCCACTTAAGCGATGTCTTAATTTCTTAGTGACTGGTTGGTCTGATGCTACATTTCATTGGCTTCAGGCTGCCTGGCTGTGATTGCTTGCTAACATTTCTATCAACAAAATACTTTGAGAGCTGTGAGTGTATTTTACCAAAAGGAAGAACAGCCACTTTATTCCTTTCAGTAGATTTATTAGAAGTCAGCGTTCTGGTTGAAATGAGAGTTTTCTTTCTAGCAGATGTCCTTGACTGTCCATTCAGAGATGAGAAACTGTCTCTAACACTCTTTAAATGTCTTTTGTGCACAAAATTATCTGAGAAAAAACAAACAATACCCTGGAATGATTGAATTTTTGAAACATGTTTCAGGACTGCTAGTTGAGAGCTGTGAGGGACCAGAGATTCTGTGAGTTGTTTTCAACAACATGTGGGAATATAAATTCGCTTTTCCTTTGTAACTTTCCATATATTACTTAGAGGATCTCTTCAGTGTCCACTGGAAAGAACATGTCATCGTACAGGGCAGTGTACTCAGAACCCTCCACTGGGAGAGAACTCTCTCAGTGGCCAGAGATTCTAGGTTACATTCCTCTGGGAGACCTTCAGGAAAGCTCTTCAATCCACTTGGCCTCTGTTTCTTTAACTATATAAAGAGGAGACTGAACTAGCTTATCTTTGTTAACCCTTCTAGGTTTAAATTTCTGTGAAATGATGAGTTCCCTTCCCAGTCATGCAGGTAAATGTGTTTCATACTACAACCAAGTGACTGATACCTAAGTTTAAGCAGGTAGACTACACTGGATATGAACAGGGAAAACCCAGCCGGTCAACATCAGAATATATTCATTAATACATTCACTCATTGAGCATTTACTACATATTTGCCACTCTGTTCCATGTTAAGTATATAAACAGGAGTAAAACACGGTCTTCATAATAAAGGGATTCATAGCCCAATGTGCAATGCAGCAAAGCACGTAGACAATTATAATGCTACTATGATAGGGGAAAAAAGAAGGGCTATTTGATTAAGTCTAGGATTTACAGAAGGCTTTTTGGAGGATGTGACCCTTAGGCTAAATCTTGAAGAATGAGCAGGAATTTTCCAGGAGGGGGAAGGCAGAAAGGGATGAAATGGATGATCTGGATGGAGAAAACATCAGCTGTCAAGGTAAGAAAGCTGCTAGAATGAGAACATGTTTAATCACCTGCAATTTGGGGGTAGAATTCCTACTTTGCATCTTATTTCTCCTACTATTTTTTGCAAGTTTAAAAGCCTTTATCTTTGTTCATCACAAGGATAGGACAGGAGATTTGGGTTTCAAATTCTGTTCAACAGCACTGTATACAACAAATGTCAAAGACCATAGTAAGATCTGAGAATTATCCTTATATTTCTTTGCTAATGCTGTCCTCATGTCCTGCCATCTATGTCTCCCACCCCAAACCTCTATGCTGCTGAATAAATTATGTACATGTACCAAAGCCATCCAGAATGTGTTAGCATTCATCAAGTAAAGATGTAATGCAGCCAAATAAATCTTGCATGGGGAAATATTTTATTATGAAGATTAGAGTGGGAGGCTGATGCCACAAGTCCTGGGCTTGAGTTCTGCCTTGGAACTTACTTTTTTCATCTATAAAATGGGAGATAATAATAGTATTTACTTCAGAGGCTTATGACTTAAACATGATAATTCACATAAAGCTCTTAGCCCAATGTCTGGTACAGGGGAGGAGCCCTGTAAATTTTAATTGGTTAATTCAATCAAGCACTGGCACTTTCTCAGGAATGGGCACCTGCAATTTAAAATTAATTTAGTGTCGGGCCACTTGACTCAATATACTCCCCATGGTAAACTATGAAATTTGGAATTAAACTGTTAGGTTTTTTCACTATAATACAGATATCTTTCTTGAAGCAATTGCTAAAATAATCCTATCAGATACTAACTTGCCAGCTTTCAGCGACTGGTAATCTGCAGCCAAGAACGAGATACATGTGCGGCCAGTGGATCCATGAGCTAAGACCGGGGCTGGATCTGCTAAGGATGTTTCGTTTTTTAAAGTCAATTGAAGTTTACCAAACCTTTTTTTATTTGAGCTTCTGGGGCATGGATTTGTCCTCAACTTTATATCCCCAATGATTAGCACAGTGTGTGGCCATTGGAGGTGTTTTGCAAGGTTTTACATTCATCCGCCACAATTGGCCCCACTGAGGCCTTGTTGTAATTAACTGCATATGTCCACTGCCTGTCCCTCACTGCAGAGTTGCATGGTATAATTGTGTATCTGTGATGCCAACTCACCATTAGAGAACTTGTGGACCAAGTGGCAATATAGCACTTCGATGCATACCAAGAAGTTGGCCCCTGCATCCAGATATATATCATGGAAATGAGGCTTTAAAAGACAATTTTTGCAACCACTAAGGTAACCGTGTTAAATTTCCAGGATCCATGTAGGGAGTTTAAGAGGCTTGGCGAGTCTTACTCAGGGCTTTCCAAGATCTGGCAGAAGCTTGTATTGGGCAGGCAATACAATCCCACGGCCACTTAGCCAACTGCATTCTTCCTAAGGAACAGGGGAGACTTAAAGCCACATGTACTGAATTCCTCCCAGCCTAGTGTCTCCCAATATTATTCCCAGAGAAAATATCCTTTCAGTTAATTTTAGTTAATTATTTTTTCCAGAAGATGTATGAGTGTACATTAAGTTGCTCATTTTCACCATGCTTTTAACCCTGTAACTCTGCTGAACAACTCAGACGCTCGATACATTTCTCTGGAATAAGTAAAAGCATGCATGAAAGCATGTTTTCATCCCTGTGATTAAATAGGGGTCGTTTGCTTTCTGTCTCCCCAAGAAAGAGAATGCTCTAAATAAACCGGAGGCCACTTGCTGATAGGTTTGGGGCAGGCGGGGCTACTGGCTCTCATGTTTCAGGGCTGCTGTGTGGCGCCTCCAGTTTCATCAGGATGTCACGTTCTTGGTTACAGCATCTGCTGTGCTTCTAACGAACACCCAGTGACAAACACGGAGCCTCTGCCTCTCCCCAGGACCTGCAGAGGACGGAGGCACCGCAGCTGGGAGAGACAGAACAAACCCGTATTTCACAACAATTACTCTGGATTATCAGGGAAGGTGGCAAGAAAACTATTAGCAAGTTGGTGGAAGGAAGATTTATGGCTTGGCAGCTCAAAGGTGTGACAGGTTTCTCCTCTGATGAAAAATCACTTCTCTGGAGGTGAGAAAAGGGCAGGGCCCCTGGTCAGCAGATGGGAATCCATCAAGTTAGTTTCAGGTTTTGAGTAACTTAGTCTCCATCCCAAAATATCCCTTCAACTACCTAAGAGAAATAATTTCTTATTTCTCCCAGGGAATATTGCAGGATTCACAGAGTTTAACACACTCCTCTCCACCAAAATACTGCCTTATTTATTTCCTATATGGTCATCACAGTGTTTTATACCAGTGGACCACACACGTTGGGAGAAGTAAAAAATATACTAAGCTTAACATGCTGTCTCACAGCCCTCTTTGGAGGTGTTTCTTTGAGACAAACTCCACCTTTCTCCTGCAAGCAAACAGGTGGCTGCAGCATGTTAAAGGTAGTGTGTGCACCATTTCTCCCAAATCCTTATGCCAGGGTATCTTGCTGGAGTTTGAAGCTGAGAACTGGAGGTAAGTGGTATAGACCAGGCAGCTCCAGCCCTTCCTGCCTTGCCCATTGGCCGCTACACACAATATATGGCATTATTTTCACATACATTATTTCACTCTATTCTCATAGCAACCCCAAAAGTGGGCATCATCTCTCACTGTGCAGATTAGGAAACTGAGGCTCCATTTCCTTGAGGAAGCCCAGGACTGGGCCTCAAGCTCCTGGACTCCATAGCTGGGCCCTATCCGCTACACCTACTTTTGGTATCATGCAGGATGGGAGTGCTGTACCTGACCACTCCACACACACTTCTCCTGGGACTTTACCATTTGCGATAGACCTCCTGGTAGCGACCCACTGTACCTTCAGTCAGCAACAGACCCAGGCACAAGAAGCCAACAAGTTAAGGAGCAAAGGAAAGGGCTGGGGCTGTCAGTCTAGCACAGTTCAGCTTCAAATCAGATTCTATGTGCTGCAATGATTTGATAATAATAGCAATAATAATATTCCATCTGTGTCTCACAACAGTCCACCAAGTTGCTATCAGCTGACCTTAAATTAGGTAGATTATTCTAGATTATCTAGGTGAGCCCAATCTAATCACACGAGTGGAAGAGGGAGGCAGAAGATATGTCATAGAGATGACTTAACAGGCATTCAACTTGAGATTTTCCGGCTCTGAAGATGGGGGAAGGGAAGTCATGGGACTATGGTGGCCTCTAGAAGCTGAGAATGACTCTCCATTTATAGCCCAACAAGAAAATGGGGACCTCTTTTCTATAACTGCAAAGAACTGGATTCTGCCAACAGCCCAAATGAGCAAAGAAATGAATCCTGACCTAGTGCCTCCAGAATGACACTTTGATCTTAGTCCCATGAGACCTGTGCTGGACCTGTGGCCTACAGATCTGTAAGATGGCAAATTTGCATTGTTTAAATCCTAAACTTGTCGCAAATCTGTTACAGCAGAGATAGAAAACAAATAGGATGAGATAAAGATAAAGCCCATCTCACAGACTGCCATGGGACATGGCCCCAGAGGACATCCTTGGCCCAAATCCTGCTTCTTCCCCTCTCCGGCTTCTGCTCCAAGAATGTGGAGCTGACCGGCACACCCACAAGTGACTCCTCTGCCAGCAGCACTCGGCTTTGTTTGCCTAAGTCCTGCTCATCCCATGAGGCTCATCTCTGGCTCTAGCAAGGCTTCCCTGAACCCCGTGTGTCTGTCCTCCTCATCCTCACACCCTGGCCTCAGTACCTCTCCTTTATGCTCCCAGGACTCCCTGACTGTAATTCTCTCTCTTGCCATGTCTGCTGCATGTCCCTGTCCCGTCCTAAGCTGTAAGCTCCTGAAAGCAAAGATCCAACACAACTCTTGGGTGCTTTAGATGAGTGTTTAGCACATAGTAGGGCCTGGATAAATAGTTTCTGAGCCAAACCTGCTGGAACTCTCGGCCACTGATGTTTAAAGTTAGCTCTAGAGTATGTGTTCTTATTGGGGCACTAGGGCAGGGGATTGTGAGAGGGTGAATTTTACAGAACAGGCCTCATAGCCTAATTTAGGTTGAGATTATCTGGTACTTAGAGAAATAAGAATCCCCCATTCCCAGCCAGGCTTTCCAAACCAGCTTATCACAGTGTTGTATTGAAGCACAGACCAAATCCTTAATAATGATTACATATACACACACATAATTTTATATAAATCTCATTTTATAGATATAGTTATAGAGTTATACATGTGTTTCAAGGGAGGAGTTTCCTTGGATCCCTAGGCATAACACCATTTAACAGCATCCCAGTTTCAGCCTCATCCTCATATCCTCTGGATCCCACCTTCCTTTGCCTCGTTCATTGTCTCTTCCCTTTTGTGAACTTGGGTTCTTCTGTTTACATCTCTGATGCTCTTGTGGGCATATCTGACATCTAAGTTTGGATCTCTCCTTCTGTCACTGCCATCCAAGCAAGAAGTTCCCATCCTGATGGACAGAGTGGCTCCGAACACCCAGTTAGAGCCCTTTTTTACAGAATCAGGAAAAGGCAAGAAATGAAGGTATTTTCTTCAATTTACATATTGCCAAATGAGGAGTAAATTTACATAATTTCAATCCAAGGATTCCAGTGATAGTTTTTAAATGGCTTTTGCTGACATCCTGGGTCTGTCCTCTTGGCGGCCTCCAGCCCATCTGGAAGTGTCTTGGCGTTTGGCCGAGGGGACTCTGGGACAGCCACCGTGAGCCAGCGCCTGAAGGCGACAGGCAGGGGAAGATCCAAGCTGAGGAGAGTGGTAGCGCCAGCTTTTCTCAGAAAGCTGTCTGCATGTACAGATCATAAACAGTGGATTCATGCATTTATTAAGTGGCTACTTGGGGGGATGTATTTTGGGCTTCTTTGCATGGATCTACTTTGTTAGCTCTCAGAATATTTGCAAAAAACACAAAAGTGGGTAGCCCCTGCACACAGCAAGAAGGTTCCCGTCTTGATTCTGTAGGGCTTTCCTCTCTCCTTTCAGTGTGCACCAGAACCCAGCCTCCCACCTCTTTAAGCTCTTTGCTCCAGCAATTTCTGCTCCATCTCCAGCCTCTCAATTGTTCCCCCTGCCAGGTCGTTTTCATCAACATATATTGACGCTTTCAGGCAGAAGATCTTTTTTGATCCCATGTTTCTCTCTAGAGACTGTCCCATTTTTTGGCTTCCCTTTATAGCAAAACTTCTCTCCAGTTTTCTGAACTCACTGCTTCCAAATCCTCTGCTCTCATTCTCTCTAAAACACTTTCCAGCATGGCTTTGGTTTGCACACCTCCACTGAAACGATTATTGTCAATATATGTCAGGTCAAACCTGACATCCAGTGGTCACTTCTCAGCTCTCATTTGACCTACCAATAGCATTTTACATTGTTGAATTATTTTCCTTGAACCATTTTCTTCACTTATAGGACTTCGCTGTTCTGATTCTCCTCTTACCTCACAAGCCACTCTTTCCAAGTTGCCCATATTAATTTCTTATTTCTGCCCAACCTCTTGCACTGGAGTTCTCTGGTTCTCTCTTCCCTATCCACGTCCACTCCCTTAGCACATTCATCTAACCTCAGGCTGTCAGATATGATCTCAGTACCGTGCAATACACTCTTGACTTTAGCGTGGACTTCACCCTGAATTCCAGACTAATTCATTGGCTGAAATTAGTCCAGTGCACCATCTGCACTGGATGTTTACCACCATGTACACCTGACTTAACACAGTTTAAACCCAACTGACCCCGAGCCTCCTCCCTCCCAAGACGTCACCATCTTAGAATTGTCAGGTTTGGGATCTTGAATGCATCATGGTCTTTTTCTTTCACATCGTACATCCAGCCCGTTACTCCAAAAGTGATTAACTCTACTTTCAAAATATATCCCTCCGTCCTCACCTCCCGCACTGCTTCCCCATCCTAGCAAGTCGTCTCTTGCCTGGACTGTGAACCAGACTCCTAATTGGGCTCTCTGCTTCTGCCTTTGCCTCTACACAGCAAGAGGGTGATTTAAAAAGGTGATTCTGATTCCTAGCACAAAGCCAGAGTGATCCTCTTAAAGTGTAAGCTCCAGCTCCTGAATCATTCAGAATAAAAGCCAAAGTCCCCAGTGCAGCTTCAAGGGCCTGCAGGATCTGGACTCTGACCCCACTTCCCACCTGCCCTCTCCTTCCTCCCCTCACCCCTGCTGACCTCCTTTCTCTTCCTCAGAAATGCAAAGCAGGCTCCCACCTGAGGGTCTGGACGCCTGCTGGCTCCTTGGCTTCGAGCACCCTGCTCTGCTTGCATTTGTGGCTCATGCCCCATACTCTCTTCAGATTTATCCTCCAATGTCCTCTGCTAAGGGCAACCTTCCTCAGTCATTCTGTATAAATTAGTCTTCCCTCTCCCACAGCAAAATACCCCAACTCCTTCCCTGTAGCAAGAACCACATGTGAGTGGGGGGAGGGGATGGGAAGGAAGGAGGAAGAAAAAGACAGAGAAGGGAAGGGATATACATCAATATCACAAAACATTGTCCAATCACAGCAGAAGCCAGGAAATGAGGAAGGAGAGGAACCAATTTCATGACTGGTTTTGGACACACTGAGTGTGGGGTGCTGCCAGGGCTCCCAAGTGGGAATGTCCAGTGGCCAGTTATTTCATGAGGTGTCTCCTGCAGCGGAAATCCTTTGAATCACTGCAGCATGAAGGAAAACTGGACAAGTAGACTGTCTGGTCAAGACTGGGCTTGAGAGTCGTTGGAAAGGGCAATAATGATCACAGGACTGAGGACGATGTATATCTGGAGAGCAGCCCCTTACGACTGACATGGTATCATCTTCATCCCTTGCGTGTGCATGGCACTCTACAGTTTGCAATTTACTTTCATACATATGGCCTCCTGTGACCCTCATCACCCTGTGAGTTCATCAAGGCAAGCATCACACATCTGTGCCACAGAGGAAAAACTACTCTTCCCGTAAGCTCGCCAGAGGGAAAGAGGTGGCTGACAGCGGTCAGGAACACCATCCTCAGCAAACAACAGCAACAGAGCTAGTATTATAATACTTTCATGGAAAAAAAACAACATAAAAACCAATAAAACAGAGCTTCCTGGGCCTCACCCCAAGTTATTCAGTTGGAATTCTCTGGGCATAGCCAGGAATCTGTATTTTAGCAGGCTCCCCAGGGAATTCTTAAGCACACTGGTAATTGTCAACCAGCCTCCATCTTTGTTGACGAAAAGTGATGAAAAGTGAATCTCCAAATACATTTTGAAACTCAGGCCCCAGAGGCTGTGAGTTATGAAACTCAGGCCATAGTCAGCACACAGTGGTTTTCCCACCACCAGGATCAGATTGGCTCTAAGGCAACCTCTAGACCACGAAGGATCTTGCAAGTCTTCCCTGGGCTCCTGTCCCTTGGGAGCAACGAGCACAGTGTGATGCAGGAAGGCCTCATGGGGCCCTGATGGCTCAGGTGTCTCTTCATCTGCCACGTTATTCCACAAGCAAAGTGTCCATTCCTGGGCAGCCCTGGCCATCCGATGGTCTTAGGAGCAGGTGATAGTTATCAGTGTTGGGTGGAGAGAGGACTCCTCTTAGGCTGTTCTGAAGGCTGCCTCTCTACAGATACATTGGAACAGGGGTCAGCAAGCTTTTTCTGGAAAGGGCAGGATAGTAAACATTTTCAGGTCTGGGGGCCATCTGGTCTCTGTCAACTACTCAGCTCTGCCATTGTAGCTCAAAAGCAGCCATAGGCAATAATGGAAAGAAGTGGGCATGGGTGTATTCCAATAAAACGTGACTTACAGAAATAGGCAGGTGGCTAGACTGGGCTGTCAGCCCTGCATTGCCAACCTCTGCACTGGAATCAAGACAGATGTCTCATCTTCTTGATTTTCTATACTGATAAAGAGAAACAGTAATGCGAATGAGCCAAAACAAATGGAAAAAAACAAAACACATAAACCCTAACATTCCACACACTCAATATATGGCTTTGGAAAGCATTACACTATCTGTGGCTGCTGATTTAGTTTTCTAATTATGTTCTGCTGGAGATGATATTAATATGGGCTTGCATTATATGAGCAGATCCCACCTGGGACCCGGGAGGAGGCTGCTGGTGAATGCGGAGAACACAGTGAAAAGAGCTGGACCTGTATTAAAATTAGCCACAGGTAATTGAGA
Source organism: Cheirogaleus medius (assembly GCA_008086735.1). NCBI lineage: Eukaryota > Metazoa > Chordata > Mammalia > Primates > Cheirogaleidae > Cheirogaleus > Cheirogaleus medius. The sequence continues at coordinate 23,119,222 of VBSM01003215.1, read as the reverse complement.
AAAGACTGCCTATACCCTGCCAGGGGGAAGGAGCGATGCTCTTGTGAGTGGCTGTATGTTTATTAAATTCAAAAATGGCATCTCCTGCCTTCCTCTACCTGGTTCCCAAAGGCCTTGAACTACTTGTCCACTGAGCTAGGGAGGATGAGTTCCCGACTTGCTTAGTCTAGACCTGGGGACTAGGCAGCGGTGGAGGGTTAGCATTTGTTGATTGCCTATGACCTACTAGGCCAGCTGTGAGCTGCTTTATAAATCCGAATGATAACAGCTAACATTTATTGAGTCCTTCTTCTTTCCTGTTTTACATAAGTTATTTCATTTAAACCTCCCAGGAGCCCTGTGGATTAAGTACTGTTATTATACCCTTTATACAGAGACTTGGATTAGATGCCTTTCTCAAAGCCACAGAACCATTTAAAATAAGCAGTCTCACTCAACAGTTAACCATTATATCGAATTGCTTCCAAATTATGTCATAAAAAAAACTTCCTATAAAAGAGGTGTTATTAGCTCCACTTTATAGATGGGAACACTGAGAAGAACACAGGTGACTTTCCTGTAGCTGCACACGACAGCAGGGGCAGCCCCAGATCCAGGTCTGTTTGACACCAAAATCCATATTCCATTCACTGCCAGCTGCTACCTGGTGACCAAGGCCAAGGCATTCACCCTCCTAAACCTCCTTGTCCTCTGCTGCCAAGTTGGGATAGTTGTGTCTGTCCTGCTTACTTCCCAGCACTGGTAGGGAGCTCAAATCTCAAATAGTAAGTCCTATACTTTCAAAATGATGTGCTTTAACAATGAGGAAGCACTGAATAATTGTAGATTATAGACCAAGCTTTGGAGTCTGATAAATCTAAATTCAGGGTCAGAACCTGCCACTTGCCAGCGGAATAACCTTGGGCAAGTAACCAGTTCTCTATAGTCTTTTAAGTGTTTGTATCTGTGGAGTGGGTGTAATAATAATACCTATCGCACAAGGTGGTTGTCAGTGTAAAACGAAACACTCTTTGAGCTTTCCATTTAGATACCCAAACTACATCATTCATTACTAATTTTATATTGGTTAGACAAAATGAGGAATCTGGAGGTATTAGAATAAAGGATTAAGAACTCTGGAAGTACAACTGCAATAGGAAAGTCAATAGCTCAGAGAAAGAGACGTTGGACAGAGGTCATGTCACAACCTTGCCTCCTGCTGGATGGCTTGTTTCTTCTTGTTCTGATGCATCCACAGCTGTAATCCTATGAATACTTTTGCAGACTCTATGAGACTAACACCCCTGGTCCCTATTGAGTCATCTACTTTCAGCAATTTAGAAATGTACACAGCCATAAACACTAGGTAGATAGCATTTGTAGCAAGCTGGAGAGTAAGTGAAAAAGCCCAAACTTGGTTTTCCAGTGATGGAAACAAGGAAGAGGCTGTAGACCCAGGTCCCTTGCCGCGGAGCCCGTAGGCAGCCTACCTAGACATGACAGAACAGACCGGGCATTTCTGTAGACTTGTGCAGCCTTTATGGGAGGTAGAGTAATTGGTCCAATAACGGAGACATTGACCTGCAGGGTGTGTTCCAAAGTCATCTTGCAAGTCATTTTGCTGGAATTTAGAATGTACCCCAGCCCTATAGAAACAAGATGGTGGTTTGCATCCCAGGCCAGCTATCTCATAGCCGGAGGAACAGCAGTCCTAGAGTAGCAAACACATCATTAGGACTGACGGTAGATTTTCAGCATGGGGAAATGCATTTCATACCACGTAGCAAGACAGGAACACGAAGGCTCAGGCAAGAGTTGAATCGCCAACTGTAGCAATATCAGCCACTCAGTACCATGCTTTGGAAAGGCAGGCAAATAAGAGGGACAGGGAGCCTGAGATTTTTTTTTTTTTTTTAAAGCACTAAACGGATGAGAGGCACTTTTGTTATTGCTTTCGTAGTAGTGGTGACAATGGTGGAGATCTTTGGTGATAAAGACTATGAAACCAACTTTCCTCCACAACCATTGAGGCTAATTTGCTGCCCTGTACATTTTGAGAGAAGGAGAGGGGAATGATAATATGGGATATTGTTCTTCCTTTGAGGACTTTGGAAGATTCTCTCTCTATAAAACCCTTTACAGCACCGCTGTTTGGAGGTGGCACTTTTCTTAGACACTGACTACAATTATAACGGCCACTTTCATGGTGTATTTACGGTGTGCCAGGCATTGTGATTTATATTTACTGTTTTGACTCCTTATAACAACTCTGAAAGGTAGATATTACCACTCCCGTTTTATTGATGATAGAGTTGAGACTGCATCAAGTTTACTCACTGGCCCGAGGCCACAGAACTAGTAAGTGATTGAGTTGGTGTTAGAGCCCAGGTCGTTTTGACCCCCACGCTAGCCTTTTTCTACCACATCGTAAGTCCTCTGTTTCCTTAGCCTTTCTCCGTTACATGTTCTTTCTGTATGGATCAGTTGGAAAAGGCCATTTGCCCTGTGCTGAATTTTAGAGCCTGCCGAGTTGTGTTGAAACATGGCTCTGTCTCTTTGACTAATTATCAAGCGTCGTCAATGGACCCCCACGTGCTCCGTTCTGTCAAAGAGCTTGCGGAGAGGGTTGCAACATGAGTGTGTTTTATGATAGTCCCTGGTGAAATTAGTGACCTTGGATAAGGTTTCAGGGGAATACTTTAGGCCATTGTTCTATACCCACTTCCTTTACCAGCTGTCAAGGTAGTTCATATCGTATTCTTCTTAATGGGAGGATCCATTTCCACCTCCACCTTACCCCCACCAAAACACACACACCCACAGTTTTCACGCTGCTTTCAAATGACCCCTTATCAACTAGCTCTTATAGTTCCCCTTATAAAAGAGGAGAAAGAGATCCACACATGGAAAGTTAAAGAGATGTAGTTTATAATGCAAAAGCTAAATCATTTCTCCCTTGGTCTTTGAGATATGCTTCCCCTGGCTTTGAACATCCACAGAAGGTTTTAATCAATAAATAAGTCAATAGTAGGTACACTTCATCCCCTCCTGTACTAGCCTCCTGCAGTTTCTAAGATTACTTTACTATATGCAAAGGAAAATAGATGTGTCTTTCCCTGTACGAGTATTTACATAACCAGTTCGAGCTTACATGAGCAGTGCATCTATTTATCCCATTTTACAACAGAGAAAACATGTTCTGTTTAGAGCCTGGTTCTAGTTTGCTTGGAGGCACATGACATCAACTTCTCCCAGCATGACTGTCATCTTAGCCTCAGTTTGATGTAACTGCCTGTCTCTTGTGCTCTTGTGTTCTCATGTACCATGTCTTGTGTTGAAATATTAATAGCATTTTTTTGGTGTGGTGCATTTGTTATAATTAATGAGTCAATAATGATACATTATTATGAATGTCCAGAGTTTACATTAGAACTTTATTTTGTCCATTTTGTTTTATGGGTTTTGACAGCTGTATAATAAAATATATCCATTATCACAGTACCCTACAGAATGGTTTCACTGCCCTAAAAATTCCTCTGTCCTCCACCTGTTCATCCTTTTCTCCCTTCCCTGCTTGTCCCCAGCCCCCTGGCTACCACTGATCTTTTTACTGTCTGCATAGCTTTACCTTTTCCAGAATTACCATATAGTTGGAACCATACATTATATAGCTTTTTCCAGAAAGGCTTTAAAATAGCATTTTAACTTTTAAAAATCAGTGAAACTAGCTCTCAAATGTGCCAGGAATGATCTACCAATTTGCGCTAATTTTGCAAGCTCCCTGAATGAGACAACAAGGAAAGTACATATTTTACTGCTGCTACCAATTTCTGGGTTGTTGCAGGGATGTTTTGAAGGGTAAGGTGGTTTAGTACAGGGGGTTGACTTAATCATTCCCCCAATTCCATAATCACTGGCCCATTCAAGGTCTCTCACTTTTGTTTGATTTTTAAAATGTATCCATTCGTCCATCTATCCACCTATCCATCCACCTATCCATCCATCCTACTACTATTGCACATTCTTATCTTACCATTCAAATATGTTGAATATGAATCTCTGAATTTTATGTATCCTTGTAAAATGTGTGGCATTTTTATTGCTGTCTGCATGTTTTACATTTTCTTAAATGGCACTGTGCTAGTGGCCTCATTCTGTTTTTATATTCTCCAACTGTCGCTGGTAAACAACCCCGTTTGTTGTTTCTTCCTGCTAAATAGTATCCAGACGGATGTCCTCCATGCTGGCTGACCATTCCTCCATGATGGACGCTAGGCTGTCGCCAATCCCAAGCCCCCACCAGCAACGTGGTGATGAACAACTCAGGAATTTGACATTTTTTTGAATGTGGAAACTCATGAACAGTCATTGTTCCTGCCTCAAAACTGACTGGAGGGAGAACCCAACACTTTCCTTTAGCAAGTTAAAGGAACAGGCTCAAGTCTGCAGGGGCTTAAAGACAAAAGGAACACTTTACTGAGGATTTGGTAGAAAGACAAAGGTGAGGATGAACCACTTATCCCCTGACCCTGTCCCCAGGTTCCCTGACGGCAACTCTGCCTCAGTTTCCTCCCTCTCCCAGAGCCCTAACATTTATATCCCTTTTCAACCATAAAGTAGTCTAGCTCTCAGACCTCCTCACTATCTTCAGGCTTATCTGCAAATACAGAATCCTCTTAGCTTGATGTTTCCTTCTTAGGAAAAACAGGCACATGTGCTGGGGGTATGAGTTCACATGGGATTATAGCTCTCTATCACACATAAGTATACATTTATTTGATTTTTACATGCTTTATTCTTTAGATTACTTGAATGCAACAATAGAAACACACAAGAATTGCTACATTTATTACGGGGGAATTTGCAGTACCTTATAAAAGACTTTCCCTTTGAACAAGAACATAGGAACCGATGGTTGTTGTAGAGCTGGGTGCTGAGTACAGTAAGCACACAGTTAGAAAGCTTCATCACAGTGGGCATCTGTAATTATTATTTATGTTACTTTTATCATGCTTTATGTGAATTAGCATAGATTCTTTTCTAATCAACCTGAAGAGGAAAATGAGATTAATTTCATCATGTGCATGGTGCATTGTTTGTAAGTATTTATTATGTTCCAAGTGTCTCTATGCCTGGTGATTTGCATATGATGCTTTATCAGAAGAGCCCATTGAATTATTTTGAAATCCCATTTTGAAAATGAGGAGCCCTAGGCCCAGACTGGTGACACATTTTCCCAGGCTCACAGAGTCATTGTATCGGAAGGAGATCAACCTACAGACCTGCCTGTCTCCTCTACAGTTTACTATAGAATAATCCATTCAGCATTGAGGGAAACCGTTCCCTCTTTTTTGACACTCAAAAGAACTTAGAATCAACCATGCACAGATTTTGGGAGCCCAAGAGCACCTTATACTGGTGGGATGTTATTGGCAATTTGTGTACAAAAATTCTTCCTTGAACAATACAGTCCCCAGTAACACTGCTTAACATGCCTTAAGTTGCCCATCAACAGCTAATAGGACATTCCATTTATTGTGCCACCCCGAGATGCCTCGCAGTTCTAAATCCCACCTCTCTCAGCTTCAGATGAAGAAGCTGGAACACAGGAGGTAAAATAACTGAATCACACCCAGCTCCAACTCTGGTTGCATTTCAGATTCACCCCAAGAAATACTTTAAAAAATACTAATGTGCTAAACCTATCTCACACCAAATGCAGCAGAATATCTAGGGGTGAGGGCCTGGCATTTGCATTTTTAAAAAGCTCCCAGGTGACTGAAATGGCTGGGTGTTTGAGTCATCCTTTCTAAGCTCCAATCTCCTTTTTGGAAGGTTTTTAATTGCTGCTCCAATTTCTGTGCTTGAAATTGGTCTATTCAGGAATTCTATTTCCTCCTGGGTGAACTTAGGGAGGTTGTATGTTTCCAGGAATTTGTCCATTTCCTCCTCATTATGTAGTTATGAGCATATAGGTTTTATATTAATCAAAAATAATGTTTTGTATCTCTGTGGTGTCTGTTGTGACCGCTCCTTGTTGCCATTTACTAGCTGTGCAACTCTGGTCAAGGTGCATCCTATCTCCATGCCTTGGCTTTAAAATATAATTAATAGCATTTACTTCCTAGGATTGTGAGGATTACGTGAGGATTAATATATGGAAAAGTGGCTGGCAAATAGTAATAGTAAATATTATTATTATTATCACCATTAGATTTCAAGTCTCCTTATTTCCTTACTGATGTTCCTTCTCTTAAGCTTTTACTGATTTTTGGTGCTTGGTTGACAAGACACAACCCCAAGTCTACAAACTCAGCCCTAAATCTACGTGGAGGCTCAGAGGGAGGAGCAGGCATGAAATGGTCTCTGCAGGTGGGGAGGAAGGAGCAGAGAAGTCCCTCAGGGACTGGATTCTCTCGGATAGTGTCCCTCAGTGGGGCAGATGACTCAGTGACTGCCATGAAGGAAGAAGGGTCACTGACATCCACCCAGGTGCAGTTGCCTTGTGGAGGACAGGTAGCCTGGTAGCAGGGAAAGAAGGATAAACTTAGGAGTCCAGCTAGGCTTTACACCCTAGCTCTGCAGCTTCCTAGCTGTGTGACCGTGGGCATGTTCCTTAAACTCTTTGAGTTTCAATTTTTCAATGGAAATAAGACAGTCTGCACTGCAGTATTATTGTGGGGATAAAATCAGATGATGTGTGCAATGCTCTTGGCACAGAGAAAATGCTCAATGAACATTAGTTCCCTTCCTTCAAATGTTCCCTGGAAGCTCCCTCTCTTGCTCTCACCCCTGGTTCCCCCTTCATCCCTGCCCCCTCCGCACCTCCAGCCACTCCAGAAGCTTGAAAACAGAGTGGGATTAAAGAACATCACGTTGGACTAACAAATGCACAAAGATTGAAGTGGTTGAAGAGAACCATTTAAGCGATAATGAGACTCTCCTGGATACCAAGAGGGAAGAGGTAGGGAGAAAAAATTTGCATAACTTATAAAAGCAATTTTGCCTCAAAAAAAGAGGTAGTGTGCCTTTTTTTTGTTTGTTTTTTCTTGTTTAGCTTAGCTAGTAATTCCACTGTCAGTTTCCAGCTGGGCCCAGTCTTCAATATTGTGGGCCGTTCTCTGGAGACAACAGAAAGGAAGAATTTCGGACTTCTGCTCTGGAGCCTAAGAAAAAGGCCTGGAAGAGGCTACCTACCACTTGTGTTTGGAACTCAGTATGCCGATGCCCCAGTGCCCACGCCTTTGTGGGTATGTGCACATTCGCAATGGAAGGATAGCCTCAAACTGGGTCCAGTAAAGCTCAAGGCACAATAGCAAATGATAACAGCATGAATCTCTGTTTAGTTTCTAAGATTATTTGTCTCGTAATATCCCATTCTATCCCCAAATAGTTCTGGAAAGACAGAGATTACCATCTTCACGTTATAGAGGGGGATGCTGACACTCCAAGAAGTTAAACTGATTTGCCTGGGGTCATGGAGAACAACTAAGTCACTTAAGATTTAAAATTCAGCTGAGCCCTGTGGCTCCTGTCTGTAATCCCAGGCTGAGGTGGGAGGATTGCTTGTGGCCAGGAGTTCGAGGCCAGCATAGTCAATATAGTGAGACCCCAGCTCTAAAGATCAATGAAACAAAAAAATCAGCTGTAGTCCCAGCTTCTTGAGAGGCTGAAGCAGGAGGATCACTTGAGTCTAAGAATTCGATGCTGTAGTGAGCTATGATGATGCCACTGTACTCCAGCATGAGTGACAGAGCAAGACCTTGTCTCAAAGACTTAAGATTCACATCTAAAATGGTATCTAGGTCTGCTTAGTCTATGTATTAGAGTTCTTTAGAGAAAAAGAACCAATAGGATATATATAAATAGACAAGAAAAATTTATTATTGGAATTAGCTCATATGATGTTTATGGAGACTGAGAAATCCCTCGAAATGCTGTCTGCAAGCTAGAGAACCAAGAAAGCTGGTGAGGTCATCCAGTCTGAGTCCAAAGGCCTGAGAAGCGGGTGGGAGGGCAGAGTCCCAGAGTCCAAGGTCCTGAGATACTGGAGCTGTGCTGTCCAAGGGCAGGAGAAGATGGCTGTCCCAACTCCAGAAAAGAGAACGAATTTTCCCCTTCCTCTACCTTTTTGTCCTCTCTAGGCCCTCAATGGATTAGATAAAGCCTACCCACATTGATAAGGGTGGATCTTCTTTATTTAGTCCACCGATTCAAATGCTAATCTCTTCTGGATACACCCTCATAGACACACTCAGAAATAATGTTTTACTAGCTATCTGGGTGTTCCTTAACTCAGTCAAGTTGACATATAAAATTAACCATCACAAGCTGCTATAATAAAATATCATAAACTGGGTAGTTTATAAACAGCAGAAATGTATTTCTCACAGTTCTGCAAGCTGGGAACTCCAAAATCAAGATGCTAGAAGGTTTGGTGTCTGGTGAGAGCCCATTTCCTAATTCATAGATGATGCCTTCTCACTGTGTCCTCACATGGTGGAAGGGGCAAAGGAGCTCTTGGGGGTCTCTTTTATAAGGGCACTAATCCCATTCATGAGGGCTCCCCCCTCATGACCTAATCACCACCCAACAGGCCCTACCTCTTAATGCTATCACCTTGGGGGTGAGGATTTTAACATATACATTTTAGGGGAAACACAAACATTCAGACCATAGCAAATGGCTAAGCTTAATTCCTATCTAGTATTTCCATGTGTGCCCACTTTATAAAATAGCATGGAAAATGTGAAGACATTACTACCCATATTTTCCCATGTCTCCTCTGAAAACATGGGAAAATTGTGCTTCCCTGGATCCTGAAGACCTGGCCGTGGAACTCGCTTTAGCAAATAAAGTGTGAAGAAAGTGATATGTGCTGCATTCAGGCAAAAGCCTTTAATTGCTTTTCAAAGATTCTAGACAAGGAGACAGAAAACTGTGACCTGCTGGTCAAATCCAGCCCACTACCTGCTTTTATAAATTAAACTTTACTGGAACACAGCCATACTCATTTGTTTATGTATTATCTATGACTGTTTTCATGCTATATTGGCAGAGTTGAATAATTGCGACAGAGATCCCATGCCTGCAAAGTCAAAAATATTGACTATCTGGCTCTTTAAGAAAAAGTTTACCAATCCCTGTTCTAGACAGTTTTTCCATGCCAGGTCACCTGAAGAGTCTGAATGTCCCTGTGATACAGGTTATAAGATGGTGGAGGCTTTTTCAAACTACATTGCTTAGCTTTTGCATGGAGAGCAGTTTCCCTAAAACGTTGCCCAGACCCATTGTGGACTTAGTGTGAGTGAAAAATAAGTCTTTATTGTGTTAGGCAACTAAAATTTTGGACTTTTGTAAGCATGGCATAATCTGGCCTCTCTTGGCTAATACACAAGTTGAGTTAGTAAATGCTAAGGAGAAAAGAAAAATACACTGATTAGAGTTTGTCGGGGTCAGGATGCATTGAAAAAGTTGGATAGTGGGTGATTGAAATGAACATGGCATGGGTGGGTGGGTGTTCCTGCTTTGGGGACTGACATATCTTGTGATTTTAAAATAGAAAGTTCTGGGCTAGCACTGTAGGCAAGTTTGCATCATTGACAACTCCACCCACAAGGCTTAAGGTCAAGAGAATTTCCAGGTAACTCATTGGTTAGAAATAGACATGTTTCCTTAAAAAGTTCTGTAAATCAAGTTTCTGCCTAAAGATTTTGAGAGCTGACGTGTTAAAGACAAAATGGGCTCCCCGTTCTGAGCTGTTATATAAGGTAACACTCTGCAGAAATGGTCTGCTTCTTAGCGCTTGGCTATTTAGCCACATAATGGCCGATGTTCAGCACTGAGCGACAGGTTAGCCCCAGTGTTGTTGAAGCTCATGTATCATTGCTGGAAAACTGACTCCTCTGTGCTAGGTTTAGCTGGTTATTTGCATGTGACTCTCGGTCTCAGTGCAGCAAAATAAATCACAGCTGCTTCAGTGGTTTTAGAATTCTTGTCAGTGAATAAAAAGGTGTACTCAACAAAGAAATAAGCATCTCTTTGACTTCTAAGTCCAGCACATCCCCACCTCAAAGGAATTTCTGTCAGGATATCAGAAATGAATTTCCCTATAGTTCGAGGCAAATTCAACAATTTTCCATGGACACAGAGAACCTGGATGGAGGAATAATTTTGATGAGAATGCATTTTGTCTTATTGCATGTCACATGCTTAGACCAGAAAGACCAGAAAGAGCAGAAAAAGCCAAGGGCAAGGTGATTTAGGCTTAATATTTTGAATGAGGGGTGACCCATGAAAGACTTGAGCTGTGTTCGGTGACAGTGAAGAATGGGCACTGTGGGTCCTAGAGGTGTGGGTTACTTGGGTGAGACAAATACATGCCCAACATAACTCACAGTGGCCCTCCCAGGACATTCAAGTCACTGGGTTCGTAATATCTACCTTCTCTAACATACACTCTCAGCCATCGTCCTGCCTTGGAGGTCAGTTCCATCAACTTCTGGTGTGGACAAATGCAGAATAGCTAAGAGGAGGGAGGGGAAATGAGTGCACACATTGGAGAAGGCTTACATGGGGCGTCACAGACAACAGGAAGAACAAAATCAGCCCTGGCTGTATCCTGAGGAAGGGTTGCTATTGACCAGTAGAGACAGTGGTAACAAGAATTTTGGACAACAAAGTTCAGGAACTCCACGGATGACCTCTCCTCCCAGTTTCAACTGGTTTTTAAAGAGAGAAATTGCTTCTCGTTTACCGGCACCACCCTAGTGGAAGACACAAGAAAATGCTCACTAAATACACTTTTTCAAAATACGACCGTCTTATCTTAGTCTCAACAACTGAAAGCAGCAGAGAACCAAGTAACCAGCTTGTGTACCAAAAAAACTCTTCTTCATGAAAAAAATAAAAAGCATTAATAAACATTTCAGAAGACCTGGAGGGATAGGATTCAGCACACTACCCACGAATGCAACTGGAGACACAAATTCTTGTCAAGAGAACAATTGAGATATCTTGTAAATATGGTGGCCTCGTTAACAGTCTGTTAAACTCAGTTTATATCAACAGAAGGCTGCTTTTCTTTTTCTCCAATTAGGGTCATCTTCCTAATTATTATAGCACATCCCAAATACCTGCTTTGGGTCAAGAGAACATTCACCCTACTTTCTTATACTTTATTAATCCACTTTCCTCTTCGGTGCCTGATCTGAGCATGCAAAAATAGCTGATACATTTGAACTCGCAGATTGCTAGTGTCCAACTGTAACTGCTGAAGCCAAGTAGGGGGCAGCTGCGGGAGGGTGGAGTGAGGAGGCCAGGGCATCCGTAGCACCTGCTCATCTCGTGAGGCACAGGGCAATTCTTGAACTGCATTGATTTGGGAGGGGCAGGGTTATGCGGGAGGGAGTGTGCACACTTCACTGCATACTTGATTTTATCAAAATATGTGAAACCAAACACACAGCAAAGGGGATAAGAGTCAGGAGGAACGATCTGGTTTCTATGACGACTGGAGAGCACACACATCAGCACAGCGAGAGGTCTTAACTGGGGCAGTGGTGCTGACAGCTTCACCTAAGTCCTGTCATCAGGTTCGCTCTTGACCTGTGAGCCTTTATCAGTTGCCCTCTATCTTCCCCACATCTTGGAATGAGCTTGGACTATGTACCTTCCTGGCCGCAGAAAGGGACGGTGCCTGCCAATATCACTTAGCTTTTGCCATTGCAGAGGGAGGTAGAAAATATGAGGGTTTTTTTCAGATTTCTTATGAATACAAGCAACTGGATTAGAGTCCCAGGCTGTTGCTTCTGTAACACTGGGGATTCCACATTCTCACCTCTCAAGCTCACGCACATGCACACACATACACATACACACACACATGCACACAGAGTGTCCACTAGGCTCCCTGGTACTGTGCATCTGTGGACAGCTGAACCCAAATGCATCAGCCGAAGATGTGTATCTTCTGATGCCCTTCACAGGATGCACTCAGTTCTTCACAGGGAAACTGTTTCAGCCCCCAACTGATTTCATCATGAAATCACCCTTCCAAAGCAGATTAAGTACGCAATCCTTAATCCAGGCTGCACATTAGAATCATCTCCAGTGGGTCTTTTTACTTCTTCCTAAAGTTCT
>VBSM01003215.1:23096218-23107092 GCA_008086735.1 Cheirogaleus medius | reverse complement strand
GAAAGAAACCCTGTTCTGATGCCCAGGTCCCACCTCTCCATTTGATATGATGTGGCTCCTAAACATCATTATTTTTCAAAATGCATCCCTCCCCCCATGGCCATGGGGTTCTAATGTGTACCTGAGTTGAGTAGATTATACTAATTTATTCAGCAACAATTTACTTAGCATCTATTTGCATGCTGGGCATTGGGCTGGGTCTTAGAGATGGAAAGATGAATAAGGCACTGGAGTTCCCAGGCTACCAGCAGGAGACAGCTGTGGAGGCAACGGCACACGTGAAGTCTTGTGTAGGTCCTAGGCTGGTCTGTGAGAGGTAAGTGGGGATGTAGGAGTGGTTGGTTCTGTTTGGGGAGGGTCGAGAACAACATCATGAAGGAGTAGACAATGGCAGAGATCAACATTAAAAGATGTTTCTATATGGCTGAGAGCCAAAAGATCATTCTAGATAGGGAGGGCAAGAGGCACAGAGGGCATGATATGGGCATGTGACAAGAGGCACAGAGGGCATGATATGGAAATTAAAATAGCTTGATACTACGCACATGTAGAATGAGGGGTGTTTTGTAGTGAGAAATGAATCTGGATTAGTGAAATATAAGATAGATCAGAAGAAAAGATGCAAATTAAAGCAAGGACGGAGAAAAGGATAAAACTGACATACACACACACGCACACACACATACACACACAAAAACACAGGGGTAAGAGATATATGTCATGGTGTAAAGGTCTAATATAATATAACTGGGATCCCATAAAGAAGGAAGTGAGAGGAAGAAGGGGAAGGAGTACTATTTGAAGAGATGGTGGCTGAAATATCAGAATGGACAAAAAACATCAAGCCACAGACTCAAGTACTATGACTCCCAAGCAGCATAAATATAAAGAAAATAAATCTAGACCTATCATAGTAAAACTGTTGAAAACTAAAAACAGAAGGAAAATATTAAAAACCAGACAGAGGAAAAAAAAGAGAAATATTACCTTTAAAGGAATAAAAATAAAACTGGCAGCTGACTCAACAGAAAACAAAAAACAGGGGCCTCAGGACCATAGAGTGATATGTGCAGTGAGTTAAAAGAAAATAAATTCCTGAAATTGGCCATCAGCAGACCCCACCAGAGGAAATAATAAAGTTCTTCAGAGAGAAGGAATATGATTCCAGATAGAAGCACAGAAATGCCAAAAGAAGGAAGAACATTAAGTGTATAAAACAGTAATAACACATATTTCAGAATTTTAGACATACATTGAATCAAAACATATGGCAATAAAAGCTTATAAATTGGGAAGGGCTAGGGCAAATGGGGCTGATATAGTTAAAGTTCCTCTACTGCCTGGAAAGTGGTATTAATTTATGTTAGATATTAACAAACTAAGGATATATGCTGTGATTTCTAAGGTAAACACTAAAAGAATAGTAAAAGAGTGAGTAACTTCCAAACCAAAGTTGAGGCCAGATGAAATAAAAACAAACAAACAAAAAATCCATGAGCAGTCAAGGAAGGAGAGAAAAGAGAAAAAAGAAGAGGTTTAACAAATTGAAAATCAATACACTTAAACTCAAATATATCTGTAATTACATTAATTTTGAACTAAGTTTTAAAAGACCAACATGATCAGACTGAATGATAAAAAAAAAGAACCACTTTTCTGCTGCTTACAAGAGAAAGACTTTAATATACAAACAGAGGTTGAAAGTAAAAGGAAAAATACTCTTATGATTTCTCTAAGCAAAGTGAAAACATATATTCACCAAAAGCTTCATCAATAAGAGAATGAGTAAAGAACTATCCATGCATAATGGCATACTATTCATCAATGTAAAGGAGCAACAAATCAGTGATATATAACAAAAAAATGAATGAATCTCCAAAGCATGTTATAGAAGCCAACAAACATGAAAGAATAAAGAAAAATAAACGTGATAATTTCAGTACATGTAGAAGCATTCTATAAAATTCAACATCCATTCATGTTTTAAAAAAAACCTTTTAACTAATAATAAAGGTAACATCTTTAATCTGATACATAATATCTACAACAACATAGTGTATACTTAATGGAGATATAATAAAAACTTTTCCTCTGAGATGCTGAGCAAAAAAAGGTTGTTAATTATTTTATTCAATGCTGTACTGGAAGTACAACTATGAATATTTCATTTGTTATTCTCTGATTCATCTATTATCTTGCTCAAAAAGGAAGATGGCCTGATTATATATGTAGAATATACATAAGAATCAGTATTAGAAAGAATTAATAAATTTAGCAAGGTTTTTAGATATGCTGTGACTATATAAAAATGCATTGTATTTCTATACAACAGCAACAGACAGAAAGGAAAATAATAAATTTCATTATTTAAAATAATATTCATAAGATCAAATACTAGAAATACATCTAACAAAAGATGAGTAATAACTCTACACAGAACACTGTGCATTTTTGTTGAGAGAAAATAGACATTAATGAAGGAGGAATATATAATTTTCATGGATTGGGACATTTAATATTGCAATGACATCAATTCTCCACAAATTGATGTATAGACTCAGTGCAATTTTGAAATCCCAAGAAGTTTTGTTGTTTGTTTTTGATAAGCTGATCCTAAAATTTCTCATGGAAATAAAAAAAGCCCAAGAATAGCCAAGCCCAATACAATCTTTTTTGTTGGCAATTGATAAGGTGACTTTAATTTTCATCTGGAAATCCAAAGAAACAAGAATAGCCAAGATAATCTTAAACAGGAGGAGGAGGAGGAGGAGGAGGAAAAATTTATTATACCTGCTACCAAGATTTATTGTAAAACTACAGCAATTAGGACCATGCACACCAGTACAAAGACTGACCAAGAAGCCAGTGGAACAATATAGAGACTCCACAAATAGAACCCTATATCAATACTTAATTTATGACAAAATTAGCACAGCAGAACAGTGGGGACAAAGACAGATTTTTCAATAAATGGTGTTGCATCAAGTGGATAGCCATAAGAAAACAACAACAACAAAAAGAATCTTAGTCCTTTTTCATACTATCCACAAAAATAAATCCCAGAAGAATTACAGATCTAATTGTGAAACATAAAACAATAAAGTTTCTAAGAAGATAAAATAGAATATTTTTATTACCTTGGGATACGGTAGATTTCTAAAGACTGATACTGAACTTTGTTAAAATTGTAAACTCCAATCATCTATATATTTAATTAAGACAGTGAAAATGGCAAGTCATGAACTGGGAGAAGATACTTGCAGCACAAATAACTGACAAAACATTGGTATCAAAGATACGTAAAAGAATGTCTACAAATCAATAAGAAAAGACAACACAATATAAAAATGGGCAAGAGATTTGAAAAGGCACTTCTCGGAAGAGGATGCCCAAAAGGCAATAAAAATATTTAAAAAGTGCTTATTTTCACAAATAATTAGGGAAATAAAACCACAACGAGATTTTACTTCATGGAGATGTAAATTAAAACCATAAGATACTACAAAAATAATTCAAAAATAATGTTCTTACTATACTGTCCAATGTCTGCAAGGATGTGGCACAAAGGGAATTCTCACATACTGACGGTAGCGTAAATTGGTAAAACCCCTTTGGAAAACAGTGTGGCATTATGTACTAAATTAAACACACCCATACCCTATATCCTCACAATTTCATTCCTATTCTATTCAATAGAAATGTGGGAGCATGTGTACCAAAGAGAAGTAAGGAAATATTCATAGCATCATTTTCCATATAAACAAAATCTGGAAACAACTCCAAGTGTCCACCAAGGCGGCATAATCACAAAAAGGAATATTATGTGGCTAGGAAAATGAACAAACTATAGCTGCACAAAATAGGGATGAATTTCATAAACAAAATTTTGAGGGAGATAATCCAGACCTGAAAGTATACATACTGCATGCTTCTATTTACGTAACCTATAGACTTCATCTCTTTCATATGGTGTTAGGCATTAGGATAACTCACACTTGGAAAGAAGTATAGTGATTGGAAATTGGCATGGAGGGAGGCTGATAGAATTCTCATGAAGTTCTATTTTTGACTAGGATGGTTTTTGCATTCATTGTGTGTTCAATTTATAAAAAAAAAATCACTGAGATGTATACTTATGATTTGTGCATTTTTCTGTTTATATATTATACTTAAGAATATTTTTAAAGGCTTATCACCTTGCTTTGTTGTATTTCCACCCATCTGAATTCCAAGATTGTTACTGAGATTTCACGGTTAACAGAGAAAAATCATGCATAAACCAAACAAAACAATATCTACCACGTTCTATGAATGTTTTCAATTTGAATTTTTAAAATTTATTTTGGTTTTGTAATTATATATAAGCAAAATAATTTGTTCAGTTTCTTAATGGCAGTACAGATTTAAGAAACATTATAGAAAGGCAAGACTGTAGATTC
Organism: Cheirogaleus medius; assembly: GCA_008086735.1. Taxonomy (NCBI): domain Eukaryota; kingdom Metazoa; phylum Chordata; class Mammalia; order Primates; family Cheirogaleidae; genus Cheirogaleus; species Cheirogaleus medius. The sequence goes on along the minus strand of VBSM01003215.1, from coordinate 23,102,653 downwards.
CTTTGCACTTTTCTCTGCAATACAAAGAAATATAATACTTCTCACTTCTCTATAGCTGCTTTCTTCCTTTTGAGCTGCCATGCATTGAATTGAGAAAGGGAAAATAAAATGGCAACCAATCCATTCAACTCAATTCAATGCCAAAGCAAAAGTCTCTTTAGATAAGTTCTTGGTATTTTTAGGTAACATATGCAGACTTTTAACTTTCTTTTCCCTCTCCCAGATCTCCCTGAAGACATCTGGGTACATGGAGCAGTATATGTGACCAATGGCAATGGGTGACAGAGATCTTGGAGTTCGCAGAGCAGACACTGGCACCTGCTGCACAGTGGCTGGGCTGGTTCCTTCAGGTTCCACTGGTTCCATCCCTGTGCATTCTGCATTTGCCGGCTGTAAATCCCACCTCTGGTGTGCTTTGTGATCTTGTCTCTTTTGTCCTGGCCAGAGCCTGCAGTTCTTCCCAACATGACTCAGTTTTATCTTTGACCTGTCTAGTCCTGTAGAAGCCTCCAAAACTCTACTGACCCCTCACCCTACATATGTCCCCTGGCTTAGGTTTTCTACTTCGCCTCTCAACACCAAAGACTTCAAGGCAGTCCCAACAGCTCTCCACTCAGATATAGTATGTATCCTCCCCGTTGCAGGCATGCAGAGGTGGATGGAAATTTGGGAGTACTAAACCTTAGCGCTTCCTTTACATCTGTGGTTCTCAAACTTTGGCATGCAGCAAAATTACCCAGAAGGCTCATTAAAACATAGATTGTTGGTCCCCACCTCAAGTTTCTGATTTGGTAGGTTTGTGATGATGCTGCCGGTCTGGTGACCCCACTTTGAGAAATACTGCTCCCATTAAACTACCAAGTGGCCTTTGATTTACTCACCCCCGGATTAATGTGGGGCAGCCTACAAGGTGACTTTCTTCCAAACTCCAAAATATTAAGTGGGGCTATGTCCTTTTCTCCCCCAACTCCTCCCTGGCCTTTCCTATAATATTCCTATAATCTCGTGTGGCTGCATAGGCTGGGCTTTTGTTAGTGCTGGTAGTTCTGCGTGTTTTGTTTTGTTTATTTCTTTTCTTATCTATCTAGGGCTTCAGTAAGTATTACTAAAGCCATAAGAGACTGGCTTTGCATTTTCCTTTTTTTTTTTCTTTTTTCCTCCTACAAATTATCCATTCTCCCCCTCTCTAGCCTTGAAAGAAAGCATTAGTGGCAGATGACATTCAAGGGAGAGAGATTGGTTTCCTGATAAGGAATGTAAATTAGTATTTTAAAGCCTTAAATGCATTCTAATGATAAAAATAATTTAAGGTGATATTGTGAAAATCCTTTTCCTTTTAAATGAATCTAAATAATACTCAAGTTTGAAAAACATGAAACAATAAAAGCAAGAACAAGCTTAGAACGAGGCAGGAGCTCACAAGAGCCAATAGGAATGTGGGAAAGCAGGATCCAGCCCCCTCCCTCCAGTCCCTTTCCCAGGAGCTGACAGTTCAAGTCCACATCTGAGTGGTGGCAGAGGAGATTCTGTTTTAGGACAGTGAATGCTGAGAATCCAACGAGATCTCCATCCTGTGGGGACTCTGTCTCAGCAGGAATACGCAGACCTAGAGCCACTGCCAGGCATTGAGCTGGGTGGCTTCCTGTGCTCTGCAGTGGTTAGGAACCAAAGACACAGAACTCTGCACCCAGAGACCTGGGGACTGTCACCAGCCAAGTGTGGAGCCAACCCTGGTCAGCTGGCTGATATACTAGATGTGACTCCTTTTGAGAAGGAGGTGATGCCCAGGAAGGGACATGGGGGTGTTGGGTGGAGGTGGTGCCTTGGACCCCAGAGGAAGGGATTCAGGCTGCAGCAGCTGGGCTGTCTCACAGGGTTTTTAGATAGGGCTGTCCCTCTATTATGGCCAGGGGTGTAACCTGACACCACCCGCCCATTCTGACTCTTGTAATCTCTGGAAGGGCTGAACAAATTCCAGCTCTGGGAGAGGAGCGTTGCAACAGCTGCAATGGGGCTAAGTCGGGCAGGAGGATTGCTGTGGGAAGTAGAGGGCCGAGACTCAAGGTCAACCCTTCCCTGTGACACTCCAGCAAGTGGAGCTCTGTTCCCGAGAAATGTGGACTCCCATTCCTCCTTTAGAGACCTGGGAAAGTGGCGGCTCCTCATTCCTGCTGTGGTCACCCTGTAATGAGGTTACCAATCCCTTTCCTGTCTCTTTCAGAGTCGCCATGTGAATCCAAATGCAATGACTCAGGTGAGCACGTGCATTATCCTCCTACACAGGCGCGAGGTGTGCGACGCAGGGCGTGATCCTGTTCCCTCCGTAGGCAAGCTTTAATCTTTTGGCTCAGATAAATACTAGAGCACAAAAATCACAGCATTCATGGCTTTTCAGCTGAATCTTACATCAGCTCCTCCGGCGAGTGAGGCCTCCCACAGTCCCGCATTCAGCTTCCTCTTGAGTCAGATCCATCTCACATCATTCCTCTTTTCAAATAAGAGAACAAGTTAATAACAGTGTTTTGATTTTAGGCATAGAAACCAGCTCCTATTTAGTGTTGGGAGGTAAGGGAGGGGCAACACAACTCCCTGGGCTTGTGGTTTAACACTATGTACGACTGTTCCCATAGGGTAAGGTGCCGAGTCCAGAGGGATGATTGGCATTTGTGGGGAGTTACTGCATTTTAAGCAGCTACAGCCTCACTCCTTGAGCTGGTGTTGCACAGGGAGAAAGGTGGGGACATGTAAACACAACGCCTGCTGTTTGACCCCGGCTCTGGTCTTTAAACTGGGCAGATTCTGCATCGACCGCGTCACTGGAGCCGTTGCAATAAAGTGGAATTTTGGCTATTTGCTGAAAGTGTTCTGGATTTTATCATCTCCTTTCTGCTTCTGCTGCTCATCTTTTTTTCCTGCTTGTGTCTGGCTCTTGACCTTTTGGCTTGGTTACCTGTCTGCCTTATTTCTGCACACACTCTTTGAACTTGGTGGCAGATTGGCTTCACTGATGGTTTTGGTCCTTGCTACTCTTCCTCCAGCCATTTATTCTTTCCAGCTCTGGCATTATCCTGGAAGCTAGCCATGGCATTATCCTGCTTTGCTATTGCTGTTGGAGGGCTGTCTCAGTCCTGCGGTATCATTTAATTGAAGGTCAAAATTAATGGACCCAAGCCATAAGATGGATGCTGCCATATTATTATCTATCAAGCAAGAATTATGGTAGTGAGAGTTCCGTTCACTCATTTGCTCACAGTTTGAATCTCATCCATATTCAATGCCGTAGTTACTCTTCACCAACTCAGAAACCATGGAGAGCTATTCCCAGCCTGGGTCCTCAGAGGAACCGGAAGAGTTCCAGGAAATGCCAATGTTCAGGATTTCAAAAATCCTAACAGGAATTGAATATTTATCCCAGATAAGTCTGCCCAGGCAGATTGGAACTCAAATTCATTTGCTATTTTCAGGAGAGATATTAGTTATTGCTGGTGATCAATTATAGGGATAATAGATAAAATAGAACATGTACGATTTATATTTAGCAAATACTATTTGTGAGCCAAAATCTTTTAAAATATGAGACCATGACAATCACAGTGCAGTGGATAAGGGACATGCTTTGTAATGAAAAAGCTGTAGTCTGTTGCCTGAAGATCAAGAGCAATACGGGCTTTCAGGTGTGTCATCTACTGTTACCAGAGTACTTTGTCTTTTTATGTGACCTGTGGCTAAAGAAATCTTTGGAGAACCTCCGATCCAGTGGTCACAATGCAAGATTTGAGTATCTTGTAAATTCTAACACCAGCATTTTGGGTGATCGTGTAAGAAATCCACAAAACTTCTCTTTCTATCCCCAAAAGGTACCAGGAAAGCCTTCTCTCAAAGCAGTAGGGTTAAATAATCAATGAAGGTATTTCTAATCTATATGTCATTCCTTCACAAATGTTAAGAAAGAGCAGATATGTAGATTTCACAATTTTCTTACCTATGAGGGTTTACTAATTTAGAAAATCTGTTCACATAAACTGCTTTATTTGAAATTAATGCCACGTGGTAGGTATGTTTTATCAGATCCATTCTGGAGATGCCAGTATTGAAGTTGCAGCAACAAAGTGGCTGCCTGCCTCAAGTAGGCACACAACTATTTCCTATTAAGCATGAGACATGTTGAGTTTAAGGGCACTGTGCACTTTTACTCCTACAAGTAAATCTGGGCATTTAAGAATGATTTAAGACTCTAATGATTTTTTCTGCTGTAGCTAGAAAGATGACCACTAAATGACTCAAGCCAACAAACAAAGCAAGGAACGAAAACACCTAAGAAACTAAGGTTTTTCAAAAGACAGAAGTTGAATGTGTATTCCAGCATTTTCTAAACTATGCCTCAGGAACATTAATGTCCCAACATGAATTTTCATGAATACTATCTATGAACATTAATAGATATTCCTGGGGAAAGAAGGATTTTGAAGTCAAATAAGTTTTCAAAATACTGCCTACCAAATCTCTTTATTAAAGGCTAATGCATTAATATTTCTGAGCACTTTCATAGTTAAGAAATGCACTCAACTTTGTTTATCAACACTTTCCAAACATATTTGACCATGGAATGACTTTTTGTCATAAAATTACTGCTACCAAAATGTGGAATACATGTGTTCCAGCATATGGGTTGAGCACATTGATTTAGACAAATAGAAAGTGGAAACTTGCCTTAGGGCAACAACAAAAAATAAGGCTAGGAGGAGAAAATTAGTGGCTGTTTTTCATTTGCTTCCACCCTGCAGCATTCTACAGCCATGTGGATTTTAAAAAGATACAACAGTGAGGCACTCTCTAACTCTCTCAGAGATTACTGGCTCTAACTTGATAACTCTACCTTACAGTGCTTTAACAATCATTAGATTGGGTATATCCTCTCTGAAGAAAGTGCATTGGGAGACTTTCCACCAGTAGGGTTTTATTAGAGGTCCCCAGACCACTCCTAGGTTTGGTGATGATTCACTAGAGGGAGGGATTCGTAGGGCTCAGTGTATGGTTGTACTCACAGCTAGAACTTATTCCTCAGCTATGAATTATGACAACACCTGTGAAGTGTTGTCTACCAAAGAAGCTCATTAAGGACTCAGTGGCCAGGGTTTTTACTGGAGGCTGATCACATAGACTCCCTCTGCCTAGCACAGGCTAAAATTCCAGACTTCCAGAAGGAAAGCAGGTGTTCTTCATAAACCACATTGCTCATACAGTTTTGGGCACAGTGAACCACTCTTACCAACTCTGGGAATGGTGGGAAGCTTCCAGATACCAGCCAAGGGCCGACTTTGCAAATAGGCTGTTTTAAGAATAGCAGTCTCAGGCTTACTATGTTAACTCTTTTCTGAACAATGGTAGATGATTAAAACAACCAAAATGCTGGGTAAAATACAAAAATTCAGAGATGCATTATGGATCTGAAACTCTAACAAATAATTTGCAGAGGCCAAAAATCAAATGAAAAAAGGAACCTGGTAGGTAAGGAAGAAACAAAGACAACTTTTGCCCTGGAACCCAGGAAAATGAGAGTTTCTACTTTGACAACTATGCAGAGTGCAAGGGGCGGGAGATAGTACCCAGGAGCCACTCCAGATGGATCGCATAGTATATTCCTAGAAAAAGGTAGCACCTGTGAGAACTACACCTTCTTTGTTAAGGTAAATGAGAAAAAGCCTGCTCAACAGAAGGGAACTGAAAGGAATGTTGGTTTCTACCTTAGCATTGAGTAACAAGGAAAATATTTCTTTTAAAATCTGAAACCTTAAGCCAGACCTCTTGTACTGTTGTGGCCCACATTAGAGCTATCTTTGTGATATGTTAAAAAAAACCCAAACAAACCCTCAAGTAAATAATTGTATTAAGAGTTGATACAATTTGATAGTTCTCCCAAGCAAGTAGCTAAATATATATATATTTCTCTGGAGAAACATGGCTTGAAACTAGTCTTTAAAATTAGATACTCTCAGATAAGTTCCAAGGAAAATGAGCAACTTGTAGCCAAATATCACAAAAGACATATAGAAACAAAGCATCATGTAAATGTTAGCAGACACAATAATAGCTGAATCAGACTTAAGAATATTTTAGACACTGGAATTATCAGACATAGATTATAAGTTTTATATTTAAGGAAATAAAGGAGACATTTGAAATATAAATAAAAAAATAAAAAATATTTAACAAATGACCAAGCAACATTTGAAAAGTACCAAACAGAACTTTTAAAAATGAACACCACACCATGGCAATTGAAATTAAAGCCTAAATAGAAAATTAGACACAGCCAAATAGAAAATTAGTAAATTAAAAGATAGATACAAAGAAACTATCTAAAATGCAACACTGAGAAACAAATATTTGGAAAATGTGAACTTAAAATTAAGAGACATGGAAGAATTGGTATTA
>VBSM01003215.1:23075792-23096041 GCA_008086735.1 Cheirogaleus medius | reverse complement strand
AAAAAGAGACATGGAAGATAAAGCAAGTCTAACCAAAGTTTTAATCAGAATTCCAGAAAGGAAGATCAGAGAAAATATAGTAGAGGCAATATTTCAAGAGAAAATAATGAGTTAGAATTTTTCAAATTTTTTAAAGATACAAGCTTCAGGTCCAGGAATGCAACACATATCAAGTTGGATAACCTTCACAAAATGGAATGGAATGGCAGAAAAATGAAAGAAATAGAGGACCTATTAAAAGGACACATAGGATACAAATGAAAATACAACTTATCAAAACTTGTGGAATGCAGGAAAAATGGTGCTAGAGGAAAATGTATAGCATTTAATGCATATATTAGAAAAGAAGACATTTCCAAAGATGACTAGTGAGGTAAAAGAAATTTTTCTAAACTATCAACGATGCATCCATTCTAGAAGAAACACTGCATTATATTTGCTATTTTCTCTATAGAAAATAAAATGGCAAAATCATTGTTCTATGAACAGATTATCAAAGAATAACCTGCCAAAAATGTAGGGGAGAATATTATAGAGATATATCAGACAGTTGATACAAATATGCTATCATAATATATGTGTTATTTGTCAATTTTTCAAAGTTTGTAATTTTTTGTGATTTTCAAATAAATATTGAATTGCCTACTTAATTTTGCATTCATAGTTTTCCATTATTTTTCTTAAGTAATTTTCTTCCCCCAATTTGTATGAAATTTAGGTTCTTCAAAGCTTGGACTCATCCTGGACTAACACAATAGTTCCTATGTAGAAAGTATATACACTTATGTCAAATACCAATAGTGACATTAACATTTGGCCAGCAGGAGATAAAACGGGCAGGCTGTATCTCAAGAAACAGACAACACAGAATGACTACCTTGGTGAATTTACTATAGTCTAGCATCTATCTGATTCTTGGCTCTATTGGCTCAGACCTGATTTTGTTAGTACATCATGAACAGATCCATCTCTCAGAGAGAGACTCACATTAGCTGAGCTCATGAGACTGATGTATAAAATTAGGATGGCCATTAATTTATTTGCAGGCTGAAATTATTGCCATAAGGATCAGAAATATTTGAAGTACATCTGTTCAGTACATTTTCTTTCTGTAGAAAACTGCATGGGAAGCCAATAAATTTATAATGAGAAATCACTAACAGAATGGCTAGAAATACTTAAAACTGTAGGAAGGACATGTTCTTTCTCTGAAGGCATACTTGCCTGGAAAACCAAATTCTAATGAGAAATTTATTTAATAAGCATGACATCAAAATAGAGAGCTAGATAAATTGCATGTTTAATCATATCAGACTAAAATTCTTTTTGAATGTTTTAGTCAATGGGATCTGTGTATTTAAGACCATTTGGCTGCAAAGCCCTGTGTCCATTTCCATTTTAGGGATAGCTCTGTTTGTGGGACCGAACTACCCAGAGTCTCCTTGTTAAGGATGCCTCTTCCACCAACAATGCTTAGATGGCTTTCTTTTTCTGTAAGCTTCCATGGCTGGCCCTTTTCAATCACAAATGAGATAAGAAAAGATCACAGTAAGATAACAAAACATCTATAGTCAAATCCATCATGCATCTTGATGTTTCATATTCAGAAAAGCATAGTGTACTCTTAATGTGTTGGGATTGTCTCCCTAGGAAATGTTACTCACAACATTATTCATTGTCCCAAATTCTAGAAATGGCTTAATTGATGATGATAAGGTCATGACCAAGAACATTCTGGCTTAGCTCCTCAATATACTGTTATGCAGTTAATAAGAATTAATATGGTGGAAACTAAATTGTTCAAAAGAGAATGCTTATGTTAAATGTTGAGTGAACAAAAGGCACAATGTGTAGTTGCATATAGCAAATGAAAGCAATTAGACGAGCTTTAGAATTAGAGTTGGATATGGACAATAAATGAAAAGATTTTCTTCTTTTATTAAGAATCCTATTAATAGTTTTGTAACCTATTTATGCATCCAAACCATTTTCTAATATCTTTACTTCCTTATAACACTTCTTTATTTGGTATAAAGGAGTGGTTTTCTCAATTTCAAATGGATAAAACTGAATGAAACTACAGATTGTCTCAAGTATTTGGAAACTAGGTTTTCACTGATATTCATTCATTTGGTCATTTGTTTATTAAATAATTTTTAGTGAAGACCTACTATGGACCCACTACGGTATCAGACTCATACCTTACAGATGAAAGAATGGACAAACTACTAATTAAGAAAAGGGCAGATTTATCTAGTTCCAGAGGCAATTGATTGGAAAAGATAAAAATTGCCAGAAGAGGGGAAACGAGATAAAGGACTTTGAAATGTGGCCATCAAGTGGTTAAAGTTTATTATTGCATCTGAAGATGTAAATAAGTTTGCTCTGAGAAGCTTGATGTGGAATTCATGGAAAATCCAACTTCCATAAACCAAAAATAAAAATTCTCACTCACTGTAATTATTCCAGAATTTGGGAGACTTCAGTCTGATTACAAAGAACCTAAGCTAGTGAAATGGTTGATTTATTAAAATAAACCCATTAAATATACAATCTGCATTTTTCAATATAGGTCAGCCTTAACCAATAGTGAATGAGAAAATGTCAGGGCTTCACTCTGACTGATTATCAGGGAAACAAATTGACAGATCCTAAAATACTATTTCTCTATCCCACCTCCAAATCCAGTCGATCATAGGTTCTATAGCTTCTGCTTCTTAAATATGCTTGGAATCTGTCTGTTTGTATCTATGCCACAGACACCGTCATCTTTTACCAGGGTTACTGCATCAGCCTCCTGCCAGCAGCCCTACTCTGGTTTTACACTTAGTTCCTCCTCCACCAGCTATCAGAGCGGGTGTCCTAAAACACACGAGTGGTTCCCATAACCCTGAGGATAAGTGAAGCATAAACAGCGTGACTTACGTGGCCTGTTGTGAATTGCCCCCTCCTATTTCCCCAACTTTTTTTATTTCCTTGACTGCACCATGCTCCCTCTTTCCTCTGACTCTCCACACTTGTCATTCTTTACGAGCCGGGTATACTCTGGCACCCTATTCTGTCTGCAATACCTTGGTTATCCCAGCTCAGCATCAGCTACATGGCATGCCAACAATCCTTTCACTAGTCTATATCTCCCCCCAAGACACTGTTGGTTGAGACCGTGGCTATCTCAGTAACCATTGCACCTCTATACCTGCCACAGACTAGGAGCTCAATAAATAGTTGTTGAATGAATGGATAAATTGTTCAATAAAGTGCGTTTCTAGTACACAGGAAAAAGGAACTACCATTTTCTGAGCATCTATTTTATGCCCCATCTTGTACAGGGCATCTTGCAGGACATGATTAATTCTCGATATTATGCTGTGTGATGATAATATTCACCATTTATTGAACACCTACAATGTGCTGGGTTCCGTACTATGTGCTTAATAAAGAACATCCGACAACAGGCTTCATTGGCCCTCCCTTTTTTTCCCAAAAGGCAAAATTGAGGTGCAGAAATAGTCTCTCAACAATGCTATCTAAGGTTACGAAGCTGAATTCTCTGTTTTCAAACCTTTCCAAGTTAACGGTGTCATGGCCCCACTTTTATTTTCTCTGAACCTCCTCAACTGCAGAACTGCTTACAAACCACTCCACTCTGAGGAATCCTAGCCTCAGAGGGAAATCAAGCAGGAAGAATTTGGGAGGTAGGTTACACCAACCCTCCCCTCATAGACGTGAGAACTCAGAAGCCCAGAAGAGTGAAGTAATTCTCCCAGAGCTTCAGAGTTCCTTCTTAGCTGATCGAGTAAGGTCTTCCTACAGGCACTTGCTATTTGTTAGGAGGGCATGTCTAAACTTTCAGTAACAACACTGTTGGTAGCTGATATTTTCATAATACATGGTCTTCAAATTTTAATTTCATGAAATTTAGGTAAGGTTATTAAAAATGTGAATACTGATTCCTTAGGTTGGAGGTAGGGCCCAGGAATGTGCATCCTTTAACTAAGACCTCTGATGAGTCTAACCCCGATGGCAGAGGGCCCCACTTTGGGAAGCACTGCCTTAACTACCCCTGCAGGCTGGTGCTAATTGCATCCCATCCCAGTGGGATTCCTGCCGTTTCCTGCCAGACTGCGGCTCTCCCAGGGGCTAGATGAAGCTGGAGGAGGATGAAGCTGCAGGTAATAAGCAGAAGCGCTGAAACTGAGTGAGGAAGTGAGCAAAAGAGACTTAGGGGTGGGGTTCAAGGTGGGGCAGCAAATGAAAGTGACCAAGACTTTGTCTCACGTGAAACTGTGCGTGTGTGAGAGAGGAAAGGCGTCAGCGTGCATTTGTACCACCTAGTGTCTGCTGCAGGACTGGGGCCACACAGGGTGGCTCCTTTCAGTTCTGAGTTCTTGGGCAGGTGGCCCAAAGCACTGCACCCAGCGGAACTTCTATCTATGTATGGTGTGTCATTCCTTCTTTGTTAATGGTAGAAGGAGTAGTTACTAACACAAGAAAACACAGAGCAGCTAGAACAGACAGATAATCCATATCAAAGGCACAGGGAGAAAAAATGCACAGGGGACCTATTGGAAAGCGGCTCTGCTCCCGTTTTCCCAAGCGGTGCAAGAATGGTCATCCACTGGAGCGTTCTGGCAGCCTCCGGGCAGGGGCTTGGTCCAGCCCCAGGGGATGCTGCAGAAGGAGCCCCTCCTGCAATCTCCCCAGAGCACAGCAGAGAGCGGTTTGTTCCCCCCAGGGCTGCTTTGCCATTGTCCCGTCATCACTCTCCAGATGGCAAGCTGGTACTGAGGCCAAGGAGGGCACAACAAGGACCCTCAGAGGGAAGAAGGACTATAAATAACCTGGTGACAAAAGGGCCGCACTGCACTGTCTGTCCCTTTCCTTTCCCCTGTCCCCTCAGGAGACAGCTGGGGAAGGCTGGGACCTTCAAAGTGGCCCCCTTGGCTCCTCCGCCTGGCTGTCCTGCTTGAGAGAAAACAGCACCCCACAGGGGACACTCAGCTACTTGGCATCACTGTCCTGGTACCAACTGTTCGTGGCTTCATGCTGGAAGCCCTCCTCACCCTTGCCTTGTGTTCATCACCTGCCTAAGATGCCACCCAGAGCAGGAGGGTGGTGCAGGCTCGGGGGCGAGCACGTGCCCCTGAGGGCTCTGGGTGAGGTGGGTGAGGCTGGGGTGTGAGGACGCACAGCCTTCCTGTTCCTCCATGGCCTGTCCGTGCACCCAGGCTGGCTTTGAGCAGCCTGAGGACTGGGATCCACATCTCATTCAAATTCCAGAATCTGCATGCTTAGCACAAGGTGGTCAAATAATGTTGGCTAAAAATAAAAGTTGATGAAGACGACGAAATGGCAGGAAATAAAATGCATCCCGAAGCGTAAACTCTGCTTCCGTGCAGCCAAGGTCCCGAGAGCTATGCCAGGCATGGTGCTAATCTCTTATTTGAACTGTCTCATTTACCACCCAAGACCACGAGCTGAGGAAACGGAGAGTTTACGTAACTGTCCGGTATCTTCTCCTAGCGTTCAACAGTTAATCACTAACAGATCCGGAATCAGAACCCTCCGCTCTGAAGTACTGCTAGCTACATCACAGGCCCACACGGTTGAATTCTTGAATAAATAAATACGAGTTCAAATGTTATCCCATTTTAAAATTTATTTTCTCGCGGGGTGTCTGTTTGTGTAGGAATCAGAGCTGTTTCTCGGGAGTTTTTCTGCCAAAGAAAAATGTATTCTGCAAAATTCTTACTGGAATGATGTCTGAATTCATGGATTTGATTGAGACAGAGCAGAAAACCAGTAAACCATTTGGTGGCAGGGGATGAGGGTGGTGAAGTTTTAGGACTGAAAAGGAGAGCTGTTTGGGAACTTGCAACTTCTAGAAACAAAAGGTGAGGGGTCTGGTGGGCCGACCTCAAGACACATCCCCACCTTATTAGAATTTTATAAATAGAGCACTTCACTTGCCGGGGAAGACATGGTCTTGGGTTACCTCTCCTGTCAACACTGCCTGCAAAGGACAGGGTTATCCTTCTCTATCTTTCTTTACATAAGAGAGGGGAAAAGGACAAAGATGATGTTTACTTTAAAAGTTCATGTAAATAAAATATCTCAATAGCAAAAGCCACCTTTTCTTCCCCACCCCCTCCTCAGCACTTCTGTCTACTTCTTATCAGACTGATTTTTAACTCATGAAAGGCCAAGCTAAATCCAATGACAAGATTTCCAGTACATCAGCCCGAACATCTTCAGAGCTGCAGGTGAATGAAGCAAACTCCCCGAATTGCAGCCCTTGAAAAATCAGCTTGACACTGCTTTTCATGTGCTGAGAAAGCTGGAGAGCAAAAAATAAGAAAGACTTGAAACCTGCTAAAATTACTTACCATAAAAACCCTGTGAGTCCTTCCCTTCAGGGAGAGAGAGGAGGCAGGGGAGAGAAGATGCCCCACATCACATAGCAAATGGGCCGTCTATTTGTGAGTTCCATGTGAGATTTTCTGTGGGAGGGATACTAAGTGATAAGAACACCTGTCATGATTATTCCATCTCAGAACTTGCCTAACAATGGCCCGCTGCATCTCTAGCTGAACATGGCATTGGTTGTTTTTGTTTGTTGTTTCAGTTTTTAGTTGAGTTTTTGTTTTTTTTTTAACAGTAAAGGCAGTTGGAGTTTACTGAAGGGTGGATTGGCTTGGAGGAATCTGGACTTGGGTTAGGGTCTTAGCCTCTCCCTGTGACTCTGGGCTGATTATTTGGGACAATTAACTTCTGGAGAGACAGGCAAGCCAATAGACTTCCGCTGAAGTACAAGATAGCTTTACCACCTTCAACTTGGTCCCTTACGAGGAGGCCTAGGGAACGGAGCTGGCTCCAAGGCCTCTAGGAACTCAGATGTTGTCTCTATACGAGAGCTGTCCAGAAAGTATCCAGCCATTGTTAACATAATGAGAACACAGTACATGGCTGGATACTTTCCGGATAGCCCTCGTCTGTAATCTTTCTCTCTATTTCTAGTACTCTCTTCTCCCTCTCTCCTTCTCTCTCTCTTTCTCTTCTGTTTCTCTTTGTTACTCAGATTCTTTTCCTATTTTGTAATGGGGACATGAGAGAAGTGGGGGCAGAATGGCATGACCACAGACTTTTCTAGCTTAATACTATCCTAGCTTAAGGATCCCAGTAAAAGAAGGAAGCCACTTGTATCCCTATGGGAATGGGGGGAGCCCTGTCTCATGTCACCTCTTAAGCTGCACACTTACACCACACTTTTTCCCCCTGGCTCTTTATGCTCCAGCCACACTGGATTTTCAGTGCCTCAAATTCTGCTTGCATGCCCTGATGCCTGCACACACTCTTCCCTCTATCTGAAGAATGGACACGCCACTTTCCAACTCTCACCTCCCGACTCTGCCTGCTGAACTTTGAATCATCTCCTACCTGGTGAAACATTCATCCATCCATGTGCCCAGCCTGTTATAGGCTCTCACGTGTACCATGTTAGATGCTCATTTGCAGCATGCCCCAGAGCTGTGGTTTCATATTTAGTTGTATAATTACATGACCATAATCTCCATGAGGGCAGGGCTGTGTCTCTGTTTTACTGAATCCCCAGTCCTGGCATTTAGAAAATATTCAATGGTCAATAGCTGAAGCATTAAGTGACATTCACTGAGCTTCAGTTTCCCCCTTTGTAAAATGGCACTAACAATACCTAGTTTCACAAGATTGTGCCAAGATCAAATATGACATTGAAGAAGGGGATTGAAAGCTTTTTTTGTACATGTGCTGGCGAAATGTCACAGAGGACCTGGGAAGTCTCTTAACTCATCACTGTAGCTCCACTGCATATACAGATGGAGAAGCTGAGCATGTAGGAAGGGGCTCTTTTTTTTTTTTTTTTTTTTTTTTTTTTTTTGAGACAGTCTCACTCTGTTGCCTGGGCTGGAGTGCTGTGGCATCAGCCTAGCTCACAGCAACCTCAAACTCCTGGGTTCAAGCGAGCCTCCTGCCTCAGCCTCCTGAGCAGCTGGGACTACAGGCACGTGCCACCATGCCTGGCTAGTGTTTTCTATTTTTAATAGAGACAGGGTCTCACTTTTGTTCAAACTAGTTTCGAACTCCTGACCTCAAGCAACCCTCCCACCTCAGCCTCCCAGAGTGCCAGGATGACAGGCGTGAGCCACCGCACCCTGCCGAAAGCACCCATTTTGATTGCTCTTCACTGTCCCAGTGAGAAAGGGGTTTTGCAACATCAATGGAGACCACAGAAGGAAGAGCAAGCTCAGGTGTGTTACCATAAAGCACAGGCCCTGGGATCATACAGACCTACCTATAACTCCTGCTCCATCATTCTCTGAATGTGTACTTAGGCAAGCACTTAGTTTTACTGAGCTCTGTTTTCCTTCTCAGCATAATAGGAATGATAAATCTATCAGGGAAGAGGCTTTGAGCTGCAGATCATAAAAAACCCTGATTTACTTGAATCGATACAGAAAATGTGTTATCTCGCATAGCAGGAAGTTCTGAGGTAAGGCAGGTAGGGTTGGTGAATTAACAACTTGACATCGTCATGCCCTCAGGTTGTTCCCCCTTATTTTCTTTCTGTCATCTTCAGTGCTTGTCAGACTCCCCTCATTGTCATCAGAGTGCTGACACAGTTCCAGACATCAAGCACAGACATGACAATGACTGTCCACTGGACAAGGACCAGTGGAAGAAGAGGACGTGTTCTTCAAATGTGTCTCTAAGTCAACAAAGAAGAAATGCTTTCCCAGAATCCCTGCACAGCCTGCTCTTCATGTCTTATTGGCTAGACTTGTGCCATGTGACCTTGCCCAGGCCAATCACCTGTGAGGGTGGTTGCATCATTATAACTGGTTTAGTTTCCTCATGATTCACCTTTAAGGCTGGAGCTTGGGCCCTCTTCACCTGCATCATGTGACCACAAGAGGAAAGTGGATGTTTCAACCAAAATTGATAAAAATGAAGAAGGAAGGGTGACTTGGTGAGTAGGCAACCTAGCAATGTCTAATACCATAGGGTCTGTCTTTCAGGGTTGTAGCTGGTATTTGTGATAACGTCTGTAATAAATGGTAGCTATTGTTATTATTTCTAACAAGTTCGTTGCAAGACCTTTAAATCTATCTGTGTAATTACAAATCCATTTTGCAAATCATTAAAATAAATCCTCAAGGATCTCTATTGACTAGACTAATAGGAGGTGCTATTTGTAATTAAACATGATGGAATGAAACTAATTATTTTTCAAATTTGTGGAGTTAAGACTTTGCCCAAATCTGGTCCATAATCTTCTACTTCCTCAAGTTTAGCAAGAATTAAGTAGGTAGCCATTATATAGGGTAGCTGTTAAGCAGATGAGCACCAGAGTTAGATAATTCTCATTTCAAATCTTGCTTCCAACATTTCCTGTCAATGTTAGTTACAGTTTTCAATCCTCAGTTTTTTTCATATTTAACACAAGCATATTATTATATTAGGAGGATTGAGTAAGATAAAAAATACATGTAAAAATTTGTGGAACCTAGTGTGTGCTCAATAAATACTAGCCCCTTTTGTTATTATCTGGCTTGTAGAGTGAGCAAGAAGATGAAATAAGATAATGCACCTATAGCAACGGCACATAGTAAACAGTTAATAAATAGCACCTATTATATTTGCCATACGCCAGAACAGTAGCTGCCTTTATTAGTGGCATGGAGTTTTTTCTAAATGTTGATTGGTGGAACCATGCCACTCCAATCATGCTACAGGTATTAATTTTTCAGACAAAACACATGGTTAGTGTTTCAAATTACTGACTACTCCCTTCGGGGCCTGTCATGTTACACTAAATGGTCCGGTGTGGTCATCCACCAAACTAATAATTAAATGCTGGAATTTTGCTAAAACAAGTTACAAGCAAAAGATATTGGTCTTCAGCCTATACCCAGAAATGAGTGTTTTATCCTTTTAAAAAATTTGGCTTGTCCTTAATATCCCCTAACTGCCTGTGTTTATAGAATTCCTCAATTCAGTGGGCTTTCATGCTCACTGCACAAAGAGTAGTTTCCTTGCATTTCATTCTTGAAAAAAAAAAGTATCTTTCATAGGGGTTTCAATGGGTTCTGACATAACTAATGTCATCCTGACATAAACTGCTTTAAATTACTGAGTAGAGAGAGACTTTGTGATGGAGAATAACACACTAGTTGTGCCAAGAGAGAAGTAAGAGGTTAAGAATGGGCTTTTAAAGTGGAATTGAAGGAAGATGGGGTGGGGTGTTGCTGGAAGAACTAAGATCGATAATGGCTCACCAGTTGCCAGTTGTGAGAGAGGTTGGTGCAGCCAGAATGAGAGACTAAAGTTTTAGCCTGTTCTTCCTCTGTTTTAGCACCCTCAGACCCTCTGCTCAGTCATTCTACACAGTGATGTTCTGGGAAGCAGCTGCCAATCATTGTGACCTCATTTCCCGGAGCCTCCTCAGAACATTTGCCTAAAAGACTTCATCCAATGGCATATTCAGGATAACAGCACTAGAACTGCTTGACAATCTCCTCTAAGAGATCATCAGGAACAATCAACAAAATGGAAAGGCAACCTTTGCAATGGGTAAAAATATTTGGAAACCATATAACTAATAAGGGGTTAATATCCAAAATATACAAGGAACTCACACACCTAAACACACCTAATAGCAAACAAAAAAAAAAAAGGAAAAAGAATAAGAAAAGAAAAGATTAAAAAATGGGCAAAGGACCTGAATAGACATTTTTCCAAGAAGACATACAAATGGCCAACAGGTATGTGAAAAAATGCTCAATATCACTAGTCATCAAGTAATGCAAATCAAAATCGCAATTAGATGTCATCTCACATCTGTCATGTGATGAAAAAGAAAAGAGATAACAAGTATTGGCAAGAGTGTGGAGAAAAGGGAACCCTTGTACACTATTGGTGGGAATGTAAATGAGTACAATCATTATGGAAAATGGTATGGAGGTTCCTCAAAAAACTAAAAATAGAACTACCATATGATCCAGCAATTCCACTGTTAGGTATATATACAAAGACGGGAAATCAATATATCAAAGAGCTATCTGCATTCTCATGTTAATTGCAGCACTATTCACAATAGCCAAGATTTGGATTCAACATAAGTGTCCATTAACAGATGAATGGGTAAAGCAATTGTGGTACATATGCATAATGGAATATTATTCAGCCATTAAAAATAATGAAATACAGTCATTTACAACAATAACATGGATGGAACTGGAGAACATTATGTTAAGTGAAATAAGCCAGGCACAGAAAGAAAAATATTGCATGTTTTCACTCATATGTGGGAGCTAAATATTAAAAACAATTGCTCTCATTGAGACAGAGAAGAATGATGGTTACCAGAGGCTGGGAAGGGTAGCTGGGAGGTGGGAGGATAAAATGGGGATAATTAATGGATACAAAAATTTAGATAGTTAGATATAATGAACAATATTTGATAGCACAACAAAGTAACTGCAATCAACAATAAGTTAGGGTATACTTTAAAATAGCTAAAAGAATGGAATTGGAATGTTCCTAACACAAAGAAATGATAAATGCCTGAGGTGATGGATACTCCAATTAACCTGATCTGATTATCACACATTGTATGCCTGTATCAAAAACATCACATGTACCCTATAAATATATACAACTATTATGTACCTATAATAATTAAAAGTAAATTTAAAAAATTAAAAATAGAACTACCATACAATCTAGTAATCCCACTCCTGGTTTATTTCCAAAGGAAATGAAATTAGTATCTCAAAGAGATACCTGCACCCTATGTTCACTGAAGCATAATTCACAATAGCCAAGATACGGAAACAATTTAAGTATCCATGGATGGATGAATGGATAAAGAAATTGTGGTACACATATACAATGCAGTATTTTTCAGCTATAAATGGCAGGAGGAAATCCTGCCATTTGCAACAATGTGGATGAAGCTTGAGGACATCATGCTAGGTGTAATAAGCCAAACACAAAAAGACAAACGGTATGTGTATGATTTCACATATATGTAGAATTTAAAAAAGTCAGACTCATACAAGCAGAGAGCAGACTGTTGGTTACCAGAAGCTGTGAGTGGAGAAAATCAGGTGATGTTGGCCAAATAGTACAAATTTTCAGTTATAAGATAAACAAGTTTTGGGGATCTAATAATGTACAGCTTGAGTGGTAATGGAGGTGTTAATTAATTTGATTGTGATAAGCATTATACAATGTATGTGTATATCAAATCATCATGCTATACAATTTGAATGTATTCAATCTTTGTCAATTAAGTATTTTAAAATTTCAAAAAAGAAAAGAAAAAGAAAAACATAATCCTATCCAAGGACCAACAATAAAGAAGGAGGGCTTGTACTGACTTTGTTATCTTAGACCAAATAGTATTCATTCTTCGGTGCTGGATACGTGATTGGGATGTGTAAGCAACAGGAAGAGATGGAGGAATGGCCCTTAGCTACAGAACCACCCGCATCTGCCAAAGGTTCTCTCAAGCAGAAACTTCATTTTCCCAACTCCTATACACTTCACGATAGGGAGCAAAGGTCAATATCCTCCCTGCTCCCCATTCCAATTTTTAAACTATTACTTCTCTTATCTCTTGAAAAACTCCCTGTTTATTTGAGGCTTTCTTCATGCAGAGATACTCTCCTTGCTACTATCATTTATCTGGTCATTTCTCACATGCTACAAAAAGAATTCAGCTACTTTTTCATATTCCTTGTCTTCCTCCAATTTTAATCATCATTCTTGGTGATTTCAACACCCCTGTGTTCCCTCCAATACCCCCAGCCTTTCTGATTCTCATACTCAGCTCTGGAGACCTCTACCAGTACATTCACAATAGTCTTCCTCAACTTCTCCTCCAGAATCATGCTTTGGGCTTGACAATACCTCCCAACCTTGTCTGTAAGCGTCTCATGTTTGATCATCACATCCTATGCTTTCAGTCTGGCTTCTCAAGTCCCACACTAACAATAATTCCCCAATCTCTCCATGTCATCCAAGCCACTAATTCTACTTCCGAAAACATACCCTTCCTCCTATCCTGTGTTTTCTAGTCCCTACCTTCCTGTGCCTCCTCCACCGTGTGCCTTCACTCTTCCTTTTTCCCACCTCCTCAATCTTTACCTCTTTATTGGATCATCCCCATCAGCATATAGACTTGTTCTGGAATGTTTCCTGGGACTAGCTTCTCTCATGACTCGGGTGTGGACTCACCGAACTCCTTGGAAATGTTCTGCTTGACCCTCTTGTTTAAATAGCTCTCGCCCCCTCTGCAGTCACTGCCGTTCGCACCTATGACTTCGTTTTACTTTCTGTATAGTACTTGCCACTCTATATCATTGTCCTTTATGTAACTAATTTAGTTTGTTGTTTATGGTATCCCTCACCCAATAGACTATAAATCCCGTGAGAGTAGAGATATTGCTTGTCTAATTCAAAGCTCCATCCTCAGAGTGTGGAATGGTGTTAAAACTTGGTGGTGCTGAGTAAATATCTGATGATGAAATAAATGAATGGTGTCATTTATTTGAGAACACCCTTCTCTTGAACTCTCACATTGCTGTTACTCTCATCCCAATTCTCTTCTCCCTTGAGAGTCAATATTCCACATGTACCACCCAACGATTCTGTTTCCATTTCTTTGCCGTCTTAACCTACACTAGATTGGCTTCTACCTCTGATTTCCCTGGTCAGTGGCAACAATAACCTCTCCTTGCCAAATTCAGTGGCCACTTTCCAGGTATTTTCCTTTTAGACCTGCGCTGTCTGGCATGAAAGAGTGTTTCAATGAGAAAATCAGGTCCATATTGGACAGCACAGATGTCAACCGTTTCCATTGTTACAGTGAGTTCCATTGGGCAGCCTGCCTTAGATCCTTCCACAGCACTTAATATTCTTGTGGTTTGACTCCTTCCTTGCTAGACTTTCCTTCCTTTTCTCCGCTCAAGGGTTCTTCTCTTCTAATCTATTTTTAAATATTGGAACAACTCATGGCTAAGTCTTAGCCTATCCGCTCTGCCTCTCTAAATTCTCATTAGGTAAACTTATCCATTCCTATTATTTTAAATGTCTTCAACAAGCTATTGACTCAGGAATTTATATCTCCCACTTTCTATTTTGAGCTCCAAATTCATATAACAAATGGTCTACTTGCTATCTCAAAGCTTGCATGTCCAAAAGCAAATTCTTGATTTTCTCCCCAAATACATTTCTCTCCTCAGTCTTCATTGTCTCAAAAAAGGCACCACCATAGTCCCATGGCTCATACCAGAAACTGGAAAACTGGCCTGATTTCTCCCTGGGCTCCAAGCCAGACCCTGAAAATCTTGGCTCTTCCTCCTTCATACCTATTTACTATATATTTACTATTTACCTGTATGCTATACAGAGAGTATACTATATATACATATATATTCCCCCATGATATATACCTATTTCACACTAAGACCACCCATATTCCCTAGTTTCTCCTTTTAATTAACATAAATTTAAATATAAGTCACATACTATATTTAATATATTTCCCATATAATGAGATGCCCCAGTTTTTCTTTTGCAAAGTAGTATGTATTATAATTGTTATTTATTTGTTATTTACTATCTGTCTCCCCTACTAGGTAAGTTCTGTGAAGGCAAGACTACGTCTATCTCAATTACTAATTTATATCCAGCTCCAGCACATACTCAGGTCCTCAATAAATATTTGTCAAATGAATTAATAGTAGAATGAGAAGATATTTTTTTAAAGAGAAAGAAATCTGGATTTGAATCCCTACTCTACATCTTAACAGTGTGTCCTTGGATAAAAGCTTGGATAAGGTTTTGCGGTGCTTTTAGACATCATTTTATATATATATATATATGTATGTATGTATTTAATGTTAGAATTGGGTACATTTTTTTAAAATCTTCTCTGAGCTCTAGCTTTTCAAGCTATAAAGTGTAGGATAATATATACCTTGCAAGATTGGTGTGTTTGGAACATAATATGTGCACAAATGCTTTTTCATTTCCTTCACCTTCTCTTAGAAATAAAAGAAAAATTATAGAGATAAGGGGGTGGGGAAAACAAAATGGAAACTAGGGGTCTACCATGGTCTCCCCTTTCACTGATAGCAAAGTCAGCTCAGTCCTGGGAATGATCCACATATTCTGGGAGAGAAGAATCACCAATCATGAGGATGGGACCATCTCTCAATAAGCCTGAGTTATGGAATCATTCGCTGTACAGAGTCAAGCTCAGGAAAAGAAAACAAGGAAAACTTTTGTTCTACTTTGGTTAGATACAGACCAGAGTGGAACTATGGGTTCTGTTTTTGACCATCAGGGTTGACCCTGGACATTTCCCTTTATCATGTAGACCTGAGAATTCTGCACTTGTAACGTGGGAATGATTGCATCTACTTTTAATGTTATTATTAGAATTGAACGAGAAGAACACTGTGGAGTGCTCAGCCCAGTGCCTAGAAAACACGTTCAGATATTCAGGACCTGTGAGTGTATTTCCCTGCCCCCTCACAGCTAATTGATCTTTGCATATCTGACTGCAAGTTGGCGGTAAATGTTCTGAAATTTACCCATAATTTAGGGTTAAAATATTAATAAAAATTTAAAAAAATAATACTCCCTTTTTCTCTCTGCATCTTTTTGGTAAAGTATAAATAAGATATTTTTTAATTGATACTTAACTTTCAGTTTCACAAGTTCCTAGTCGGTTCCTTTTGCTAAGCCAGTTTGTGTGACCACGTATTTTGCTGAACTCAGTGAATTTGCTACACTGCAACTGCTGGTAGAAATGGCCAAATTTTTGCCTGCATGCTCCAAATTTAGCAAAAGATCATGGCACTCAGATATTTCTTCAGGGAGTATTAATTGTAGGGGGAAAGTGACGGCATCTTATTTAGGTTGTCTGGAAAGTCAGAGAAAGATTATAATTTATAGTTACTATGGTAGCTAATTATACCCTCAAGAATATGCTAGTTGCTGTTAAAAAAAAGACTTTGATCATAGATGAGACCCTTGTTGGGGGATCAAAGAAAATAAGAAAGTGGAATTTGTCTTCTTAAAAAATGCCTGGCTACTAACACCAAATTTCCCTCTGGATAAAAAGTCAACTGCAGTTGGTTTGTCCAGTGTGCTCAAGTTCATACCATGCTCCTAGTAGTGTGGTAACAATATTGTGAAATGCTCACTCATGTGTTTTCACCTGTACTCTCTAGGTATCACATGGCTTTTCTTTATTCAGGGAGATGGGCATCATTCATCAAATTCATGGCTTTGGTCAAAGGCTTAGTCCAGGTCACACCAGGACGAGACAAATCTGGAAGAATATGCATTTTCTTACAAACGCCCCCATCAGTACAGACATCTAGATATAGGTGTGAGAGCTCAGGAGGGAGGTATGTCATCTAAGGTTCTCAAATATCAAACCCAATCCTACCTGGCCAACATCACATAAAATCTCTTGGAGTTGTCTAGATTCCAACCACAAAGAAAGTGCCCCTTTTTAACCCTGTACTGTCATTTCATTTTCCTATGCTTTTCCCATTTCTGTTCCCTTTCTTTCCATTGTCCTTTCTGCCCTAAGAGCATGGACTTTGAATTCTAATAAATATGGATTCAAGGGTTCAAATGCGGCTCTCTCACTGACTAGCTAGGCAACTGCAGATGGGTTTCCTTTAATACAAATATATGTCAGACTCTAGCATATGGGGTGATTTTGAATTATAAATTAGATTGCAAATTGAAAATTAGTTAATGAATGGTGTTTTAAAAAGGAGGGTTATGCATATAATCAACAGTCCAAACAAACCTTTTTTACAATAATCATTTATTTATGTGGCTCGCCAGGTCAGCCATGAGTTCCCTGATGACAAGAGCTGTGTCAAAATCTGCACTGTCTGTCATTCACTAGGTATTGAGTAAACGAGAGAAGAATGCATGTTTGGATGGACATTTAAAATTCAGTTTAAACTATATGAGTTTTAACATACCTGAGAATCCCTCTCTGCTTCCCCAAGAAGAATTAATGGCTCCTTCCTCTGGGATCTGCTAATGCTTCCATATACCTCTTATTTCAATTTGCCTTGTTACATGTTGATTACATGCTATTTCCCAATTATTTACATCTCACTTATTTAGACATCCCTCAGTAAAATATTGGATGTATTCTCGAAATGTATCTAATTCGAGCTGCTTCATCTTATTAGCCCAAACACCCTCTCCCTGAACTTAAAACTATCCCTAAACTTAAAATCAGAGCCTAGGGGCATGACAGGTACTTAGTCAATGTTTGCTAAGTTATGCTGACAACCTGAAATCATCTTTCCTGGTTGTAATGAGTCAGCAGCATCATGTCTGTCCTAAAGGAAAAGTAGGGTGGGGACACAGAAGGGGAAAATTGCTGTGTGTGTGTTCAGGAGACTCTGTCTCCACACCCCAGGGGTGTCCTTGACCCCACAGGACAGCTGGGCTCAACATGAGAGGAAGGCTTTCACTTTTGATCTTTAAGATAGCATTTTAAAATATAAAGAGAAAAGAATTTGAGATAACGTGCATGTCCTTTCAAACATGCCGCATGGAATCTGAGGCCCTTGGATTAAGAATTGTAAGATGCATTTACTAAATAAAGACAGCCAGGTTTCTGGAGACTCAACAGGGAAGAATACAGATCATGGAACATTGGACCAGAATAAAACTAACTCCAGAAGAAAATGGCAAGTATTATCCCCAAAGTCCCAGGCTCATGCCCTCAGCAGGCCAAATTGTACTAACTTCGACTTCCATTTCACTTCCTACACTATGTCTAAGTATTGATCATCCCAGCTTCCTGATGAAGCAGGGGGTGGAAGATATGATTACAGTAGCAGCCCTATTGGAACCAGGATTTGTGATTTTCAGGGCTTTCTACTCATGTCTACACAGGTGGGCAGCTGTGATGAAGCTGTAGCAAGGTGATCCCAGGTTCTGGTGAAGGATGCCCAGCATAGGCTAGCTACGCAGAATGAGAAGGATAAAAAAATCCTATATTCCATTGTGCCTGCGTGGGTGGGTAGGTGGGGCTGGCTTTGTAACCATTGTCCCTGCAGGTCTTCTCTAAGTTCTTTCAAGTTCAGGCAGAATGCAGTTAATATCGATGGATTCTCACCAAACCTTCCACCCACAGTCACCTCTCTGAACACCCAACCTGGCTCTTCTACACAAATTCTTATCTAGAACTCAGCCACCAAAATGGATTGTTTTATGATGTAAACAAAAGCAATTAGGACAAGACCCTAGGATGCCTAGATAATGAGACTTCCCCTCCAGAATCCTTGAGAAGTGCCATCCTCAACACTTTCCATAGGGGTAAAGAAAGTGGAAAGCACACACAGAAAAATAAAACTGCAGGGCCTCATGAATCCCAGGTGCTAAGAGCTCTCCATGAAAAAAGGTACCTATATAGACCATGCATGTATGTTTGGGAAGAAGCATGGCCAGATCACCTTGGTTTTACATTTAAGATTGATGTTAAAGTCTCTAATTCTGGGAAGATACGCAACACACAGCCCGGATATATATGAGACTCCGTCACTTATCTCAAGTCATCTAGCATGAATTGTGTGAACTCCTTGTGTGAAAAGATGATCAAAAATGCCCCTGTGTTTCATCAATGCCTCAATTTCCCTACCACTATACTTGGGCATACTTTTATTGGATGGCTTAGAAAAGGAAAAAAAAGGAACTTTTAGTTTAAGATTTCATCCCAACATTCCTCTCTCCATAAAAATGTTGAAAGAGGAAGTAGAAAAGGAATCAAACTGTGAGGAAGGAGGTGGGTGGAGGGAGAGAGATATGCAAAATCAGCTCATCAACCCTTTCCTCTTGTTGATCTTAAGCTTGCCAAAGCTCACAGTGGGTGCAGATTATTAAATGTATGTATGTTGTCTGGAAATTTGCCCACTCATGTGAACACACAGCTTACTGTTTTGGGAGCAGAGGTTAAAGTATGAAAAGTGTCTGAGATGCGGCAAGAGACAATTCAGGAACTCAACATTCCCCAAGATACCTCTGCTGCTAGCGTTTATTTTCATTTAGTTTCCCAGGCCCCCTGGGTAGCTGAGCTCCAACAGGTGATGTGATCACAAGGAGTATGGTGCAATTTTACTCACAAAGGGTTTGACCTGTGAGGGCAGCAACTAGGATTTTCAGGGATTTCCAGGGTTCAGCTCACTACATGCTACTGGCCAGCAACCACACCCACAAGGGCAGCCGAACGGGAACCTTGCTTACCAAGGCTAGAAGAAAGGGTGGTGATAATAAATGCAGTGCCATAAATTGTAAAAACCAGAATAGGTCTTAGATGTTGCTGAATGCCTTTCCCCATTTGATTTGTAGTGGGACCATAATCCCTGTTTGCCCGGGACAGTCCTCGTTTACAGTAGTTGCTCTGGCATAATTATTAACAGCACCTCCTTCTCAGTTTCAGAAATGTCCTGGTTTGGATAACCAACTATCTGTTCACCTATGCATTTGGAAAATTGGAAATCTGAGGCCCAAAGAAGGAAGAGGAATTAGCAGCTGTGGGTATAGGAGTTGGAATAGGCCAGAAGAAAAAAGCAAAGCAAACACAACCTAATCGCCACACGTTGCATTGAAACTACTTATGTCTCTGTTTGCCTCGTTGACTAGATTATAAAGCTGTGTCTTAGCATCATATTTCTCAATGCCAAGCCAATATCAGACATTCGATAAATATTTGACTATTACATTTATTAACATACTTTCATGTACATGATCCTATTCCATTTTCCATTGACAATAATATCCATTGTGAGACAGATATCATTAAATAAGGATGAGAAAACTGAAGTCTGGGATGTTAAACACCAGGAAGTTAGTAGCGAAACCACTAAAACCCAGGTCGTCAGTGTTTCTTTCCATGACATTATGCTCAGTGTTAGAAGGCGTCTAAATGGAGAAGGAATGTTTGCTTAAAGGGATGGAGCCCGGAAGAGCCAAGGAAAATGTGGCAGGAAAGAAACATCACTGCGGGCTCAGAGATTTGATTATTGGACCAGCAAAATTGTTTTTTGGTACCCTGTACTTCTTCCAAGATGGCAGCTCCTTTGAAGAAAGGAAGTACATCATGTGCCACCAGGGGCGGCAGTGGGGGGGAAGGGGGCATTTGGATGTAGCCACGAGGC
>VBSM01003215.1:22920880-23075692 GCA_008086735.1 Cheirogaleus medius | reverse complement strand
CTTATTTTTTTTTTTAGTAATAAAATAAACACTACCTGATTTGGAGCTATAAATGCCCCCGGGGACCATCGGGAGCCTCCTTGACTTCTTCCTGGCCCAGACGCCATGACTGTTCAGCCTGGTGTAGGCCACCCTAGGAAAGAAAAGATGCGTATACTTGTTCAGATGGGATCCAGCCAAACACCAGAGGGGCACCTTTCCTCCTGCCTCAAAGTGCCCAGTGTGGATTGCAACCTCTCTCTCTCCTCTTCCCCACTTTCCACTCCCCCCACACCACCTTGAGTAAATATCTAGCAATCCAATTAGAGTTATCAGAAGTAACAAAAGAAAAATCCCAGTAAACACCTTGACTCAAATGTCAATCTTCAACAATTGGCATTTAAGGATCTCCATCTACATTAAAGGAACTAACAAGGTTTCTGTGGTATTCCTCCCAGGCAGAAGAGGGCACTGTGGGCCCACACTCTCAGAAGGTCTTCTCGTGCCTCAGGAAGCTGACCACAGTTAATAGGAACATACTGTGTGGTTGCTGTCCCTGCAAGTGCTGCCTTCCTATCAAGTGGTCTCTTTGGTCCATCTTGCTGCCATGACTCTATGGAAGCAACAACAATGACACCAATAGAAGATAAATATTCTTTCTTTTACTTTCTTCTTCCAGAAGCGGTCTACTTTGGTGGTTGAGACATGGACTTTGGAAACATGCAGACTTTCACTCAAATCCTGAGTCTGCCACTTCCTGGGTGTCTGACCTTGTGTCCCAATTTCTCTGGGTCTAGGTTTCCTCACTGGGAAAGTGGAAATAGAAATCATTAACTGGATTGTGGTGAGGATTGAGTGAGATAATACAGACGGGTACCTTCAGCAAAGACACCGGCAATCAGTGGTGGCTGTTATTATTATTATACTTATAATTACTGGTTTTGTGATATAATCAGGTGTGTGGATGGCCATGCCCAAGCCCAGACCCCTCCCCGACCCCATGTTCTCTGAGGCCCCGCCTTCTTATGACTTTCTCCTGTTTAACACTTTGTCGTCCCAAGCCACACAAGGGTTTAGTTAGTTCCAGGAACATTCCTAAAAGTGTTGCAAGAGAAGTCCCGTAGGGCAGAGATGACACCTTGCCGTGGAGAACAATGATGATTCAGGTGGGCCTCGGGGTTAATTTGAGGATGTAAGGGATCCGTCCAAGCACAGTGATGCTCATTCTCACGGCAGTCTCAGGATTCAGAGTCAATAGATAGTTACGTGGTGCCTCACCAGGGATGCTACGGATGGGTGTGCAGGCTGTGCACTGCACAGGAGTCCATAGCAAACTATGGCCTGAAGGCCAAATCTGATCTGTTGTCTATTTTTATAAATAAGGTTTTATGGGAATATAAAATGTAGCCTCATCCATTCATCTAACCTATTGTTCATAGCTACTTTTGCACTACAACGGCAGAGTGAAATGGAGACCATATGTCTCTCAAACCTTAAAATATTTATTATCTGGCTCTGTAGAGACAAAGTTTGCATACCCCAGGGCTTAGTTTTTGGAACTAGTATCTTGTATATAGTAGATGCTCAAAACATCATTGTTCAATGGATGAATAAATGAATGCATGAATGGAGACTCAAATACCAGCTCAAAACAGTCAAGCATTAATTTGAAAGAAGTTTTAATGGAAAAGATAGAAAACAAACAAAACAAACTTAGTAATGAAGAGATGTAGGTTCTAGTTCCTACTCTGCCTGTGATTAGTTTGTATGGCCTTAGATTAATCACTTCCCATCTCTGTATCTCAGTTTCTCCAACTGCAAAATGGGAACCCTAAGCCCATTTTACTGGGGCTACAATGGGGAATAAAAAGAAATCACAAATGTGCAAGCATTGTGTCCAGTGACTGGCACATAATAGAAGCTCATCTAATGCTAGAAGTCAAAGCGGAGAGAAAGAGACCTCTTTTGCTGCTGAATAAAATATATGCCCTGTCACACAGGAGTAAACAGAGTAATTCATACATTTAATTGGCAGATGTCACGGAAAAAGCTTCAAGGAGCATTCTACACAAAGACTCCCAGGCTAGTTTGTGCTCAAACAAACCAGACAGCCAACCCACAGCCGGAGCCAGAAGCCAGAAGCTGGCTGCTTCAAGCTAGGCTGTTCTGCATGCGGCTGGAGCCAGGCCACAGGAAGTGTTCAGTGCTGGCTCTGCAGAGCCCAGCAAGGCTTCAGCATTTTCACGATCCCCTGGGTAGACCACTACTCAGATAAGGGACATGGGGAGAGGGGAAGGAGGGTCTCCATTTATAGATGCAGCTGCCATCCCAGCTAAACAAGAACATACAGCTGTTGGGGGGTTGTCTCTGGATTAGCATGCCTTTTGTTTCCATGTTCTCCTGGGGTGGGGCTGGGGCTTGGGGTGGGGTGGAAGTCTATCATAATGTTTACCTTGGGGGATGCTTTGCCGCGTCTCCGCCCAGATCTCATTTTATGGTGTGTGGAGTTTTATGGACCAATTTAACATGGGAGAGGAGACGAGAAGGCTGATGTGTGAACTGAAGTTGAAGAGTCATAAATTCAAAGGAAAATTATTCCAGAATTATAAGCCCTGGTTACCAGTGTCCAAGGGTAATAGCCACTGTTCGGTGGCAGGGGTTGGACTTGCAAAGTTATTTCAGGGGCCATTTGTAAGACAAGCACCCTTTCATTTCATTTGGATGGGTAAATATTTTTAAATGGGGTCTCCTAAATATGTTGGGATCCAGCCAAAGTCCCCAAATTCTGGGAGCCCTGACTACCCAAGTAACTCTTTTCCCAGGAAAGTTCATTTAAGAAGTCTAAAATCTGACAGAAAATGATTTACACTTTATCTGCACAAAATACAACCAGACCTACTGTTTGGCTTGAACTTGAGACCCGAGGAGATTTCTGAAAGCCCTTTTAATGATGAGGCATTGGATAAAGTACAATAAAGTCAACTTCCAAAGTTCCCACAGGATGCAAAGCAAAAAGAGAGATACTTTGATGAAACCTTGGTCTCACAAATTTCTCTGTTTGTTACAATAGCCTAGGAACCTGTGGATGTTTTTGCACAGAACTGTGGAGAGACCAGATAATAAAAGGGCTGGATGGGGCAGAAGTGATCCAGCTCCAAAGCATATACAACTGCTTTCTCATATTCATGTCTCTAAACACCTGGGGGGAAAAGTACCCTAGAGCTTTCAGGATTGTAATGAGGAAATAGAAAGTCATTGTCAAGTCTGAGCATTATTCCCACCCCCTACCCCCCGCCAGAATACCTGTTGCCTGTGACCATGTACCGCTGGCTTTTCCAGGGTCCTTTCTTGTAGGCATCTGATTTCCGCTGATTTTTCCACAACAGTCCCAGCAGTTTCTCTAAACATAACATCCCTCAAATGTCTCACACCAAATACATTCTAATTAATCTTCTCTACAGCTATGAAAAGGCTTGTCCCCTCATAAGTCTGCTGGTTGCTGTTTGACAGCGTCGGGCCGCCCTCATGCAAAATGGATAGTGGAGCTACTGAAAATCTAGACAGTAAGAAGATGCTTGCTGCTGTTACTGTAGCCTCAGGCCTGACTTGAAAAGCCCTCTGCCAGCGCCCTTTCCTTCCTAAATTCTTGGCCTCAGATTTTCATGCAA
Source organism: Cheirogaleus medius (assembly GCA_008086735.1). Taxonomy (NCBI): domain Eukaryota; kingdom Metazoa; phylum Chordata; class Mammalia; order Primates; family Cheirogaleidae; genus Cheirogaleus; species Cheirogaleus medius. Next base: position 23,072,045 of record VBSM01003215.1, on the reverse strand, counting down.
GAGCTTTACATTTTGCCATGATCAGAGGTGTTGGTTTAGGTAGAAATGACAAAGTCATTTCCCTTTTTTTAAAAAAAATGTTACCATCCATCTTTATGAATTCTTGTATTTTTCATCCAATGCCAAGTGAAATGTTCATCTGTTTGCCAGTGTTTAAGTTACAGTTTGGAAAACATTCAAAGAGCTTGAAATTCAAGCTGATGAGATAATGTGAGGACAGGGAATGTAAGTGGCTACTGGCAGTCATTCAAAATGGGATATTCTTCTCTTTACGAGCTGTGAGGTCCATTGATGAACGGCAGAAAGTGCTGTTGGGCTCTACAAATTAGAGTAGAAGCTGTGAAGTAAATGTCAATAATCAATAATGTCTTGGGTCTTAGGTTCCGTGGTTAATTCACGGTTGTTCTTTACTTTAGAAATAAACACATAAAGTAAAAAGGGCTATGCATGAACCAATGGTGATAGTGTGTCATGAAACAATGATTATTATTAATTTAATTTGCATTGACTATATTTTCTTAATGCTCTGGCATTTGGGGCATTGATCCTGGAAAGACTGTTCCTTCAAGAGCTAGCTAATTCCTAGGGACAGAAAACAAGTCCCCCGTGAGCACACCTGTGATATACAAACCAACCAATCCGGATCCCACACCCCCAACTACCTCCTTTATCAAAGTCAGGCACCAAGCCAACATTCCCCCTGTTCTAAATCACCCCAGGGCCAGGTGCCAGGCAGCTAGTGTTATAGCCCTATAGTCTAGAGCCCACTGAAATTATTCAAGCTTTTTAACTCTAAACTTACTAGCATACCACCCTGCCTTGCCCATTCCTTCCCACGAGAACCCCAGTAAAGGCTCTGGGCCATGCGCTGTCCCCTCCCCCTCTGTCTCCTGGCCGACCTGCCTGCCATGTCCTATCTCTCCTGTCTCCAGGGATCTGTGAGTAGAGACTTCTTCTTTTATGACAACCATTTCTATGTGTGTCTTACTATACTTGATTTAAGCAAATGCTGGGTACATTTTTAGAACAGTTTTGTGCAGTGGAGATCCCATTCAATAAAAACTGAGAGTACAACATAAAAAAAGGGGAAGTCCAAGACTTTCCTGGTGCAGTAAGAGTCAGGTAATAAGAAGCAAGAAGGCACCTGAAATGCCAAAGGAAGAACAAAACGGCTACCAGAAGCTGTGCCATTCAATGTCACAGTGCATGTGGAGAAGGAGTGTGGAAGCGCCAGAGAGAGAGCTGAGTGGAAGAGGATACATTTTCCATCATAAACATTAAAAGCCTTCCCAACTTGAGCCATCGGGTCTTTGAAGTGGGAACAATCAAAAGAAGGAGGAAGAATGGAAGGAGAAAATGAAGGAGGAACAAGAGGAGGAGGAAGTAGATTCCAGCAAAGCGGTGTGGTTCAATCGCCTGCTCTCAGGCACACCCTCAGCACAGGCAGGAGTGCTCAGAGGTGGAGCATGGTTGCCGAGTTCTCTCTCTGAGCTTTCTGCCCCACCCTGATGTGACAGTCTGCTCCTGATCAATCCGATGTTTACGGTGGAGTCCACAGGCCACAGTGAAATGCTTGGCTGATTCTAAACTCACCATGAATTTAGAATGAATTCACCACGTGCCTGTCATCCCAGCACACCCTTTCTTGTTGGCTTCTTAAACGTGTCAAGAAAGCTAACTTGCCCACAGTTTGAAAGAGATATGTGCAAAAGTTTATCTGGCCCTGCGTTTTCTTTGCCCATGTATGTTTTCCTTTTTCCAAGCGTACTAAAGGACACCAGCCCAGAGGTGATTTCCATAGGTTCTTCCTTTTCTGTTCCTTCTGGAGCAGTCACCACAAGGACCTTGATGGGATGTCCAGTGGGAGGTTCTAAGAAATAATAAAAGATTTTCTAAGGAATCAATATACTTAACACTTAGAGTTTTTGGAACAGAAATCTCTGCCTCAGAGATACATGGTTGAACTTGAATCCATTATGTAACAATGAAAAGCAGATAAAGTCCTGCTTTCTCCGTGGTTATGGAGTGGTGATGAAACTTTTATAGGGAAGATATGTAACCTTTAATTTTTTGTAATTCAATTTCGATTTTAAGCCCAACTTTTAATAAAGTGGCAGAAAATCAATCTCAGTCAATTCAGGACTTCAGTCTCCATCTCCTGACTTTCACAGAGGTGACCTAAGTTCCTCAGAGGCATTGCAAGGTGGTGGCCACTACCTATCTCTCTGAAGATGCCCATTGCCTTCTGCCATTTGTCGGCACAAATTACCCCCTCCTGTCCACAGGGCCCTTTCTATTCCGGTTCTCTATTACTTCTGGGTCCTTCTTGGGGGAGTTTTTTTGGTGTATATAAATCACACTGCACATTGAGAAACTCTGGGAGGCTGTCAAAAGTCCTATCCTCCCAGACCCCCCTCATTTTCTCTGGGAGATAGCTATATCTCTAGAAGCATGCCTCAGAAGTGAAACGCAAGAACGCTCAACAAACTTACCTGAAGTCATTCTCTTCTGCTCACCCCAGGTTTGGCCCAAGCAGCCCAGCACAGAGCTCCTCTTACCCCCGGAACGACCAGCGTCTACGCACTGGAAACATCCTCCATTACCTTTCTCTTACACATTCTGAGGGCTCCATTAGTCTGAGGAATAAAAAAGCATGGCTTCTACTCCTCAGATACTCTTTAAAATCCACTCTGCACATGCGTGAGTCTGTTCTATTTCCCTTGGTATCAAGGCTTTGGAAACTTAAAAGCCGAGAAAAAATAGATGAATGAAATGTGTAAGTGTTGAGCGGGTGGGGGAAATAGTTGGTGAGGGAAGGACCAAAGCTTAGTAGTAAATAACGATGCCAAACTCGCCGGGTAATATTAGCAAACTTAACACCACTACGCTTAAACTCAGCTGCCTTCAGGAACTCAGAATGAGACCTACAGAAAGCCTTGTCAGAAAGTATCTTATTCTCTTGTTCTGAGAGGTAAAACTTTTTCCTGATGCACTTTGGATTCAGAGACAACTGGAAGGAAAGGATTGACGTTAAAAATCTAGATATTTTTTCTGTTCATGTTAGACATGTCAATACTTAACCCAAGCTGCTAAATGGGTTCCTCAAACCAGCAAGCAGTCTTCCCATGTCAATCTCTTTCTCTTTCAGTCTCTCCAGCTCTGTTCCAGACACACACACACAAACACACACTCACACACACACACTCACACACACACACACTCAACACCATTCCAGGTGGCAAAGAAAACAAACCAGGGCAGATTTTCTCGGCCTGTTTTCTAGCCAGTTGACCATACAACACGCCTCCCCTACTTGGTAGTAAAGGCATATTTTCCACTTGTTACGCAACTTTTGAGACACTTTAAAAGTAAGAATTATGGAAAAGATTGGCACATTGGCTGAGGGCATTAAATTAGATGACCTCTAAGGTTACTTTCCTATGCTTTTCATCATTCATCTGAGAGAAAAATGTCATTTCAGGAGAATAGATTGTAGGCAGCTCTCAATTATTCACAGATATATTAATCCTGTTCCTAGTAGATTTTTCCATTTTGATGAAATAAACTCAGAAAGGGCATTTCAGCCATCTGTAACTTTTCCTACCACCACCCTGAAAAGTTTAGGGGATTGGGCATTTTTCATCTGTTTCTCTCCATTTATTTGCCACAGAGGGAAAATCCCTAACATCTAGTCCCACTTGGCTACAGATCCTTAAGAGTCCTGCTCTCATTTTATAATTTTCTCTTTTATTTTAATAATCAGAAATGTATAAAACAATAGAACTTTAAAATTCCTATTCAATTCCATCTTTAAATGTAATTTCTGTTATCAGTTAAACATATATTCTTTCAAAACTTTTCTATGCTTATAGAAACACATACAAATGAGTCTGTAGGCTTATATTTGCATATATGCATATATATTTACATATATGTGTATGGAATTGTGGCAGACAATCTCTTTTGACGAGCCAACAATCATGAACATCAAACTTCCACTTATAAGCTAAAAGAACTCTTGTTTTTTAAGGTAGAGGGAATAAATCTCTTTTTGCTCATTTGAGGTTTTTGTTTTATTCTTTTATATTGAAGTATAACATCCATACTGTAAACTTCACAAATCTTAAGTACAATGAATATTTACATGTGTACACAGTTAACTTACCACCACCCAGATCAAGAGAGAGATTATATCCGTCACCCTAGAAGACCTCCTCATGTCCCTTCCAAGTCAATATCTCCTAAAGGTAACCACTCTTCTGATGTCTGCCACTGTAGATTAGTTTTTCCAGTTCTTAAGTTTCATATAAATTAAATAATATTGTATATAATCTTTTGTGTCTGGCTTCTGCCTGCACTTTCTATGAGATTATGTTTTGTTGCATGATTCAGTAGTTTATTCTTTTTTATTGTTGCGTGATTTTTTACTACGTGCATAGCCACAATTTATCTATTCTCTTATGAATATTCTAAAAAACTGGGCTGCTTCTTGTTTTGTGATATTGTGAACAAACCTGCTGAGAATGTACCATGATATATAGTTGGTGGGTATATGCACTCATTTCAGTGGGTATATAACCAAGAGTGAAATTGCTGGGTCGTGGAGTATTTGTAAATTTAGCTAGCTGATATCACCAAAGAATTTTCAAAAGTGGTACAACTAGTCTATATTCCCACCAACAATGTATGAGCATTCTTCTCGATCTACATCCTTGCCAGCATTTGGTATTGCCAACGTTTTTAATCTTATACATTCTGGTGGATATAGATGGATTTCATTGTGGTTTTTGCTTGTATTTTCTGCATGAATTATGATGTTGATAACCTTTTTGCAAAAGCTTATTAACCATCTGAATACCTCATTTCTGAGGTTTCAAAGGTTTCTGTCCATTTTTAATTATTTGTCTATTTCTTTCTAATTTGTAGGAACTCTTTATATCTTGTAGAACCAAGTCTTTTATCAGATATATGTATTATTAACATTTTCTCCCAGTCTCTTTTCACACTCTTAATGATGTCTTTTGATAAGCAGAAGTTTTTAATTTTAACATGGTCCATATTATCAATCTTTTCTTTTAAAAGCTGGTGCTTTTGAGGTCAGAGATCTTTTCATTTTAGGGCACCTAACTCCTCCTCCATCTCTGAGGATAGGTCATGACACCTCTAAGCTGGCCATAGAATCCCATTCTCTTTTGTATGATACTTTTGCAGACTTCTGTATAGCAAGGTGTGACCATGTGCCTTAGTTCTAGACTACGAAATAACAGCAAATCTTTTGGAAGGTTTCCATGAAAGATTATCTTGCTATGTAAAAAGACAAAGATTCATAAGAAAAAAGCCTTGTTCTCTACTCACTTCAGCTTGGGAAGCTGGTGTGGAGACCTGTTATTTGGAGCACCTGCAATCATTTTGTGACCATGAGGAAAAAGGTCAAGAGATTCATGGAGTCATTGATCCAGTGCTATGACATCACTAATTACTGAAATAACTCTGTGACAGCTCCACCAGTCTTCTTGTTATAGAAGATCATAAGATGCCTTTGCTGTTTTAGCCATAATTAATGAGAAATCTTGTATTTGCAGATTAGAATATCCTTTCTAATAAGGAATTCATGTTACCTTTAACTTGTTTTTTTCTCTTAATGTATCATACACATGATTGTAAGTTAGTACATTCAGATTTACCTTTCTCTTTGATACACAGATTTCCATCATGGGTGTACCACCCATTATTTATCCTCCTTCCTATTTTTAGACATCTAGATTGTTACCATAGTGTTATTACAAAAATGTTGCAATAATTTGTTTGGACATCATTGCTTAGGCAGATTAATAGGAAAGACCCATCCTTAGAAATGAAATTGCTGAGTCAAAGGGTCTGTACATTTAAATTTGGATAGACATTGCCAAATGGGCTTCCAAATGGTCATTACAATTCAGATTGCCACAAATTATATACTAGAGAACCTATTTTCCCCACACAAATGACTGCATAGCAAGTTACTAATTTTTTAAAAATTTGTGCCAATTTTATTGACAACAGAATTGTATTTCATTGTGTAAATATGCATTTAAAATAATTAAGTTCGAGCATGTCTTTATAATTTTGCTCTTCATTTGCACATGTAAATTGCCTATTCTTAACTTTTGCCCTCCTCCCTGCTGGGCTGTCCTTAGCATTGCATCATTTCCCATCATGATTATTGTTCAACCTATTTTAAAGGTTGTCTGGGCAAAACTGAATCAGGATGATGACTCTTCTCTAAATAGGTTCAAAACATGTGGTTGGGTTAATCTGAACTGAGTCCTTACCAATGCTAACTACATATACTGTAAATACTTTCTTCTTTCAACTTTGCTTGTGGAGGATTTTACTATACAGAAGTTTTACAACTTTGTGTATAAACACATCTTTCTGTCATGCTTCCTGGCTTAGTGGTATTCTTGGAAAAACGTCCTCTATCACAAGATTTTAATAACATTTTCCTATCATTTGTCTTCTCCAGTTATTTTGTATGTTTTGATCTCTTATTTAACCTTTAACAAATGTCTAATGAGTGCTTAGTATGTGCCAGGCACGGTGAAACAGTGATGAATAATACAAAAAGTCTTAGATGTCAGGAGCTTTCATTTCACTGAAAAGACAGACAACAAGCCCTTAAACAAGTGCATAGCATATCAGAAAGTGGTAAATTCCGTGCCAGAAATAAAACAGGGCAATGGGGAAAATGTGTTGGCACCTGAGCAAGGAAGCACAGGGAATGCCTCTCAGAGGAACTGATATTTGAAGAGACCCGAATCATGGGAAGAATCTGATTTATAATGATATTATGCGAGGGGGGCCCAGACAGAGTGACACTGCTCTGGTCTTGAAGGAGAAGTGAGTCACAAACGTTCAAGAGGCAGAAAGAAGTGCGGTGCCAGAAGAGCAGAGAATGAAGGGCAGGTCAATGACGAGATCAGAGAAGCTGGCTATCAGCCGCTTTGGTTTAGATTTTGTTGTAATTTTACTGGGAAATTTTAAGCAGGGTAGTAATGTGGAATGAATCATTTAAAAATATATATATCAGGGACTTCTGCCTCCAAGTGTGAAATAAGGGTTTAATTATTTTCTTAACCAAATTTTCCAAATACGTTTCTTGAATAATGCATTCTTTCTTCACTTATTTACATATGTGAATATATACGCGTATATAAAATGCATCTATTTCTGGACTCTTATTTGATTTAACTGATTTAATTATTAGTTATTGTTCAAACGGTATTGCACCTCTAATTACTGTAGCTTCATAACATATTTTAGCCATTGGAGGAACACGTTTTCAATTTTTCTCCTTTTTCAAAGTATGGCAATTCTGATGCCTTAGTTCCACCTGATGAATAAATAATATTAACTAATATTAATTTAGCACTAACTGAATGCTAGGCAAATAGTTTATATGTATTAACCCAATTTAATTTTCCCAACAATACTAGGAAATAGATATCATTATTATTCTCATTTTACTGATGAGCAAACAGAAGCACAGAAAGTTTAATAACTCGCCTAAAGATACACAGATATTCCATCATGGAAAACAGATTTGAACCTGGGTGATCTGGCTCCTGAGTCTATGAGTTTAAACACTTAAGCACTACTCTATAGGGACTCAGATGAATTTTTATCAACTTGTCAAGTTACCTGCACAAGCCCCATTGTTTATTTAAATGGAAGGTTACTTTATATGGATCTCCTTTCACATTTTAAGTAAGATTTTATGTTTTTTATTACAGTGGTCTCCAGGAACAGCCCTCATGCTGGCAGGCAGACTGGAAGCCTATTTCAGCAGAGAGCTGGGAAGCTTGGACAAGCATCTCTCATTTACCCAGTTTCTTTGTGACCACTCAGGAATGGGAGTGGCTGCCTTCCTCCTCCTCTTCCTCTCACACCTTGTCCTCCTCCTTGTCCTCTTTCTTCTCTTCCCCTCCTCCTCCTTCTCTGTTTTACCTTTAATATCCAAACTTAGTTTATTGTTATGCAGTGGCCTTCCTTTTTAATTTTTTACTTTGTAATAATTTTAGACCTACAGAAGAGTTGCAAAATAGCACACAAAAAGCTCCCACATACCTTTCGCCTGGCTTCCTCTAACATTAATACCTTATGTGATGATAATATAATTATGAAAACTTAGAAATTAACATTGATACAGTATTATTAACTAAACTAAGAACTTTATCCAGATTTCTCAAGTTTTTCCACTAAAGCTCATTTTGGTTCAGGGTCTATTTAGGATTCCATGTTGCATTTAATTGTCTTGTCACCTTGGTCTCCAATCTGTGACAGTTCCTCAGTCTCTCCTTGTCTTACAACGACCTTGACACTTTTGAAGAGTATTGGTCATTTAATATATAAATAACACTCAATTCAGGCTTGCCTGATGTTTTCTCACGATTAGATGGAAGTTATGCATTTGTTTGTTGACGTTTGCAAGACTACGACAGAAGCGACATGCCTTCAGTGTGCCATGTCAAGAAGTACACGATGTTGATGTGTCTTATCAGTTGATGCCTGCTGTGTTTCTCCACTGTGAAGTTATTATTTCTCCCTTTATAATTAATAAATATCTTGGGCCAGATACTTGAGATTATACAAAATATCCTGTTTCTCCTGAAAAATTTGCTTAGTAATTTTAGCATCCATTGATGGACCTTGCTTGCCACAGTTGTTGTTGTAGCCTCAGTGTGTTTGGAGCTGGGTTGTTTTGCACCAGTTTCTTTGCCTGGTATGCATGGAGTCACAAAAATAGTGCTGATCAGGGTGAGGATACTATTATCTTCTGATTAAATGGGATCGTAGGTGTCATTCTGTGAATTCCTTTGTCTATTTTGATTTAGCTTGAAACTTCTTTTTCATTCCTGAGAGTGGGCCCTCAGGTGGGAGTTAAAATAGGGACTTGCACATCTTGGACCCAATATGAGGGCTTATAAAACAGCCAAATAAAGAAAAGGAAAAAATAAACTCCCCTTAGGGTTAACAGTGATTCCTCTAAACATTATGAAAACATTTCAAACATATAATACAGTTGAAAGAATTTTACAATGGACACCTGTATGCTCACCACTTCTTTTCATTCTAAGACATCCGTCTCTTTATCTATCAATTCACTTTATTTTGTGATGCATTTTAAAATAAATTGCAAATATCTGCACATTACCCCTAACTACTGTAGCGTTCATATCAATGCCTAGAGTTCAATAGTTGTTTATAGTATTTTTCTTTTTATGTACATTTAAAAACACAAATATCAAGTGTATGTTTATTGAATTTTGACCAATGCATGCACCTGTATAACTCATACCCTTGTCAACACATATACATTACCATCACTCCAGAAGGTTCCTCATGCCCCTTCCCAGTCAATCTCCTCTCCCACCTCCACAGGCAACCACCATTCTGATTTCTTTTCCACAAAAGAGAAAATTTTCCTGTTAGAACATTGTACAAATGTAATCATAGAACATATGTTTTCAGAATAAGGCTTTTTCGTTCAATGTTTTAAAGATGCACCCATGTTGCTTGTTCCTTTCTATTTCTGAGTAGTATTCCATTGTATGAATATATCACATTGGTTTATTCTTACAACTGGACTATTTGTAGGTTTTGCCATTATGAATATAGCCACTGTCAACCTTCTTGTACAAGTATTTTTGCAGGCATATGTTTTCATTAATTTTGGATAAATCCAAGGATTGGAATTTCTAGATCATAGATTAGGTGTGTGTTTAGTTTTATATGAAGCTGACAGATATTTTTCGAAAGTAGTAGTACAATTTTATAAAATTCACCAACAATGTATGTATGAGAGTTCCAGTTATCCATTTTTTAAAGTTTCATCACTCTGGTGGACGTGTAGTGGTATCTTCATTATGGGTTTAATTTGTATTTCCCTGATGACTAGTAATGTTGAGCACTTTCTCATGTATGTAATATCTATGTCTGCATCTTCATTTCTGAAGTGTATGTTCAATAATTTGCCTACTTTTATTGAGTTTCTTTTCTTTTTATTATTGAGTTTGCAAGGGCTCTTTATATATTTTGGATTCCATTATTTTGTTAGCTATGTTTTACAAGTATATCCTCCCAGACTATTGCTTGCCTACTTATTTTCTTAACAATATCTTTTGGCGATTAGAGTCAACTATAATTTGAATACAGTATGGGTTTTCATAATCACTAACATGTTAGTGGAAAAAGTATGAACATCAGAGTTACAAACTCTTATAAAGAATAAGGTAAAAAGAAATTCAGTAAATAGTCAAATGAGTGAAAGATAATGAACATAAATGAAGTCACAACCTTTTGACACAAAGGTGGTTTTTCTGTGTTTGGGGGCAAGCATCAATCCTTTTTACCCCGAGTGATTATACGGAAAGATTCAGTGATTTTGGTGTCAAATGTTGTACTCAAAACAAACAAACAAATAAACAAACAAACAAAAAGAAAGAAAGAAAAGAATGAAAAAAAAAGAAACAGGAATCTTCAGAAAGTAGATGATTTCTTATTTTAAGAAAGTAGAACAAAATTGACCCTGAAGCATATTTTTGTTAAAAAGAATATAATCTAATGTACTTGAAAGTAGAGTTCAAAAGATAAATAGGTCAGTCTGCCAAGAGAGTTGCCGATGACTAAGTTGTGGCAATTTCAGCATTAAAACTGTTTACAGTTATTTGAAACTAGTTCTGTTCATCAAAGGTTATAGGTCTATGATGACACCCCAAAAGAAAAACTAACATACCCTATCCTAGAGAAATATCATGTTCAGTTATGTGAGTCAATATATTGGTATGTGATTTCTTACCAAAAAGAGGGAGAAGTAAATAATTCAATTGGGAAAAAAGGTATAACATTTTAATTTATTTAGTTAATGCAATATCATCCCCCTAATCTCTTTGACTACTTCAAGTAGTTGTCTAGTAATAGTGATTGATATTTGCTTTGTTTTCTGCCTATCTTATAAAAAAATGTACAACTTGTATGGAAAGTAATATGGGGATACCTCAAAGAGCTAAATATAGGACTACCATTTGATCCAGCAATCTCATTACTGGACATCTACCCAAAGGAAATAAAGACATTCTATAAAAAAGACATCTGCACAATTCACAATTGCAAAGATGTGGAAACAACCCGAGTGCCCATCCATACATGAGTGGATTAATAAAATGTGGTATATGTATACCATGGAGTACTATTTAGTCACAAAAAAACAATGGTGATCTAGCACCTCTTGTATGATCCTGGAGGGAGCTGGAACCCATTCTATTAAGTGAAGTATCCCAAGAATGGAAAAACAAGCACCACATGTACTCACCATCAAATTTGTACTAACTGATCAACACTTATGTGCACATATGGTAGTAACATTCATCGGGTGTCGGGCAGGGGGAGGGGAGAGGAAGGGATGGGTATATTCACACCTAATGGGTGTGTTGCACACTGTCTGGGGGATGGGCATGCTTGTAGCTCTGACTTGGGTGGGGCAAAGGCAGTATATGTAACCTAAATACTTGTACCACCGTAATATTCTGAAATTTAAAAAAATGTTCTAGAAAGAGTTTTAAATGGTTGAATTGCTTGGGCTGAAATTGGGAGAAAACTAAAACTGAGGTATAGACCTCAAGCAGGCCTGAGACTTTTACATATTGTTTACTCACGGGGGACACTGAGGAATGTTCTGAGCATGTTTTGCACTAGTTACCTGTAGCTCGTGATTAGGCAGGAGATTGTGACTAGAACAGACCAAGGATAGGGAGGGGATATTTAAAACTCTCTGAGTAAAGGCAAGCTTTCTCAGAACTGGCAGAACTCTCACTCACTGCAGGTGGTATCATCAGCTGACAGACATCTAAAAGGATAGGGCAGGACACATGTGGAGCCTGTGACTTCATCTGGGGACCAGCTAGTTCATCTCATGCTTTGTGTGAAAAGCTCAAATAAATATGATTCTTATCTTTTGCGTTAATGAAATGTTAAATCCTTTACTCACGTTTGTTGGTGTTTTTCCATCAGTCATATCAAAGTCTTGGGGTAAAAGCATGTAGAGGCTTGCATTCACATTTTGCCATTGTGAATGATTGATATTCTATTACAATATTGAGCCAGTTATTGTTGGGTATAAGGTATGTATAAAATATATAAATGTATATAATATATATGACAATTTAATCTGCAGCTGGACTTCATATATGTGTATATGTGTATACATATATAGACTCCAGATTACTATGCATGACAATTTAGTATACAAGTGATACTATATATAGTGTGTGTATATACACACGTATATATGGAATCTTGATGCTTACTAAACTATCTTACATATTTTGATGGATTTTAAATAGAATCTCTCTTAGACTTTTAGATAAATATTATCTATAAAATTGATAATCTTTTATAATTTTTAAAATTCTCATTATCTATTCATGTGTTATAGCATCACTAGACTATCCAGAACAATTTTGAATAAAAGAAGTGAGAGTGAGTTTCTTTATGAACTTATTATTAATAATAATTGCTTATATTTTTAACACAATGTGTTAGGTACCATATTTAGTATTTTACTTATATCATCTAGTTCAATACACAAAATAACAATTTGAGTTACGTATTATTATTTTATATTTGAAGAAACTGGGAGGTAAATTTCTCAAAGGCTCTTTAGTAAACAATATAATGAATTCATGATTCAAACTCAGAATTCATATTTGATATTTTAGCAGAACCTGAGCCAAACCAAATCAGGAAGATTGCATCTAAATTTTTATACAAAAATATATAGTAACTTGAATCTGAAAGACTATTTTGTTTGATTTTTTCCACCCAATATTTTAAAATGTATTTACTTATATTCCTGCATCAGAAAGATAAAGAAGACTGGTATAACCCCTTTTTTACCACTGGAGATAAAATTCCTTAATGAATCCACATTCTTCCATTCATGGCAAGAATGGTTAAGTGTGATCAAGCCAATTCCTAGATTCCTGGTGTTCTTGGGGAAAGGATAATTCAATTGAAACCTTGAAGATACTTGGTAGTCTTTAGGGCATTAGGGCTCAGTGAATAATTGACAGAGGAAGGGAAGAACTTTCCAAATACATGGGAAACTTGCAGAAAGAAAGGCTCATGAGCTGAACCAGCCAACTTCATCCAAAATTTCAAAAATCTGAGTTTTAGAGAAGTTTCAGTAATATTAAATATAAAATCTAACTGGTACTAGAGTGCTGATGAAAAACTGCTTGATATAACTAATAATTAACTAATTAATGGCATAGCTTTGTTATCATTTTACAACCTAAGAACAGACCACAATCTAAATATATTATTGTTAGTCAGTCAAGCACCCGTAGAGTTCAAAAAAAAATTTTTTTTTAACCTAAGAATTGGACCTTGTTCCATTCTAGTCCACAAGGGACACTGGACTTTGGGAACTGGCTCTTTTACCCTGTTGCTCCAGCTTTCGTTTCCTGTTTTTTCCCAGTGACTCAGGGCCCACTCTCTTGCCCTTTGTACTTCTTATTTTCTCAGAATCCTACTTCTTCTTGGGTCATTTCTTTGTCAATTTTTTAATTCTTTCCTGTTCTCTGTGGGATGGCATCGGGCCATATTTATTACCCCAGGCTAGCCTCAAGGAAGGATACCTTCTCTTGCAAAATGTTTTCAACATAACAAAATTTCCCCAGCAGAAGCTGATCATTTCTATATTTTAATTGAGAATCTATTTGTGATGGGCTTGAAGTGTTGAGAAAGAAGCAGATAGGTGGTGTCATGATAAGAAAGCATAATCTATTGCTCCCATCTACCTGAAATGTATACCCTTTGGCCAACATCTCTCCATTACCCTCTCCCCCCATCCCCAGGCCCTCATAACCACCATTCTCTTTGCTTCTATGAGTTCAACTTTTTTAGTTTCCACATATGAGTGAGATTATGTGGAATTTGCCTTTTTGTGCCTGATTTACTTCACTTAGCATAATGCCCTCTAGGTTCATCCACATTGTTGCAAATGACAGGATTTCCATCTTTAAAAGATGAATAGTATTCCACTGTGTCTATATACCACATTTTCTTTAACCATTCATCCATTGATGGATACTTGCATATCCATCAATGCATGACAATTTGGTGTACAAGTGATACTATATATAGTGTGTACATGTGTGTATGTATATCCATTGATTGCATATCTTGGCTATTGTGAATAATACTACAATGAACATAGAAATACAGATATCTGACATACTATATTCATTAGGTGTACACAATTATTACTTGTCAATTAACAACTTTAAAAATGATTTCTAGAGAGGCACAATCTAGTTAGTAGAAGGACTACTTTCTTTGGAATTAAGGTGCTGAGATTCAAACCATAGCTCTGCCAGTGACTAGTCTGTGACATTGGACCAGGTTTTCTTTAATTCTTTGAGCCTCAGTTTACTTATGTACACAGTGAAAATGATAGTAGCAGTTACCTTCCTTATATGATTATTTCAAGTTTTATAAAAAGTAATTATTACAATAAATACATCAAATATTTGTGGGCTTCTTCTATGTGTCATGCACCGTACTAAGCTTCTGGAAATACACAAATGCATAACAACAGACATGTTCTGGAGTTGTTTATTGTCTAGCAGGTAATGAAAATATGAAATGGCCCAGCACAGATTATGGCATGCAGCAGAAATTTGATTAGAGCTATATATTTCTGAATGAGATAATCTCTTGTCAGGATTTTATAAAATAGGAACATAATTTGAAGTCATTTGTTTGATTCAAAAATCCAGACATTAGATTTTTAGGGCAATTCCAGATGGTTTTACACTCTACTTCTCTTAGTAAAGCTACTTTTTATCTCAGATCTTGAAAGAAGAGATCTTTGTGTTTTAAAATTCTCCAGAAGGCAAGTTCAAATACCAGGCTTACGATAATTAATATTGATGAGTTGTTCTTTGCCTGAGAAAGTGATGCAAGCCATCTACTTTCAGAGATGATCGACTTCGCATTGCTGGAAAGTAAGTTGGGTCAAGTCAGCTTGTTCATTCCACCTTAGGGCTGGAGGGTAAGAGAATCTATGTTGTAGATTTTCAGGACCATAGACTGTTAGAGCTGGAAGGCGCCTTTTGAGCACCTGGTCCCGCTGCCTCATTTCAAGTGTGGAAACTGAGGCTCATGGAGAGGAACTGAATCATCCTATACCCCACAGAGGGGACAGAATTCAATGACAGGAATGATGATCAAAGACACACCTTTTAGTTTATTATCACCATGTCACGATTAGCTGAGATTTAGCACTCAGCTGAAAAAGGAGGCTTCTCTAATGCTGAAGAACTAAATTGAACCCGAAAGAAATTCTAAATAATGAATTTTTAAAATTGTTCATTGATACAAATACTTGTATATATTTACAGGGTATATGTGATATTTTGTTACATCATAGACTGTGTAATGATCAAGTCAGGATATCTGGAGTGTCTATCACCTCGAGTACTTATCATTTCTGTGTGTTGGCATCATTTCAAGTCCTCTCTTCTAGCTATTTTGAAATACACAATGCATGTTGTTAACTATAGTCACTCTACTATTTAAAAAAAGAACTTATTCCTTCTATTCAATTGTATGTTTGTACCCATTAACCAACCTCTCTTTATCTACCCCTCTCCCCCACACATACATTCTTCTTAGCTTCTGGTAAATAATATATCTTAAAGACATCAAGTTTTTAGACACCTCTGGATATGTGGTTATTTATGAATGGCCACAAGACATAACTTCCTTCCCTGATTGCCTACCCAAAATTAATAATTTTTCAAAAACCACTTCAAAGCAGCTTAAACACTTTCCAGCCTCATACACAGTTGCCTAGAGTCATCTCCAAACCATGTCCCACGGTCACTCAAGCCCAGTGTGCATGAACCCTTTTCTCTCTTCTAGTCCCTACCTTTTAAGTACCTGACAGTCTAGTAGGAGATGTTTTATGAATTGACCAAAGAAAAGCTACATTCCATGCCAATCCAAGGGGTTTAGCTTGAATTGTCTACCATCCATACTCCTGCCAAAATTGCTGGTAAGAGAATTGAGATGCATAGATGAATATAAGGGGCTCGCTAGGCATCGATTTCCCCATGTTTTCTAAGTTCTGTGCCTGTATCATCTTTAATACCAGGAAGCTACGTACCTGGACTTAGCTAGTCCATACTGAGTACCTGGCTGCTCCATCATCTACTCATGCTTTAGACTTCAGGGTGTAAAAACCTGTTACATGTCCCCTGCTTGCCAACCATAATTGTTTTCTTAAATGCTCTACTTACTTGATCCATATACCTATAGTCACTTTCCTTCCGGAATATCCCTTCAGCGTCCTAGCTTCAAAGTTCTTGAATGTCTCTAATGCCAATGACCTTTATCTTCCCTCCACTTTAACAACCTCTTCCCATGGTGTAGCAACCTGACATCATTTTGGATGAAATTACAAAACAAAAACCCAGACTTTCTGTGACTAACCCACACAGGATATAATTTTATCTCATAATAAGCAATATGGAAGTGTGTGGTCTGGGCTGGTAAGCAGTTTATCAATGACATCAAAGATCCAGTGTTCTTCAGCCTATACACCACCATCCGCAGCATGCTGGCTTGCCAACTTACATTGCCAAAATGTCATCTGCTCCTCCAGGTATCATACCTGGACTCCAGGTAGGAAGAGGGCATGCCACACTGGCTGCATCTATCCCATCAAGTCAGAAAAGTAAAAGCTTTGCCAGAAACCTAAGCAGACCTACACTTATGCCACTTTGGTAGCAAACGTGTCACATGTACCCTACTAGAAGCAAGGGATGCTGGGAATATTGCTTCCTTGAATAATATCATGTTGCTCATCACCTACGATGAGCAAACCAAAACCTTATAAACCTATGATTAACCAACCAAAACCCCCTCCAGGCACCTAAGCCCTGATGTCCCTGTCTTCCCCTCAGCACATGACTAAGCCAATAAACTCTATAGAGCACTTACAATGTGCTATGTTCTAAGGACATAAAAATGTATAGTAGAACCCATGTGTGAATATGGAAGCATCTTTGACCATTCCCTTCCTCACTCTTCTGATACCTTGGAGAAAGGGTTGGAGGAAATGAATGATAAAAGCTCAAAATTATGGCATGTATTTTCCAAGACGAATGGCAAGAGAACAAACGTATAACTACAGTTCCTAAAGAGCTCCATCTTACGCCTCCACATTAGCATTAAATGCAATTGCAATTTTTGCCCAAAAAGTTTGAAAAGATTTTGATAATTTTCTATAATTCCAAGTTGCCTAAAGAATAAATTATTAACTTTGTTCTTTTGATGTAAACTTTATTTTCCTAAAATATCAAACTACCTGACGAGTTGCAGTTGAATGGTTGATATGCCAATATATGTTTTGTTTACAAAATCTTTTCTTATTTAATTTTGTTATTCATCTTCTTTATTTGAGAGGCAGTTATTTTATCTTCAGGCCTAAAACATTTTGTGTGGTGTTGAAAAGCATGTAGATCCTAAGCATTGTGTGTCTAAGTGTTCAATGAATAAAAGTACCCTGAAAAAGAACATCTTGGAGTGCTAGTTATAAATTGCCTCATATCAATGCAAATTAAATTTTCTGTCAAATAAGAAATAAAATCCACCTTCCCACTTTCTTTCTCCATCCTTACTCTGCTGTATTTTCCCCTACAGCACTGATTAACTCTTGACATCATAGAGTTCTGCTCCTTTGCTTGAGGTCTGGCTCCCTCAAACCCACTGTAAGGTTCATGAGAGCAGGAGCTTCTGTGTTGGTTCTCAGCTCTGTCCCCAATACCTACAACACTGCCTGGCACGCAGCTGATGCTCACTAATTTCATGGGGGAATGAATGAATCCCCAAAGGCAGAAAGAGGTGACCAAGGGAAACACTTTCCTTTTGCCTGTTTCTGCTGGAGTCTTCCTGAATGTTGGATTCCTCTAGGTTCAATGTCACAGTTAGCAATCACCACCCTTCTTGTCACCTTGTTACTGTTTTTAGTAACATTGAATAATTGTTGATCAGAACTCCATGACCCCTGGAGGATTTACTAACAATATCTCTAGACTCATTTTTAAAATAAGTAACATGAAGCTCAGAGAGGCTAAAGAACTAGTTCCTGGTTACCAGAGACCCATCTCCAGCAGAATTAAGAACAGAACTCAGGCTCAAGAGATCTTTCATCTTATTTCTCTCAAACCTCCACAGATACATAAAGTATTCATGGAATGTTGAGTGGATCTGAAATTTTAATAACTGGCTTATTGGACTATTATAAGAAACATGTAACCTTTTTGTCACTAAATGACTTTTGTGTTCATAAGAAATATGGAACTTGATTCTTCTAGACCATAAAACATCCCTTACCCTTCTTCCTAGGGTAGGGAACTTCAATTGGTAAAAGGTTCTAAAGTAAATGTATATTGAGCACACTTGAATAGTGCTGTTGTATTTTAAGTTAATGCATTTGTCTTTAAATGCCATTTCCAAATCCCTTTCATATTATATGTCTATATATTAATATAATATATAATTAAATATATATTTTTATAAATACCCAAGTGCTGCACACATCAGGCACTGCACACCATGCTACATATATAAGATATTTATTATATGGTATATATTATAGTATATAAATAAAACCAGCATGCAGAATTTTCTTGCTTCCTCACCAACTATATACGCTTTAAAAAAATCTCTTAATTTCTCTGAGCCTCACTTTTATTATAGGAGAAATAATAATATTAACAACGACTGTGATAGTATTTTCCTACTTATCTCAATGGTTTGTTTAAAGTTTAAAATATAATAATAATCCTCATTTCATACTATGAGATGTAGTTTACTAAATCTGATATAAAATATTAAATGCAAGTATTATATATAAATTAAGATCGTGGACTATGAATTCCTGCTATCCAGTTTAAAATTCTGGTTCTGCCACTTACTAGCTAACTTGCAGCAAGCTGCTTAATCACATCTCAGAGGTTTAGTTTCCTCATCTGTAAAATAGGATTATAATAGTAGCTACCTCCAAAGGATGTTTGAAATTTCAACACATCAACGCATATAACATGCTTAGAACAATGACTGATACCTAGTAAATGCTCAGTGTTAGCTGCTACTATAATACAATTAAGAAATCATTATTATATCTAGCAGATACAGATATATAGCTAGATATACATGCATACTATAATAATACATATAGAGCTATAGGAGTATTGCATTTATGTGGTTATACATAGATGTAGGAAGAGATTCCATATAGCCAGTGAACTCAGTAGCTCTGTTATTTTTATTGTTTCTTAATGGAGACCACAGAAGTACATGGGAAATATGAGAGTGTGGTTCCAGCAATCTACCATAGTTAAGTTCATATTGCAAATCCCTTAAGTATATCACTAACTTTCCATATTGTTAGAATTTAGTCCTTGCAAATGTAGCCACTGCTTGGGCAGAACATAGCAGCTGCCCAACAGGTGTTGAGAAATATGAGAATTGAGGGGGAAACCATAATTCCCAGAAGGGAGTAGATTCTCTTTTAATGCTTTATTGAGAAAAAAAGGAGGCGAAGTAACATCAAGGAAGCAGCATTGTGCCTAAAAATGAAAGTTATGCTTTAGAAATGGAGGTAAAACAAAAGATTTGCCCTCTCTCCTATGAGCCGAACTTTTCCAAGTCACCTTAGACTAATATGAAACTTGCTTCATTCTTAGCATTGTCTCGGGTGGAAAGTTTATCACCTCCCTTGATGTTAATGCAAACCATCCATCGTGACAGGAAGCTCTGCATTTGCTGTAAGTCCCTCCTGCTGTGGGTTAATGCAATGTTTGTGCTTGCTTATTTCAGGCACACAGCAGAGCTGGGAGAATCCTTCCCATAATCAGAGAGCATCTTTCCTTTCCTTATACAACCGTTATTTGACATCTTGTCCAATTTATTTCTTTTCTTTGGTTATTGTGTTTTGAGGATTTCTCTGCTGATCTTTAGCCAGACATTTCACCTCTCAGAGCTTTGTTCATAAAGTGTATTTGATGACTAATGACATCATTCATTGAATCTATTACATTCTGGATTCTGTATGCCCAGAATTGAGCTGCATACTATTGACACTATAAAAGAAATATTAACATATGGCTCTCAAGGACTATAACACTTTGATGGAAATTTGTACACATTAAAATATTCAGGAGCAAAACAAGAGAGTAGGCAGCTTGACTAATTTCTCATTTTCCTTGCCTGAATTCAAACTATATGTGTTTTTCTGTGTTATACCCTGTTGCCTATCCAGCACAGTATCTGTATTATAGCAAGCATTCAAAGATTTATTAAGTAAATGAATGGACAAAGGAATGCTGAGTTTATTATATTAATAGCTATAAAAGACTATTGAATTTTGAACTAAAATAACTCTTCCAGAAATCAAGCCCACACAAGTAATATAATATAAAAACAACTGGGGCAAAGACTGGCTAGATGTTCACCAAGACTGTTTCCTCTTCCCTGGATACATGTCAGGATGGCCACTCCCAGCATCCTTTGCAGTTAGGTGAAGTCATGTGACTGAGTTCTGGCCAATGATGTGTTTCCATAAATCTTGTACTCCATTTTCAAGCAGACCCTTCCTTTATCTATCTGCTGGATGCTGAGAATCCTCTGATGCCTTTGAAGTCCTAGAAGATGGCAGAGCCACCAGATGGAAGAAGCCTGGTCCCTAATTGACCAATGAGGGAGATCAAGAATGATGACACTGGGCTGTGATGTGAGTGAGAAATAGAAAAAGACTGTTATTTTTTTAACCCATTGAAACATTAGTCTATGCTGACCCATACAATTGTATAAGCAAAAGATGCAGACAGCAGCATTTAGTAGAAGCAACCATTTAGTAAAGACCAACCAGCAAAGAGAATTTTAGGGAAGAATACAAACCTATTCATAATGTAATCTGCCCGTGAAAAATTATGGTTGTGAACATTACGTTGTAATATCAGAAACTGCTAACATTTTGAAATAAAAATAAGACTGCAATAGATGAATTCTTACATAATTATTTCTTACACATGAGTTAAAATTAAAACACAGGAAGAAAGTATATCACAATGTCAAATATAGTTTTGTCAGAGAATATGGATTAGGGTTAATTGATTTTTCTAATCTGAAATTTTTCATTTTTAGCATTGTGGTACCTTTGCTCTATAATTTAAAATAGAGTACAAGAAAGGTCATTTTTAAAAGTGAAGTTAATTCTCAAATGGCAACTAAACAAACCATGAGCACTTTTCCTGATCTAAAATGAAGGAATCCACAGGATTGGAGAAAACTTCAAGGGAAGGATGCAACTAGCGTGGGGCCTGGAAGGATGAGGATGATTGACTTAGCAGAGAGAAGTAAAGTATGTTCCAGGTAAATGCAGGAACATGACCAGGTGGGAATGAAGGGCTTGGAGATATAAAAAAATTCTGAGAATGCCTAAAAATCTCAAGATATTGGGCAAGGCAACTTTTACTGGGCATTCTCTTCTTGCTTCCACGTTCCATGTTCCGCCATTTCTGCAAAACCCACAATTCTTGTCCAATAAGTCAGGTACGTGGGCCTGCTCTCCTGAAAGTGGGGACTAGCTTGCATGGGTTGTGCTCATCTGTTAATTAACTCGCCCTTGTAGTGTGCGAGTGAAGTCAGAAGCCCAGAAACAGGGCTATTATCGGACTAAACTGGGATGTTGTCCTCAATCACTCAGCAATCTTACTGACTGACTAGTATGTAAGCTAACTAAACAGACTGCATAAACTGGTTGAACAGAAGCTTTTGATCTAGACTCATTTCTCTAGCTCATTCACCTTAGGCACTAGCTAAACCTTGAACTGGACAGGTAACACACTCTTCATAAAACTCATAGATTTGGGAGAATGGAATGAGGATGGAAAATTAAAGAAAAGACTATTTACTTAAGTATTCACTCTGTGCCATGTATGAGACTAGAGACTTTGCGAAACTCTCACAATAGCCTCTTAAAATGGGCACTGTTATCTCCATCCTACAGATCGAAAAATTGAGGTTCAGAGAGGCTAAGTGATTTTTCTAGGATCACACAGCAAGAAGCAAACAACAAAATTCGAATTGAAATCCAAGTCTGTCTAACTTCATTTTCTGGGAAATTCTGGGAATTCAAAAAAGTTTATGATATTCAAGAAAAGAGGGAGAGATGGATTATTCTGGGAGTTCAAAAGAGACTCCAAAGGTGAGACTGGTGGAAGGAGAAGAAACAAAGGGGCAGCATTTTTGTTTGCTGTTATAAATAGACAGATATTTGGGGCAGAGTCTTAGTTTCAAAGCAAAGCCCTTGCTTTGTGGGTTACTTGGAGAGGGCTTAGGGGCAGCTGCCTGGCATTAGTTGGAAATATCCAGGACAGGCTTGAGTGTCCCTCAAGTCTCCTTTCTCTATTTGCAAAGGCCGGGTGTGCCTTTGAAACTCAGCTTTCTAAACCCCTGTCTCTGCACGCTTGGAAACAGGCTTGTCAGAGGCAAACAATCAAGACGTGTTTAGTCACCTCTTCACAAGCGAGCATTTTAAAAGGTGCATCTAATCCATTCAGGCCCTTCATAAATGACAAGAGCCTGCACATTACCATAGTTACCAAATCAGCACTCAGAGTCTCCATCCATTTGCCCGTCTCTTACAGAACGCTGAATGAGAGGATGCAGCACCGCAGGTAAGTTGAATGCCTTTCTCTGCTCTACTCTCAACCTTGCCCCAGGCCCCTGCTCTGTTCGAATCTTAAAGCCACACATTTGCGCAGATAAAAATAAATCCATGAATTAGCTAGAACGATAGGATTGATATTTTATAACATAGGGCACAGCCATGTGAATCAACCAGTAGACGGGTGAGGGAACCTGGGGACCAACACGTGCTTGGTCCAGTCATTCATACAATCTTTCTGAAACACGGGTCTAATAGTGTCTCCACCTCGCATCCAAATATGCATTGGTTCCAATCTTCACTCCCAGATTTAGTACAAACTCCATAGTCTGACATAAAGCACTCAGCAATTGGGCCACAGCCCACTCTTCCAATCTTGTCACTCTTTCTTCAACCGTAAGACTTATCTCAAGTGTCCCCTCCTCCAAGAAGTCTTCCTGGCTCTATCACATCTATTTCCTTATGCCCACTCATAATGCATTTTATTTTGCTGTAGCTATCTCTTTGCTTATCTGTCTCCTCCACCTGTGAGCAACACAAAACCAAGAGGTTGCATCTTACTCCTGTTTTTTATCTTTTACAGTGATTAGCACCCTACATGGTACATAGTAGGCACATAATAAAGTTTGAGTGAAACACGACTGCACCTGTCACGTTCTCCACTCCAGGAGCCCCAGCCACCCCAAACAATTCCTAGAATGTGCTCTGCATCCCAAGACCTCTGTGCCTTTCCTGATTCTCTCCCCTTTGCCTGAAATACCTTCACCCCCTCCCCCATAACTCTCCTCCCCCCACCACACATACACACACACACACACATACACACACACACACACATACACACACACACACATACACACACACACACACACACACTCCACACTACACTTCTGGCTGTAGAAACTCCAACCATCTTTCACTTCACCATAAGTGCTGCT
Organism: Cheirogaleus medius; assembly: GCA_008086735.1. Taxonomy (NCBI): domain Eukaryota; kingdom Metazoa; phylum Chordata; class Mammalia; order Primates; family Cheirogaleidae; genus Cheirogaleus; species Cheirogaleus medius. The sequence goes on along the minus strand of VBSM01003215.1, from coordinate 23,048,327 downwards.
CTACACATGAAGCCTTCTGTGTCTCTTCAAGGCAGACCTGATTGTCTGCAATCTCAGATCCCAAATTCTTTCTTAGGCTCTGATTGGCTGACTGTGTCTGTCTCATCCATAGATTGCCAAGTTCCTTCCGGGCAGGAACGAACCAAGCCCTACCCATCTTCCTGTTCTGCACCTGCCATCTAGCAGATGCTTAATAGACTATGTAGAAAAAAAGTTCTATGTATTATAGAATTAATAATAAAATGATAAAATGACCAGTAGTCACTAAAAATAATTTTCAAATCATCTGCCTTCTGGGTCCCTGCAGAAATGCTGCCTGAACCCTTTCCTCTCCCCACTCCTTATCTAGCAATGAGACCCTGTTTTGATAGCTCACTTCATTTCTCACACCTGAGTTGTAAGCTGCACGCAGCGGCTCGGGGAGGATAGTGACTGTGGTGAGTGATGCTTTCTCCACCAAAGATAGAGGCAGGATGGGTTTTTAAGTGGTTACCATTTGGAACAGCAACCTAAGATCAATCACTACCCTTGCTCTTGCCAAGCTGTGAGCAGAGTTCTTGTTTCCAATCTGTCTCTCCTTAGACCTGCCTTTAGGCTAATCTGATTGAAAAGAGAGTGAAAGGAAAAGAAAAAAGAAAGGTAGGAAATTTTAACAAAAAAGTAGGGAAAAACACATTCCCCAAAACCTTTATTTTGATAAGATAAACCCAAGCGGAAGCTTTAGGTTCGATCAGGCTTGTTCTTTAATTACCACTAAGCTAGCATGTAATCTTGGCAAAATTACTTAATCTCCCTAAACCCCTGCTTCTTTATCTACAAAGTGTTGGATGGAGGATTAAATAAGATGATGCATGTTTCAAATAAAAAGCACTGAACAGTGTCTAAGAAGATGCTCAGGAAGTATGTATTTCTGTAATCGCTAAGGTGCCAGGAGGAATTACACCATCATATCATGTTATGTTTGTAACTTAAGTCAGGTTCCCTGGAGCAGACTCTGAGGCGAGATCCATGTACAAGTAAGTTATAAAGGAAGTGCTCCCAAGGGGAACCTGTGAGGGCCTGGGGAGGCAGGACAGGGAAGGGGAGGAAGCCAAACCAGCACAGGATTGCAGGCAAAGTCTCAGCCTCAGTCTTCAAGGGGACGCTACAATGTCAATTACATCTTGGAGGATGCCCCAACTCTGGACAGAGGGGCTGAGGTTTTATACACTCTCACCCTCAGCCATTGGCTAAGGTCACTCCAGGGGGACACACACACACACTTTCAGACACTCTGATTCTTGAAGCTTCAAGCAAAGCAGCTCCAGTGTCCTGAGTGGCCTTCCAAAGTGAGTAAGAGGTACTGACCTTCAGAAGCAAAGCACACATACCTCGGTGCAGGGGCACGTGGAGTCAATAAGAGGGATCTGAGGACAAATGGACGAGTCACTGTCTGTGTCCACTGTTCTTTGAATGAGGTACTTTTAAAAACAGCTTCACTGAGTATAATTGATATACAAAAAAACTGCACTTATTTAATATATACAATTTTATGAGCGTGGACATACACAAACACCTGTAATACCATCACTGCAATCAAGGTAATAAATATGCCCATCACCTCCAAAAGTTTCCTTGTGTCTCTCTGTGTTTGGAAGGGGTGGTTCTTTTTGTGGTAAGGACACTTAACAGGAGATCTACCCTCTCCAATTTTTAAGTGCACAATACTGTATTGTTAACTGTAGACACTGCTTTGCATAGCAGATCTCTTGAGCTTATTCGTCAGGTATAGCTGTAACTTTACACTCATTGAATAGCATATACTCACGGAATAACTCCCCATTTCCCTCTCCCTCTATTCCCTGGCAACCACCATTCTGTTTTCTGCTTCTGTATGTTTGACTATTTTAAATATCTCATATAAGTGGAATGATGTATTTGTCCTTCTTTGACTGATTTATTTCTCTTGGCATAATGTCTTTCAGGTCTGTCCATGTTGTTGCAAGTGGTAGTTTCCTTTTGAAAGGCTGAATAATATTCTATTGGATATATACGCCCTATTGACATTCGGATTGTTTCCATTTTTTGTCTGCTGGGGATCGTGCTGCAATGACCATGGGAGTGCAGATATCTCTTTGAGATCCCAATTGCAATTATTTTGGATATGTACCCATAGGAGGGATTGCTGGATCATATCCCTGATATTCTCTTCTAGTAGTTTCACAGTTTTAGCTCTTTAAGTTTTTAATCTACTTTGACTTGATTTTTGTGTATGGTTTAAAATAGGGGTCCAGTTTCATTCTTTTGCATGCATGTAGCCAGTTTTCCCAACATCTTTTATTGAAGAGACTATTCTTTCTCCACCGCATATTCTTGACACCCCAAGCATGTTCTCATTCATTACCCAGTTGATCCCCATTACAACTCTGTGTGTTACATAAGACAAGCTTCATTCAGCCCACATGGCAGATAAGTAAATTAAGGCTTCAGAAAAGTAACGTGATTTCCTCCATTACCCAGCCATGTGGAGAAGGAACACTGGCACAGTCTTCCTGTCTCGGCAATCAGAAGCTGTGGTAGGAGGCAGTTTGGGAAGACCCTGAGCACTCTGGGGATCTCACAGTTGTTGGTAATAGCTCCACTGCGGGCTCACGAATGCTGAGAAAATACCATTTGGGGTATAGATTATTGTGCATGAGGACTGTAAAGAGGCATCTTTATTTGTAAGGGTGTATGTGTGAGCTCCTCTCACATATGTGTTGAGGCGTGTGTGTGTGTGTGTGTGTGTATTTGAAGTCATGTCCACCTAAGAAAAAAGACAAAAAAAGATGCCAACCACCAAGGAAGAGAGATAACGAGTCAGCCTTTCATCAAATATTTGCTGAGCGCCTTCTAAGAACAAGACACTGTGTTCAGTGCTCAGGGGACCCAGAGATGAACCTGCCATGGAATCCGCCTTGTTTACTCCCACCCTCTTGCGGGGAGGGGCGGTGACGGAGAGTGGTCTATACAAAGATAACTGCAAACAACTGTGGTCCCTTCTGAAACGGGGAGATGTTGGACAAAGGGTACAAGCTTGCAGTTACAAGATGAATAAGTTCTGGAGACCTAATGTACAGCACAGTGACTATAGCTAATCATACTGTATTGTACACTTGAAATTCACTGAAAATAGACCTTAAGTATTTGATACTTGAGATTTGATATATGTATGCACATATCAAAACATCATATTGTACACCTTGAATATATATAATTTTTATTTGTCAATTATACCCCAATAAAGCTGAAAAAAGGCATTGTGTTCCAGGATATGTGAAGTGAGGTGGTACGGCAATTACAGCATGAGAGAGCATAACAGGGGCTGAGTTTGAACATTATGGAAGGCGTGGCGTATCCTGTTTGTGCATCAGGACCTTTCAGCCATGGGGAGGGCACATCTCTGAGGGCACTGGGTTCCTGGAAACACCAGCCCTTACCTTCTGCCCCAGCCTTCATTCTGGGAAGCTGGACACACACACTCACACACACACACATACACACACTCATATACCACATACATGGCACCACTTACTGAAACCAGCCCAAATGTAATGCCCAACCCCAACTTTCTGCAAATTCCCAGGGATGTGTGTACTCCATCGTCATGTCTACACTCAAATTTCTCTTTCTGCTGAACCTAAAATCTCATTTTCATGTCACCCCACCCCCCTTGTTCTCTTTCTTTATATTGGTATTAATGCAGATGATGAGGACTTTGATTTCTACTACAATCTTTTCACTTGTATGTTTAGTAAACTCTTGGAAAGTTGGGATAATGAAGGGCATTTGTGTTATGGAAAAACAAATAGATCAAATTAAAATGAGAGTTTTAGACATTGTTGCTTTAAAAGTCCCTGGACTGCGCCTCCACGGAGAATTTCTTGCTGGTCACATTTCTCCAAAGGCTGCAGCCTCATGCTGTGAAACTCAGCACAACCTCCCTTGCTCCCAACACACACACACACACACACACACACACACTTTTACACTCCTCTCATCTTAATTCCCTAACTTAATTATGCAGAACACTCAGCTGTTCTTAACTCTCCACCCTCTATTGGATGCTAGGCCTATTTTTTAAAATACCATCTCATTAATGTGCCTACTAAAACAAAGGTTCATCTACCCTCGGACTCATCCTTTATCAGCAGAGAAGAAATGGGAGAAGCTTTGGAATTTTGATTTTTCCTCTTTTCTTTCTTCATCAGTCTCTATAACTGGAAGGAGGGATCATAGAGATTTGTTCCCCCACCTCCAAAAATGACACTATCCCACCTAATTAGAAGATGCTCTTAGCTATGGGTTTTGTTTTAAATAACTTTTTTTGCAGTTCCATTCAATAACAAATGCCTTGTTGTCCACAGAGAGGTTAAGTGACTTGCCCACAGCATAATATAACAAAGGGAAGGGGACTGTCATTGAGCACCTGCCGTGCACTAGGCATTTAGCATAGATTAATTTGTTCTATCCCATGAGTTGCACACTTTATAAAATCATTATCACTAAATGAAAGAGGAGACAAAGAGGTTCAAATAACTTGCTCAGAGTTATCCCACCATCATGTCATAGGCACGTGGTTTAAACTGTTCAGTTTCCTTCTAATTCTTCACAGGGAGCTGGAATCCAAATACCCTTTCTTGTTCACTTCCTAGGCATTCAACAAAGTTGCAAAGTGGTACAGAGAGTCCCCCTCTGCCCCATACCCAATTTTCCCTGCTGTTAACATTTGACATCAGTATTAACATTTGACATCACAACTGAGGAGCTACTATGGACAGATTATTAATAATAAAGTCCACACTTTATCATATTTCTTTCTGTCTCAGAACCCTACCCATTGTATTTAGACGCCATGACTCCTTAGGTTCCTCTAGACTGTGATAGTTTCTCAAATTTTTATTGTTTTTTGATAATCTTGAGAGTTTTGAGGAGTACTGATCAAGTATTTTGTAGAATGTCCTTCAATTTGGGTTTTTATGATGTTTTTCTCATGATCATACAGGTGTCATGGGTTTGGGGGAGGAAGACCATGGACATACAGCTCCATTCTCATTGTGTCATATCAAGGGTGTCAGCACAACTCATCACTGTTGGTGTGAGTCTTGATCACTTGGCCAAGGTGGTGTTTTTCGGGTTTCTCCACTAGAAAGTTACCTGTCACTCCTCACCCCTCTTCCATACTGTACTCCTTGGAGGTTTTAAGTTGTGCATTGAGATGTAGGAAATATGAAGAAATAACACACAGACCCTCAAGTCACCTCTAATCTAGATGGAAGGAAATATCTCCCCGTCTCTGTCTTCCCTCTCTCTCTCTTTCACACACACCCCACAGTCTGTTTGTCCTTCAAGAATGACTACTTAATGAATAAGCAGCATGACACACTAAACCTTTAAATTGCATCCCATAGTTATACTCAGCTTCTCTCATTGGCAGACCTGAACTTGTCCTAGTTGTACAGAAAATGAAATTGATTCCAGCACTCCTTCTTTTACAGGGATATTTTGATAGGATAGAAGGCTATACCTTTGAGCACAGAGATTCCCTTAAGGAATGAACCCTTTGATGATTTTAAGGTTTGATCCAACATTTTTTGAGTGCCTCCCCAGTGCAAGATACTATTCTAGGTGCAGGGAAAGTGAAGGCAGGAAGGATCACAAAGATTCCTAATACTTGTCTACAGTTCCGCACTTCATAAAGCAGTAAAGACGTGTGCCCAAGCTGCTCTAATGGCAGGGACAGAATGCTCAGAGATCCTAAGATAAAGCCAGCAAGTGCTCTGGAGCCCCGAGGAATAAGAGATATAATTCCAACTAATAGAGGGAAAATTAAGGGAGGTTTCTTGGAAGGATATGGGATTTGACCTTGGCCTTGAAAATTTGGTATAACTTCATTAGAAAGCATTGGTTCAAGCTAAGGGAACTGAAGGAACAAAGACTTAAAGGAATGAAAATTATAAGGATGTTTTGGAAATAGCAAATAACCCGGGAAGGGCGTGTCCTGGAATTCACCTGTGTAGGGGGATGCAGGCCTTGGCAAACATTAAGGGTGAGGCATTGGTAGTCATCAGATGGTGGAAGGCTTTAATGCCTCACCAATAATAAATCTAGACTTTTCTTCAGTAGATCCGAGAAAGCATTTCTAAATGTGGGAGCGATTTGACAAGCATTCTGTTTTAGGAGGAGTGCTCTGGAGTGTGTTCTAAGGACAACTATTGTGCTGGGGTGGAAGAGATTAGTGGCAAGAACATTTAGGAGACGATCCGATGAGATGGATAAGTGCTGACTGACAGAAGTAACACAAAAAATTAAGCAAACAATTAGTCTTTTAACTAGGAGAGTTCTCCCTATATCAGTACACTGGATAATAAATTTTAGCCGATTCCCAGTATTCTATAGTAAGAGTTAATGTAATCTCTTATCTCTTTTGTTTTTTTATCTTTTATAAGGACATCTTGATGTAAATATTATTCTTCTGTGTTTTCCAGATTGAGGGAAAAAATGAGGCTCAGAAAAACTAAATTATCTTGTGTAAGGCCACACAGCAAGCAAGTAATAGAGCCTGGATTTGAACTGTCATCCAGTGTGACTCAAGAGTCTAACCTCTCAGAACATTCTGCATCAGAGCTAAGTTTGTAGACTGGTCTCATGTGTCCATGTGTGAATGATCTATTTATGGATCACCCAGAGAAAATGTGTAATATCAGGCTGACTTCACCCTGCCACCCAGCACGTTCCTGGACGGCCTCCCAGCTGGTGTCTGCTCAGGGAACAAAAGCTCACTTCAATATTAGCCCAAGTCAAACCTAATTAGAAAGGCAAATCCACTCCCAGCCTCCCAAGTCCCAGATTGGTGGTACATGCCAAGCAGTAACTTTCCTGTGTTTTCTGCTACTTTAGTTTCTCAGTCCCAGCTTTGATCACTCTAGATGATGCTCTGTCCAAAAAAATGACCCATTTTCCCATTTTGTTTCAAGGTGAAAATCCTTTATATATTATCAAATACTAGTTATGTCTTTAAACTTCTCCTGGAGCTCTTCATCAGGTAACTTTATGTGTTAATTTGGAAGACACTTAGTGAGTGCATAACTTGTACCGAGCTACAGGGGATAAAGGTAACTAAGGCAAGGTCCCCAGAAGGTACAACCTACAAGGTGACACAGGCTTTGTATTTCAATAACTGAACAACTTAGTTATCCCTGACACTAACTCAGGTGGGACATCCAATGTTTATATTGTTTAAATCTTGCAAAAGTGCCTTGGCACTATTGGCATTTGGGGCCAGATAATTCTTTGTTGTAGGGGGACTGCTCTGTGTACTACAGGAGGTTTAGCAGCATCTCTGGTCTCTACCTGTTACATGCCAATTGCAACCCACCCACATAAGTTGTAAAATGAACAATGTCTCTATACATTGTCAAATGTCTCCTGGAGGGTCCCCAGTAGAGAGCCATGGTCTAGACTATGCAACTTCTGTCCTCAGAGGCTGTTGCAAAAGTCACAGCTTCACCATCACTATCATCTCGGTGCCTCACTACACTTACTTAGCCAAGCACTGTGCTAAGTATTTCTCATGCATTATCCGAACTAGTCCTCTTGATAATACAGTGAGATAAGTACCACTATGATAATCTTTTTATGTTGTAAGTAATTGCAGTTTAGCAAGGTTAAGAAACTTACTCTAAGTCATAAAGCTGGTACCAAGTAGAGCCAGGACTCATGCCCAGGAGGAGATGCTCTAAAACCATCATATGAGGCTGCCCTCCCTACATACATCCAACCTGTCATCTAACCTGTAAAAAGGTAGCAGCTAATGACAGGAGATTGATGAGGGCCAGGCACACCAAGGCTGACTACGCACGTGCAATACTAAATTGAATCCTCATTAAAATCCACAGTTTTATTCCCATTTTACTGGTTTGGAAATTGAGCATCTGACAAGTTAAGTGACTTTCCCCCAAGGTTCCAGTGCTCATAAGTGGTGGAGTCTGGATTCAAACCTAAGTCTCTCTGGCTCCAGAGAAAAGACAGCTCCCTGCTTCTCATAAGTCTCTCCAACCACCACCCACACAGGGTGCAGCTTATAGTTCCACCCCAAGTAAACCTCCAAAATGGGCAAGGTAGCCACAGCCCTGCCTTGGGTACCCTCCCCTTCGCTCTCCTCCCAGCCCCCGCCCCAGCTTTCCACAGCTCCCCCAGCCCATGGAAGGGGGTCCGTTCTCTGTTTCAACAGCCTCCTGGGCGCTGCATACCCTATTCCAACCCAAATAAGTATGTGGGTGTCTGGTGAGTGTTTTTTCTCACTGGGAGGCCCCGCACATCAGAGTGTGGATTTTGGTTTCAAGTCTTTCCTACCTTTTGGCCAACTCTTCTCTCACCTACTGCACTGGGCAGTCCTGCCTCCCCCCGTCCCCCCAGCTCTCCCTCTTTGCCAAACCCTGACTCTGGCTGGGAAACAGAAGGCTGCCCTCCTTGGATGTCGCCCTCTTTGGGTTCCATGAATAAGCCTACAGGAATGCTTCAAGAAAGCAAAGCCATCATTTTTCCACCAAAGGGGAAAAAAATACACAACACTTTCATGGTTGTGCCCGAGTGAAAACACCCCAGGCCTCCTGCGTGGCTGGTCCCTGGGCTCAAAATGTGCACCAAATAGGACTTCAGAGGTGAAATCATTCTGTCTTTCAATTCCTCTGTGTTTACCAAGGGGACATGGGGGAGAATGCTGGACTCAGATGCAGAAGTGGTGTTTGACCAATGGTCATCATCTGCATCGGTGGGAATTAAACTCATACGAAAATGAAGAAAAAGGCCCAGCAAGTGGCCCAAGGTAGGAAGAGACAACTCTTCCCACCACAATATCCTTGTCATTTAATTACAAATGAGAGTCTATTAGGAACTATGTTTCCTGTCTGGGACTGTAGACTAAGAGGTCCAGGAGATCAGCCTGTGTGGCTGTCAGCACATCTCCTCACTCTTGGATTGATTCTTCAAGCACAAAAGCTCCCAAGAGCAGCATGGGGAATCTTTGGACAGCTAAAGGGAAGACACAGGAGTGTGTGTGTGGACACTGGTCCTCATGTAGGAGCGGGCATACTTGCAACGTCCATGCCACCATCAAAGTGTAAGACAGCCTAGAACCAGACTTGCAGGAAAACTTCACTGAGTATTTAAAATTACGAAAGCATATAAAAAATAATATTATCCTAAGCTTTTAAAAAAAGAGATGAGCTAAAAACAATTGAGGAGCAGGGAAGCAGAAAGAACATTGGCTTTAAAATCAGTAAAAACTGATTAGAATGTAGGATCCACCAACTGACTATAAACAGCGTCTGCAACTGAAGAAAGCAGTTGTTAAAATGTATTCAGAATAATGGAGATTTAAAAAGTACCTATTTAATTTAAAACTGTCCTGCTAGCATCAAAATTTTATTCACTTTTAAAAGCACTGAATTATGGTGCTATAAACACTTCAGTGAATCTTACCTGGGGAATTTAAGGTAACTTGGTTCAAGCAAAATGGCCATTTTCTGCAAAAGATAATACCTTGGTATTAAGGCTCAGAAGGTTGCCTTCTGAGGTGTCCAAGGTTGCATCAAGAAATGGCAAATCGAGGATTTAGACCTAGCTCTGTCTGACCTATGCTGTTTTCCAATTTCCAGGCTACTTCCCATATGGGGTATTCATTACACCTTTCAAAACTGTGAGGCCTCACCTGTGCAGTGCTATTCTCAATACTGCATATGAACTTGAAGCCCTACACTCAAATGAGGATGCAAAGCATTGTTTGGGTTAGCCAACCTCATCTGAGTGTCCAGATCATTTTATGCAAACCTACAACTACCCCTTTCCTTATTTACTTTATAAGAAGCAAAGAGGGTTGCCATCATGCTAGAGATTAATCACTTATGTGTGGACTAGAAGCAGCACTGAACTCAGAACTAGAAGAAGAGGGTTCAATTCTTGACTCTGTCACTACCTCCTAAGTGACCATCAGATCTACTGCTTTTCACAGTTCCAGGAACACCGTTCCCTTTATATTCTACACCCTGGAGCACAAATCCAGGGAGTACCATTTGCATGGGCTAGCAAATGTCTCTTGCAATTGTGCAACGCAGGGGCCCTGGTAACCCTGAGCAAGTCAGCAAACCTTTTTGAGTCTGAGTTTCCTCCTCCACAGTAGGAATAGTTATGCCTACTTTTTGATTGTTAAATGAGATAATGAGTGTACATTTCCTAGCGTGGTGTAGTCTGTATAGTGCCCGACTTGGACCATTGCTGTTTTATGACTATAAAGTTGATTTGAATCAAACTGAAATAATTCATTGCTACTCTTTAACAATACAGAATAAATTAGTCCTGTATATAATCTCCTTTCACCCGTGGGCCCTTGAGGTCCTAGGACAAGCATGTGGGGAAGAACTATATGAGTGGGATGCTGCAGTGGGTGGCTTTGGAAGCCGAGGCAGAGAATGTCCTCGTGGACAGAAAGGGAGAGAGTGTGTGGCTGTTGGAAGTGGGGGGAAGTATTGAACAGGTAGTCAGGGCTGGGCAGGAAGATAAAATTTAACTTCTTCTCAAGGCCTTCTCCGGAGCTTGAGAGAGAGGGGGCTCAAACGAGAATTCTATCCCATTGGACTTTTCATGAAGGTGAGATCTTTCCCCAAACAGGGCTGTCACAGTTGGGATGAATGTGCCCACAACGTACCTTCCCAGGACCAAGCTTGACCTCACTCCATATGCAAGCTGGTTGCCCCTCAAGAAGCTAAGGAGCCAGCTATGAAACAAGGCAAGACGGAGGATCCGGCATCGAGACAGATCTTTACAAAGACAACGGCTGTCATGTAGTTTGCAAATTCTGGAGACAGCGCTTAAGGAGGACAATCCTGTTATAACCCAATTAGGCCACAGCAGTAAATGCTAAAGAGGAATAAAAGCAGTCAAGATGCCTTTTGTGTCACAAGAGGAAGACAAGTGGGTTTTCCACTGAGTCCTAATCAAAGGCTTCCATTAACCAGCCCATTAACTCAGCAGAGAAGAAGCCCTAGGGGCCCAGCTGCAGAATCGGACACTCTTGAAGAAGTCTCACCAAGACACACAGTCCAGCCTGCTCGGTCTCAAAGTGTCCCCTCATCTTTTATTAAGTTCCTTAAAATGAGTCATGTTGCGTACTTTGGCAGCTGCCACCGTTACAGCATCATCTTTTATTTGAACACCACTTGGAAGAGTATGATGAGTTTTCACATGATGGCTGAAGAAAGGCTAGAAAGAAAGCAGCCAGTACGTGCTGTGTCACTGCTGTGTGCTGTGAGCATTCGGGTTGTTGTCACGTCTGACCCACAAAATCCTGGGCGGTGGCATCATTATGGCTCCCTTTTTAAAGATGCAGAAACTGAGAAACAGAGAAGTCTAATAACTTGTCCTAATTCTCATGGCCTTTAGGAGGTAGATTGTGGATTGGAACTCGAGTCTCTTTCCATGACAGGACATGGACACATTGCCATCCATCTGTAATGTCCCGAAATCCTCCAGCAGCACTACGAAACAGGGTTATTGGCTTCATTTCCCATTTAGGAAAGCTAGGACCCAGAGAAGCACCCCAGGTCACACGGCAGGTAAGAAGCCTAGGATTTGAATCCAGGTTTTCTGACTCAAAGTATTGTGCCTTTTTTTTTTGTTATACCAGAGCTGCTGATGTGTCACAAGACACCTGAGTGTATGTGGGTCAGAGGATTTCCCAGTGCTGTCTCCACAAATGCCTGTGAACCCTCACACACAGAAGAAACATGCTACACAGAGACACATGGAGGGAAAAAGAGACTACCAGTAAACCTGATTGCTAGACTCCAAAATTCTTTGGAATCCTTTGAAATCATAGGTTAGCAGGGCCATTCCGAAAATGAGGTAATTCTGGTGGCAGAAAATGTGGAGCTCTTGTCCAATGTCCTTATTTCATTCTTGTGAAATGCAATGTTTTCCATTTAGATTAGCAGCTTGGGCAACTAGCTGCAGGCTCTGGAAGACAGACTTGGGTCAGCCCTTCGAGAGTGCCAGGATCCCAGTGACGTGCTCAGTCCACAGGGATAGCTTGACTGTGCTCTTGGCAAGACCCAGGCAGGAGAGGGGGAATGAGTGGCCACAGACCCCTCAGATGTCATTCTCCACATCATCACGCTCTCCAAGACAAAGAAAAGACTATCTATTCTGTGCTGTAGTCTCCTGCTTGAGGAAGCTGTTGTCCCATATTCTTAAAGTCCGCACACAGAGCATCTTTAAATGACAGAAGTAGTTTAAAGCCTCTTGCATAATCTGTGCTCAAGGAAAAGACATGGAAGAAAAACTTTGTTGTCGTAAAGGGCACTGATTTTGTGGTCAGAGAGATCTGAGTTCAAATTTCATCTCCTATTCCTCCTCATGTTCATGCACATGGAACCTTGAGCAAACAAATTTACCTTCCCTAGCCACATTTACTTTTCTATAAAACTGAGATACTATTTCAGAACCTATAGGATATTATGAATAATTTTTGGAATAATATTTAAAGGACCAGGCAAACAATGGGGCTTAAAACATTCTTTTCGGGGGATTAATTCTAAAGAAACTGAGACTCAGAAGTTAAGTGACCACATAAGCAACTAACCAAAAGTGACATACCTAGGAAGTTCTTGGGTTGGAAGTAAAATCAGTTCAGTTTGTCCTCAATGTCAAGATGCAGTTCACTGGAAAGCAGGACCTCCAGGAAGCATCACCTAGAGGGTCTGCCTGTGTGTGTGCTCGTGGGAGATGCTGGTGGTGTCAAGACCAGTGAAGACAAAAGAAGTAAACAAAATCCTGAAACTTCTACATCACCCTCTTGAAAGGAAATTGCTTGCCTTCCACTTTTTTTTCCTTCCCCCATCCCATGAACTGGAATGTGGATATAGTGTTGATGAGCCAGCTTTGATCATCTGAGCAAAGACCACATCCTTCCGCAGTGGGTCTCAACCAGGGGTGATTCTGTCTTTTCAGAAGACACTGGCAATGTCCAGAGACATTTTTCATTGTCACAACCAGGGAGATAATGCTAATGGCATCTAGTAAGTAGGGCCCAGGGATGCTGCTAAGCATCCTACAATTATAGAGGGTAGCCCCACCCCCCACCCCCACTGCCCCAACAAAGAATTATCCAACACCAAGTGTCAATGGTGCTGAAGTTGAGAAACTCTGGTCTAAAGAACAGTGAGCAACAAGATGGAAGGAATAGAGCTTCCTGTACTCCCAGAATACTAAGGGGAGAGAAAAACATTTATCTTATTTGAGTTACTATTGTTTAAGTCTCTGCCATAACCGTTTAGCTAGCTAATGCAGGGCAATATCATTGTTATTCTCCAGCCTCAGAGAAATTAATTTTCCAAGGTCTCAAAGTTAATAAGTGGTATAATAAGGATTAACACCCAAGTCTGCTTGAATCCAAAACTCATATTCTTGTATTCTATAATAGTTCCCCTATTTGATTGCCACAAGAAGAAGAGAGATGGCAAAAAGAGATATAAAAGGAAAAACTAGAAGTACCTGGAGACATATTGGGAAAATACTGGTCTAAGGAAGGGGGTGTCCTAGCTTGATTTTAGCACATATGCTAAAACTATGGTACTGGCATAAAAACAGACACATCAACTAAAAAAAAAAAAACAGACTAGAGAGCCCAGAAATAAACCCAAGTGTATATAGTCAACTAAGTTTTGAAAAGGGCACCAAAAATACACAATGGAGGAAGAGCAGTTTCTGGAATAAATGGTGTTGGGAAAGCTGGGTATCTACATGCAAAACAATTAAATTGAACCCCATCTTATATCATAAACAAAAATCAACTCAAAATAGATTAAAAACTTAAACCTGAAACCATAAAATGCCTAGGGAAAAAATAAAAAACATAGAGGAAAAGCTCTCTAACATTGGTCTTGGCAATGTTGTTTTTTTTTTTTTTTTTTGATATGACAACAAAAGCATAGGCAAGAAAAACAAAAATAAACAGGTGGGATTACATCAAACTAAAAAGCTTCTGCACAAGAAAGAAAACAGTTAATAAAGTAAAAAGGCAACTGGAAGAATGGGAGAAAATGCAAATTGTATATGTGATAAAGGGTAATTTCTAAAATATATAAGGAACTCTTAAAACTCAATAGCAAAAACATAAATAAATAAATAAATAATCCAATTGAAAAATGGGCAAAGGACCTAAATAGACATTTCTCCAAAGAAGAAAGACAAAGGTATACAGAAAGTTGTTCAACATCACTAATTGGCAGGGAAATGCAAATCGAAACCACAATGAGATATTATTTCATACCTGTTAGGATGGGATTATCATATAAACAAAAGATAGTAAGTGTTGGTGAGGTTGTGGAGTAATTGAAACCCTTGTACACTGTTGAGAATGTAAAATGGTACAGCTGCTATGGAAAATATTTTTATCCATCTTGTTTCAAGACAGTGTCATCCTTCTCAGGAACTCTGCCATAGCCTCCTCATCTCCCTGTGTTTACTCCTGCCTCCATCTAATCCCTTTACCCCATAGCAGCCACGGGTATTTTCTTTTTCCCCCAGTTTCACTGATATGACTGACAAACAATAATTGTATATATTCAAGGTACATAATGTGATTTTTCCTATACATTATATACATTGTGAAATGATTACCATAATCAAGCTAATTTACATATCAATCACTTGCATAGTTACTTTTTTTGGTGGTGAAAATAGGTGAGATTTATTTTCTTAGCAAATTTCATGTATGCAATACATTATTATTAACCATAGCCATGATGCTATACATTAGGTCACCAGAACTTATTTATCTTATAATTGCAAGTTTGTATCCTTTGACCAACATTGCCCTATTTCCCCCAGCCCCAACCTCTGGGAACCACTATTCTACTCTCTGTTCAACAACTCTATTCTATGAGTTCAACTTTTTTATTTTTCACAAAGGTATCTTCTAAGAATAAAAATTAGCATTCTGGGTCCAAGATAGAGGATCGAACACGTATGTTTATCCTTTTACTTTCCTAAGGCACCTTTGCAGTGAAAAAATAGGTAAAAATTAATTTGTCTGCATAAAAACAAAAAAGAATGGGGGTAAAGTCATCAGGAAGAGGATATGTCAACATGTATCTGTAGACTCAAAGTAGATGGAGCAATATTGGCTGGGATAGCAGATTGGAGGAGACAGCTGAGCCTCAGCAGAGCTCCAGACCAGACTCTTGACTCAGAGATATCTGATGTCATGGGAGTCAGTGCATGGCGGTAAACACAGGTGTGAAAATCTGTACACAAAAGCTAACTACCATTCCTTTCTATGCTACTATGTCCATCAGGAAAACATGTTTGTATATAATGGGTGGAAAATAAAGTTGTTTTTTAGCTAAAAGAAAAAATTGGATATAATGTAAAATATTGGCCATCCAGTAAAGGTGTGGCCCTAATATTCTGGCATGTATGAATCCCTCCACGTAACAGCAGAACCCCTGCCTACTAAGCTTCAAATGCATCCTATTAGTGAAAAAGCTTCACTCCCAAATGCTGTCAGCTTTTCTACCATTTCATTCTTAAACATGAATGAAAAGTCCAGGATCAATTGACACTTGGGAAAAACAAGACGGAAATCATTACCAAAGCTGATCCTGAAGGAAACAGATAATTTAGGAAACTGAAAAGAAAAAGAAAATTAAATCTAATTGCAATTCCCAAAAACATTCAAAAACAATTTCATCTATTAAATTAAAAGAAAAAGGAATAATAAACGAATAAGTTTTTGAATGTTCAAAATATTCCTAAAAAATAAAGAGAAAGAATGGAAGACTTTAAAAATGAAGGAAACTCACAGATAAAAGAACAAAAGGCAGTGATAGAAATTTGAGAGAATGGATGTCTGCCACTTGACTAATGGGATTTCGAGAGAAAGAAAGTGGAGGCCACAGCAGGGGAGAAACTATCAAATAAATAATAGAGGTAAATGTTCTAAAGTTAAAGGACATAAATCTTCTAATTAAAAGGGCACTCTGAGTACCTAACTTAGTGAATTTTAGAAAAGAAAATACTTTCTTATTTCATTGTGAAATACCAAAACACCTAGGATAAAAAGATGATTTCAAGTGTCTAGAGAGAGCAAAAGCAAAAAAAGACAATAGCTCATCCACAAAGTAAGAAGAGCCATGTTGCTCTGAGACTTCTCTTCTACAACACTGTATGTCAAATGACAATGGGACCCTGTCCTACGTGCTGAGGGAATTCCAAGTCCAGCCAAGCTCCAATTAAGTGTTAGGATGAAATAAAAGCAAGGTCCAGGGTATTGCTGCCAATGAATTTTGTTCATAGGAAGTTTCTGGAGGATTTAAATGAAGAGAAAAGAAGAAATGAAATCGATAGAATAGAGAATCCAACCCAGGAGAGTAATGAGGAAGCCCCAAGATGATAGCTGTTCATCAAGCCTAGAGATCAATTACTTTAAGATTAAGCAGGAGGACTTCCAAGAGGGATGGAACTGGAACAAAGACAGACTTCAAAGATCTGATGGAATCCTTGAGATAAAGGTCAAAAGACCTAACGAACATCATACTGGTCCATATTATAGGGGGAGTAGATTAGAAACAAGATAAAGGACAAGTGATTATGCAAATAAACATGATCATAGCACATTATGTGGTTCTTCAGTGAACAATATTTATATGGCCACAGCAATGAGAACACTGATGGTATTTAAATTTTAGAATTCATCTATAGACATAGCATGGAAAACTCATTATACCTATAGAACAGAATGCAAATATGATCAGTCTGACACTTTAAATGTAAATTAAATTATGTAATGTAAATTAAATGTAAATGTAAATTAAATTTTTAATGTAAATTTAGAAAAGACGGTACCTGGGAGATGGAAGTAGGGTGTAAGTGAGTGTAGAGGAGAGTAGAAAGAAAGGGATTTTAACATCCTATTCTTACAAAGTAAAGGGTCTAGAAAAAAATATCTATACTTGATAGAACAAAAAAGTAGATATAACATTAAATTTTTAAAGTTAGCTAACAGAAGAATTAAAAAGAGTAATTAACTCTTTTAGAGATCAGGATGGCACTGGGGATAGTATAAGCAAGCTGAGTTCTCATAGCGAGAACTTAATAAAGTCTAAATTTAATAATTCAAGAGATAATTTTATATAAGCATATTATTTAGAGACAGGGAAGTAACTCTCATAACAGCTGAAAAAAAACCAAAAAAAAAACTAAACAAACCAACCAAAAATCCTGAAGAGATAAAGTGTTGCTTCTGAGAAATAGAACTAGGGCTGAGAAGAAGAAGCCAGAAGACTGTAGTTTTTCATTAGAAGCCCTTCTTTATTTTAGGAAAGGAGAAATCTGGTAATCCCAGGCAAAAGAGATGGTAGGCTAATTCACTGATTTCGAGACACAGCAGAAATGTTTGCCACAAATGGGGGGGAAAACACAGAGTGTTTCATAGACAGAGAACAAACACTGGATGAATTGCCCAGTTGAGCACAGAAACTAAAACAGGAGGAAACGGGAGTCCTTGATTAGCTGTAGTTTAGGACCAGCATGAAGCAGCCAGGTATAGAGGTCACATGAGACCTATCGCCAGTGGAGAACTCAGAAGAGTTGGTGAAAAAGCCAAGCACAGCAGAGATGGCATGATGGAGCGATGGGATGAGGACTTTGGATTCAGACCTGAGTTCTCATCTTACCCATCCGTCTTGCTGTCTGTGTGTCTTCAGACAATCCACTTAATGTAATCTCTCTGAGCCTCAGTGTCCTCATCTCTCAAAGAGTGATGATAATGCAAATGTCCCAAGGGTGTTGTGAGGATTACAGGAGGTAGAGAACATAGAGAAACTGGCATGATAACTGCACATAGCTGGCACTTAAAGAATGCCTCCATTCCTTCCTCTTCCCCCTTTTCATAAAAGATTTCTGGGTTATTGCTAAATGATAACCTATAAACATTTTCAATAAACTGGTGGAAATGTGTCCTGCAAACCAAATAGACCTGAAATATGAATCAAGGTGAGTACAAAAGACCTAGACCTAGATAATGACAAATGGGTTGAAAGAGGTGACTATAAGTCAGTGCAAGATGAGCTGAAGGTAAAGGAAGCAGCATGAAACCAGACAGAGCCAGAGGCCAGGGCTGACAAGTGCAGGACAACTGCCGAGAAGAAGCAGATCATAACCTGAGGGTCCATGCCTGGGACTAATACTGGGAACAACAGATTTCTGAAAAAAAAAAACAACTATCATTCCTTCCAAATCTACATTATACAGGTTTAGCACACAGCATGGAAATGACTGAGAAGAGGAAGAGGAGGGGGAGCTGGGCATCATAAGATCTTCAAAATGTGCCAGCCTCACATAGCTAGACATCTGGATGAAGGACTTGGCAGAGAATTAGAGGAATCTGCAATGCCTGCAAGGCCCAGGGGAGACTGAGTCAACAGGAACTTGCCTTTGGGCCAAAAATGAACAGATCACAGGGCCATCAGGAGAGGATGCCCAGTTATGGGTCTCGGCCAGTGCACCCCCAAGGAGCAGCAAGTGGGTTGGGTGTACTCATGAAAGTGATCATACAAGTTCTAGGGGGAAAATGGAGCTACATATCATATTCACATCCAACTTGTGGTGCGAGAAAATTTATCACTTTGCTCCACCTCATTATTATCACTACCACAGATGAGCTACAAAGGGAAACTATGGTCCTTGAGGGAGAATCTGTTAAGGACAATAGTCTTTGAAGAGGCTGAGGATATGGGATCAATTGGAACCATGCAATGAAGATTACAAAAAGATTACATTTATGGAAAATGTTAGACTTGCCTATCAATCAAAAGCAATAGGAAAAAGGAAAGGTTTGAGCAGTTTTCAAACATCTAGAAAGTGGCAGAAGGAGCCTGGGGCTTGGGAGAGCTGGAGGGAAGGGATGGGCTTCGTGGTGGCTGGTGGCTCACTGGGTGTGCTGTACTTCTGAGGGTAGGAGAGGAATCTTGATCTCGCTGGAAAGAGTCCGCTGTGATCTGGGCTAATTAGTGGTGACATGGATCCCAGCCAGGCTGTAATGATCTTTCTAAAATTTTGCTCTTACCTCAAGCTTCACATTCTTAGGGAAGCCATTCCTAATCCCACAATCTGCATAAGTTTCTATCCCAAGAAAATAAATGAGCCTCAAGGGGGAATCTCTAGGGGGGATCAATAAAGCAAGTAATTTAATTTGTTCTCCTCAGGGGGCACTAATCAGAGTCAGCCACAGAAGACTCCAGACTCCCAATGTAAAACAACTGTCTCTGGAGACACAAAACTGTCCTCATTTAGTAAAAGAAGAAGAGATAGCCACGCAGATTTTCCACAAAAGATAGAGGATACAAGAGGAGGTCTGTCATTACTCTTCCCAGAAGGTGAATATTTTGATTGTTAAATTATGCTGTCTGGGATATTTTTAAATTTCTCAAGTTAAAATGCTTTCTTAGTTAACTGTGCCATTCTGGAAGGACATGGGGGTGAGGTCACAAGTGAAAAAGACAGACAAGCCTTCTTTTCTGAGATTCATCAGACGTCAAGAAGGAGTCAACTCTGGTTCTAATGAGTATCCTGTTGCTAAGTAGACCTTGGCCACCTCCGTAATTAAGAAAGGGACATTATGTAGAGTTGATGATCCAGGAACGTGGCTGGGGCTAGAGCTGTATTTGTCTGAATGACTCAGTGCACCGAATGTGTCTTAGCTGGACCCAGCCAAAAGAAGAAAAGAAATACACACACACACACACACACACACACACACACACACCATGCATACCCTTTTCAAGAGGCCACCCACAGGCAGTGACAAATTTCCAAGATCCAAACGAACTAACTGCCTTGGAATTCAATTAAAATGCTTTCCCTTGCTAAAAGATAGGGATGTGCAAGTTGGGTGTCACTCTGTTTCCCAGAGTTGTGGAGAGAGGAGGATAACCCTGAGGGCTAAGGGTGCTAAGTCAAGTCTGGAAAAGGTCCAGACTGGACATTGAAATAAAAGCTATGTTATTCAGAAAGGGTTGCTTCTTAATTGGATGGGATGTTCCCCAGAACATTGGAAATATTCAAGGTCTTTTGAAGGCCTTGGAACTGAGATGTATGAAAGATATCAAAGCAATAAAAATTATATAGAAAACATGAAAGGTATTGAGATTGTTCACAAAAATAATGATAGACCATGATTACTGACTTAAAATATTTAAAAGGCTTGAGAGAGTTGGATGCTGAGTTATGTGCCTGAGGTCCAGGTCATGGCAGAACATTCTGAGCCCCAGAGGACTGAGAAGAAGAGATATCTTCCACATTGAGCAAAGGTGAAGAGTCAAAACATAGAACATCCAGCAATCTGTTTGGGAGCTCACAAGAATGTGAAATCAGAAATGAAATTCAAATAATGAGGTCAGTTCAAATCACAAAGGATAGTCATGGACTATGTATAATGTATAATAGTTGAAAGTCCTGATTTGCCAGAGACGATCCAATTTTATACCTATTGACCCATTGTCCCATTCACTTTAGCATCTGTTTTGGAGTTTTTATTTTTAACCCAGTGTTATTATTAATCTTTGCATTAAAATAAGCTGGGATGGATTTGAAGAACTACACTTCATACTTTCAATTTCTGTGAAGTTCTTATTGATTAATATATGAGATGCAGGGGGACCACTTTCCTCAATGTAACCTGTGATTATGTCTGAAAGACAGCCAATAATAACTCATCTCTCTTTTCCCAATTTTCTTTGGTTCTCCAAAGGAAGATCCTGAGAAAACGATTCTCATGTAAGAATTTTATTTTGGAGGTGAAGGAAAACACAAGTAGAGGAGTAAGGATGTGAAATGATGGAAGGAAAACAGCAAATAAAATATACAGAATCAAACCAGCTACCTCTGAAGGCAACTGAAGCATAATTGTGCTGGGCAAACTCTGGGACGCAGTGTATTATACTTGCCTCTTGGTTATCCCACCCACAGTGTGAGGAAACTGAGGTATTTACATCCTGACTTTGATCATCCATTGGTGGAGGAATTCTTCCAAGGGACATTAATTCCCTGGCACTTATGGGCTGCACTGCAGACAGCAAACCAAGCTTCAGTAACAGGAAAAAGCCTTCCAGAAGAGAAATGCTAGTACAGACTGCTGTAGACCAAAGGGATCAAGGTGAGGAGTATGGACTGGGCACCAAGAGCATCACATGTAGTCCTCCTCTTGCACTCCTGACATCCAAGTGACATTCGTTATCCTTGTATTTTACCACCTGTTCCAGATTCCCCTTACTCTGATCCAAAACTTCTGCTAGTTTAGGTTGTTTGTCTGCTAGAGTAACTAGACCTTCTTCTCTGAAATGACTCAACTCCTGGTTATTCCTTTGCTTGGCCGTATTTGTTGAAGGCTACGCATGTGGTTCCCACTGTACATGGAAGCACCAATGGGAGTCCCAGTGAATCCCTTGACTTCCAGAAATTACTCTCCCTGGTTCCTTTATGTACCAGCAGCCCAGTATTTTCATGATAATCAGGATTAATTATGCCTGCCAATATAGCAACTCATTTTTTGCCTATTGGTCTACCGACCAGCACAAGGAGCCCAAGACAATCAAGTAGGAGCTGAGTTTTTAGGATTAGTGAAACTCTTATTGTGTCCCCTTTTAGAAGTATCCCCTTCCTGGAAACCAGAAGTTTTAGACCAATGGAGTCTAAATTTGTGGGGACAGAGGACACAAATGACACTGAAGATATATAATAACTGTTGACAACCAGTCATAGGTTGTCAATTGTAAAATAACAATTTTATTCTTCAAAATTGTTTTGACTTTTCTTGGCTCTTTGCATTTCCATAGTAATTTTAGAATTAGTTGTTCAATGTCCACACACAAAAAACCCTTTAGGATTTTTACTGGGATTCCATTGAATATATTAATAGAAATCAGTGTAGAAAACAGAAATCTTGAAACAATTGATTTTTTCAATCTCTGAGAACAGTATATCTCTATAATTACTTCAGTGTCTTTAATTTCTTTTGGCAATTTTTTACTTAGTGTGGAGTCTTGCACTTCTTTTGTTAGGTTTATCTTTTAGTATTTGATGATTCTGATGCCATTACAAATGACAATGTAATTTATTTTTGTTTCTTGAAGTTGTATCCAGTGACCTTGTTAATTCACATATTAATATGAATATTTTGGATTTCCTACATACACAAACAGGTCATATTTGAATAAAATAGTTTTAATTCTTTATTTCTGATATTTATAAATTTTATTTATTTTGCCTTTCTGTGCTGGCTAGGACTCACTGTACAATTTTAAACAGAAGTGCTAACAGGAAACATTTTGTTTGGGTTCATAGATATTTGTATAGAAAAAAATGAAATGACCTCCTACTTTACACTGCACTCAAAAATTAATTTAAAGTAGCCAGTAAACGTAAATTTGAAAAGGAAATCAACTAAGCTTCTAAATAAAACATAAGAAAATACCATATTATTTGGAGAGGGCAAAAATGTCTTAAACAGAAAATACAATATTCAAAACATAAAGGAGAATATTGAGAAATTAAAATTCATTAAAATTGGGAACTTTTTTTCATCAAAACACACCATTAAGAGAGCAAAAAGGCAAACTAAAGATTGAGAGAAGTTATTCTCAAACATAAACCCAATAAGACTGTATTCAAGATATGTATATAGATAAATAGATATAGATATATGAAAGACAGATATTCTGATAATATTTTAAATGGCAAAAGACTTGAACAGGTACTTCTCAAAAGGGAAAATCTAAGTGGCCAGAAAATAAATGAAAAGTACTCAAATACATTAGTCATCAGGGAAAATGCACATTTAGCTATAATGAGGCATGTTACTATATACCTACAGGAATGGCTAAAATTAAAAAGACTGACAATATCAAGTGTTGACAAAGATGTGGCACAACTAGAAGTCTGTTCATTGAGTGTAAACACTTTGAAAAACTACTTGGCAATATCTCCTAAAGTTAAATGCCTACCCTACCAAGAACTCTACATGCCACTAGTAGGAATGTGTATATATAACATATATGTGAAATGACTTTCTGTGTCCACCAAAGACACATACAAGGATGGTATGGCACCTGCTAGGTGCCAACATTTTGCAGGGCTGAAGTAATGTCCTCCGAGATGTGTTTTATGCTGTGATTCAGCATTCAATATATGGTACTGTTTTACCCATGGTCAGAACACACAAGTCTGGAAATCGAAAGGTGAAAATGAGAGTGGCTCTGACTACTGCCCCTAAAAATTCAATAGCAAAACTTTACAACTTTGACCTCTGCTCGTTCAAAGATCTTGGTGCCTAAGATGTATAAGACGTATTCCAGATGCTTCCACTGGAGTAGACAATGATGGTTTCATTAAACAAAAATCTGAGACTGTCATCTGGCCACTTTGGGTTTTTTGTGCCCCTAAATCAGGCAGACAAGAGTAGAATAGTGACTGATGTTATTGCTCCTGACTATCAAGTGGAAATTGAGTTCCTACTCTGCAGCAGGGCAAGGAGGATTGTAGTGTTTATTTTCTATTGTTACATAACAAACTACC
This sequence comes from Cheirogaleus medius, assembly GCA_008086735.1. NCBI lineage: Eukaryota > Metazoa > Chordata > Mammalia > Primates > Cheirogaleidae > Cheirogaleus > Cheirogaleus medius. The sequence continues at coordinate 23,024,681 of VBSM01003215.1, read as the reverse complement.
GCAAACAATGGCTTAAAACAATACCCATTGATTTTAGCTCAAAGTTCTGTAGGTCAGAAGTCTGGCATCCTGTGGTTGTGTTCTCTTTCCAGGGTATCACCATACTCATAGAAACAGCCCATAAATTGGTCCCATACTGAGAAAGTAGAATGTATAAAGCAATGCTACCTTGGGAAAATACCCATAAATTTCCCTGGTTGAAAAACGCTTAGTGTGCTGTGGCTGTCAGTTTTGTAGTAAAGAAATTGAAATGGTTTTGTTGTTGCAATTAACAAAGGTTAGATCTCAAAACAGGTTGAGAATGTGACTAATAGAGCAGAGAGTCTCATTAGGAAACTCAGGAATCGTGGTGACTGTTCCCTGTACATAGGTTCAAAGCCAGCCTCACTTATTTTGTGACCTTAAAGAGGGCACTTTCTGTCTCCAGACTCCAGTTTCATCACCTTTAACATGAGATAGTCAAACTAGATTGGTCCTCAGCCCTGTTTGCATGTGGTTGGCAAGCTGAGAATGGTTTTTACTATTTTAAAGGATTATAAAACAAAACAAAAGCAAAGAGGAATGTGGGCCAGAGACCGTATGTGGCCCCAAAATCTAAAATATTTACTTTCTGGATCTTTGCAAAAAAACATTTGCCAACCTCTGAACTAGATCAGTAGTTGCCAAGGTTGGCTTTTTTTTAAGGCAGAAAAATACTAATTTCTACTAAATGAAATCTCATATGGAACCCAAGCCAAATATAAAACAAATAGGTGGATGTCTCTGGTTGCAGGAGTGAGAAGTCTTAGTGGCTTACAGTCCTGTTTCCTCAGCTTCTCCCTGGTCTCCTCATGCCTAAGTCTCTCTCTAGAACCTTCAGACTCCACAGAATGTGGGTTGAAAACATGGATTCTAGAAGCTCTCCAAGCTCTTCCAGTTTTAACTTTCTGATATTGTTTTCTATATTGGCCAATGCTGCCAAGGAACACTTTGGTCTCCCAAGAGCTGAGTTTGGTTTAATAATATAGTCCAATAATTATTAATGTGGCACAAGGGTGTGAACAACCACAGAGCTCCAACAAAGTTATAGAACTGTGAGCAAAGCAATTAGATCTTTGCCCTCTTTCCCCAAGAGTCTCCACTAGCTTCCCGAAAGTGTCGATTTCACCCCTAAAATCAGCCTTGCTGAAGCTGAAACCAACCCCGATGGGATTACTAACCTCTCATCAGAGGCAGACCTGTCTGATAACAGGACCCAGTTTAGGCCAGTCTTTTCAGTTTGGGAAGTCTGCTTTTTTAATTTGAGAAAGAAGGTTGTGCTCAAGCTTTTCTGAAGGATTTTAAAACACAGAAATTAAGTCTAATGGAAAAATTCTTGCTGGGCTGCACAACATTTCCAATTCCTCAGTTCTCTGGAACATTCCTTTTTTGTTCTAAGTGGAGAAGTTATACAATTGCTGAGATTTATACAAAAGGTTGGTTCAACTGTCTTTCTGGCATATCGTTTGTGGAATGTGCCTATAATGGCCTATATCTCAAAGCCATAATATACCCAATAAATCAATGACTCTTCCTTCCTGCAACCCAGGAGGGAATGGGTAGAATTTATCATTTCCCCATCCTGGAGATTCTGATGCTCTCCCAAGATTTCCATACATTCCCGGGGGACTAACATTTTCACAATTATCTCTGGCTCTGACTTCCTGTCTCTACTCAACTCTATATAGGGTAAATGGTTCTTTACTTCCACTCTGGCACCTGCTCAAAAATAGAATTTAATTTCTATCAAAAGCCATGAAAAGTTTTGCCAAAATAGCAGTATGTGGATCTCTACTGATCCACTTTGCAGAGAAATGAGTATGATTGATTAATATAGGTATACAGAGAGAGAGAGAGAGAGAGAAATACATATTATTTTATAATATGTATATATTACCTACCTATCTATCTATCTGGCTATCATCAATCATTCAAAGTGTCTAGAAATTATCCTAAGGGCTCCTAGAGATAAAGAAACATTTGTACAAGAAAATCTACTAAAACTCAGTAAGACAAGTGAGTCTATGGCATTTGAGCCATGGCTAGCTCTCTCCCTTCCATCCCCCTACCTCATCTTGATGGATGGTCCACTTTGGGTAGGTGTGGTTACAAAGATAGGACTCTCCCTCCCCTCAGGTCCCAGTCAAAGGTTACAGTATCTCACTGGCAAGGCCAAGCCACAGACTTTAACCTGTACATAATGGGATTAGAGGGGCTTTAAGAGAAAGCTTTTGATTGGCTATTGTAAAAGGCACATGGAAAATGACAAAAGCCTGAACAACCTGGCAGTGGGGGAGTGGATTGATTAGGAGATGCTTGGTACATTCCATGCATTTGTCTAAAGCTTTCATTTATACCTAATCTGGCTTGTGTCTTAGTCCATTCTGGCTGCTATAACAAAATATCGTGAACTGAGTAGCTTACAAACAACAGACATTTATTTCTCACAGTTTTGGAGACTGGGAAGTCCAAGGTCAAAGCACCAGCAGATTTGGTGTCTGGTAAGGTCCCACTTTCTGGTTCACAGAGAGAGTTTTCTTTCTGGGTTCTCACTTGGCAGAAGGGCTAGCTAGCTCTAGCTCTCTGGGGTCCCTCCTATAAGTGCTCTAATCCCATTTAGGAGGGCCCCACCCTCATGACCTAATCACCTCCCAAAGGCCCCATATTCTAATATCATCACTTTGGGAGGAATTTCAACATATGAATTTTTGGGTGACATGAACATTTAGACCATTTAGCCATATAAGAAGGTGGAATAAGGCTAAAAGATAACCCAGAAATGACCAACTGAGGCAATTGGGTAGAATATGGTGATACCAGTAGCTATATTGGAAACACAAAAAGAGGAGCAAATAGGAGGATGGGGTAACCAGATACTATGCAGTACAGGCCCTTCATCAACCCAAACGCAATGGTGTGACCACTGATGGGGCCCTACAATGATGTGAGTCATTAGAAAGTAACCCAAATCCATTGAAAATATGTTTTAATGAATAGAAAAAATTTCCTTTACATTGAACTGAAATACTGACTCTTTGTAGCTTCTACTCACTGGTCTTATTTGACTAGAAATTCAAAGTAAATCTGATTTGAAGAGTCCCTGACACCAAATTCCCAAAGAAATATTTGTGAATCAAGTGTTTATACATCTAATCCTATTGACTTTCGTTACTTTTATCTTCATTTTGGAGGATCTGCAATTTGGCAACCATTTTTCACACCCTAATTCTTCCTTTTTTCCATTTAGTTCTTATCAATAATCTTAATAATTAAAAAGTGAACATTTAAATGTATCAAGAAATCTTGATGTTAAGGAACTCCAGAATCCTCTCTTTTTGAAAAGCGAGTCATTATCCCCTTTTCTAACCATTTTGTAAAATTCCTGCTTTAATCAGGCTTAAGATGAAAAAACACACACACACGCACACACACACACACAAAGTGCTTATGCCAGCCTTCTTAGAGTTGTAGGCTGTTTCCTCATCCTTTAACTTCTTAACATAGATTTCTCTTAGGTTTATACTCATACCCAGATGTCTGTGTATTACTGACTCAAAAATATCATTATCATGAATTTTTCTTACCTAGTGGCATAGTGCAGACTCAAGGCTCCAATTTCCTTCTACCCTTAGCATGATTTTTACTCCAGTCATCTCATCCTCCCTGGGCTAGAGTAAACTCAACAGTCAAAGTTCTGCCCTTCAGATTCTCTCAGACTTATGTGTTGTTCTAAATTAAAGGCCAATATTTGCCATCTCATTTTTGGAAGCCTACTGATAATATTAACAGAAATGTACTCTGAGAAGCACCCTACTCCTAGTGATTTTTCTTCTTTCTAAAACTAATATTGTTTTCTGATGCTAAAATCAACACATACTCATAGGAGAAAATTTGCAAAATGAAGAAAAGCATAAAGGAAGATAACAAGATAACCCCACCACAAAGAAAAACAACTACTACATTTTATTGCATTTTCTTCCTGAATTTCTTCCATGCATATATTTTTACAGTTAAGACCAGATAGCTTTTTATTTTCTGCTTTTTAACTTTATATGGCACTATATCTTTGCATGTTGCTTAAAGTTTAAGTACAGTGGAAAAACTGGCGAAATCAGAAAATCTGTCCCATGCCTCTCTCCTAGCTTTTAGTGGTAACTGGCAGTCCTTGGTGTTCCTTGGCTTGTAGAGTCATCTCTGAGATATCTGCCTCCATCTGTATAAGTTGATCTTCTCCCTGTGTGTCTGTGTATTCTTTTCTGTTTCTTATAGATATACTCACTGGATATAGGGCCCACCTTAATCTAGTATGACCTCATCTCCATTCTTACTTCAATTACATCTGAAAAGACCCTATTTCCAAATAAGGTCATATTGTGAGGTTCTGAGTGGACATGAATTTTGGGGGGAGGGGACACTATTCAACATATAACACAGGAGTTTGATTTTCTCAACCACAGTAGTCTCCATGCCAAGGAAACTGTCTGGCACTGGGTAAGTGTGTAGCAAACTCTTCATTCAAAAATTAATTAGAGCTGAGCAGTGACTGCTGTCTTTACATGTGTCTCTCTCTCTCTCTCTCTCTCTCTTTCTTTCTTAACACATGCAGTTTCAGAATATATATCTCCTTATATGGCCTGCTCTCATTCATGTCATCCACTGGGGCTTATAGGTATATAGATTTAGGATCCTGTTCATCAGGTTTATAGTATTGCTCAGGTTTTCTCGCATTGAAATAGGGAGAAAGGATAAGGGGCTGTAGAGAGGAGGGGAGTGCACTAAAGAACTCAGAAAGAGCAATGAAAACCACAGTCAGCTGGTCTGGATTCGGATCCTGGCTCTGGTGTTAACTCATTATGGATTCCACACATCTCACTTTCTCCATCTGTAAAATGGGGGTGATAATAGAGCCTGTCACTTTGTTGTGAGGATTAAAGAAACTGATTTTCATAAACTGCATAATCCAAAGGTACAGAGCAAACTACTTTAAACATCTTAGCTATTATACAAATGTCTTTGTGCTGAAGGTTAAACCTTCTTAACACCTCGACCTCCAGGAATACAATATATTTTGCTGTCTTATTAGACTTGGAGACAATCTTGCATGCTTAAACCAACATTTACATTTTAAATAAGAACCACAGCAGCCTTCTTCCTTATAATCCCCTCCAGATGAGAAAGAGATTTTCTTTTTTAAGCTAAATATTTAATCATATTTTAATTACACTAGGGAAATGATTTTATATACAGAAGCCAAAGAGTGAATCTCTTGGAGCATGTATTTCTCTCTCCAGTATGAGATCTCTCCTTTTCAGTTTTCCAGGATGTCACTTTTTTCCCCTCTCACTCCCTGTTTGCCAATTATTAGCCTTAGAAGCAATTTGGTGGAGGCTGAAAGGAAGAATAGAATGACATTTGAATACTAATATCCAAATATTATGTGAGCACTTATTTGACATAGTCTGTCTAACTCCAGAGTGTGTAATATTTATTATAGAGCATAATGTCCCAGCAGTTATGATATAGTGTTATAAGTGCCATTACACACACACACAAACACACACATACACCCATCCACCAATCCTCCCCACACACACCTCCCTTGGCATACATTTTTGCCATAGTATTTTGTCCCATTTGAATGAAACTTCTGTTATTAAGCTGACTTTAACAAGTTGCTTTATATTTTAATAAAGATGAGGAAACACAGGAAAGGTTAAGAGAATAGATAGTTTGGGCATTATTCATTTTGCAAAGAAGATAATGCTCATTTGGGATTAGAACTTTTTCTCAAGGCAAAACTGTGCTATGCCCCATGTTCCAAAAGCCTTATCATGTAGGCATATTAATTTTAATAGGGCACACTGGCACATATTTTTATTATTATGCAAATCTGTTTTGAATCACTGCCTTAAAAGGAAACAATCTAATTTTCTTTTCTTTAAGCTTCTTTTTAATTGTCTCTAAGCTGTAAACACATGTGCTAACATTGAATCTATGAAAGAATCAAAAAGAATAGGAAACCTAGAAACCAGGCCTTTTCAACCTTCCAATTAGAAGAACCACATTATGTGACCCAAAATTGGCAAAAAAAACCAAAAAAACCCAACAACAATAGAGTCAATATTAAATAGCAAAGAGGTTATAAGGTTATTTACAAGTGATGGGATAGTGATCTATAGATTATGTCACATGGAAAAGTTGCTTGTATTTATTCCCTGGGGTCTGCCAAAGAAGGCAAAATTGGGATACTAAGAGAGCCTTACTGGGATTCAGAGTCCTTATTTATTTATGTATGTATATGTGTTTTTAATGAAAGTACAAATTTAATGAAAATGTCTCTATCCAACAATAACATAGGTTGCCTTGGCAAGTTGTCAAGTTCACTGAAGGTGGCTGGGCCTGCTGATTGGAAATGACCTGAGGAGAAGAAAATACCCTATAAAGGTCATTCAAGGCCTTTCTGAGGTTTCTTTCAACCTTAAGGTTCTATAATTCACGCATCTGTGAGCATATCATCACCTACGCAGGTGTATATTTTATCACTCACTTTCAACGTCAGCCAATTGGTTCTAGCAACTGAATCTCTCCACTATCGGGGACCTCCAGGGCCTGGGTCAAATCTATACAGTCACTGGTCTCAGGACAGCTTACTAAGAATGGTTTTTACATTTTTAAACGGTCGGAAAAATGCAAAAGAAGAATATTTTTTGTGACATGTAAAAATTATATGAAATTCAACATCCAGTATGTATAAATAAAGTTTTATTGCAGCAAAGCCACACTCATCTGTTCATGTACCGTCTATGGCTACTTTCATGTTACAACAGAAGAGTAGAATGGTTGTGACAGGTAGTATATATCTGCAAAGCTGAAAATATTTATTATTTGACCCTTTACAGAAAAATGTTTGCGACCCCTCCTTTAAAATGTAAAGCTCTAAGGGCTGGCATTGTGTTCTTTGTTGTTTATCTTTGAAGCTTAAATACTTGGCGCATAGTGGCTTCAATGTTGTGGTTGTTGAATGAATAAACGACTGAAAGATGATGGTGTTCAGAATTTATGAAAAGTAGCTAAATCTGACTATAAATAGTTTCATCTTCTAGGAATTGTCAAAAACTTCTACCCTTCTTTCCAAACAAAGCAGAGGTGCCTCGTATGCAAACAAGAGACTCAATCAGGACCGCTGTTGAGGTGTAGTGAACCTGTACAGCATAATGCTTAGCTTGTATTCTGATTGGCCTCGGCCATACCTCACTAGTCATAAACAATTTTGGAAATAACTCTTGGACATATAAAGGTTGTTATTTTAAAAATGTCTGACTTATTCAGACCCAGCTGAATTCCCAAAATACCTTGGGAAACTTTGTCTTTTCTTGCCTTAATCGGTTGGCAAATTTAATTCTCCCTGGAGGAATAATTGTAGGGAATTATTCTCTCCTTTCAACACAGAGAGAAAGCCAGCTCAGCAATTCAATGACATTTGCTGCAGGTTAGATGAATGTCAACACCTTGCTCCTCCCTCCACACAAAGAGAACCTTAATACACTAAGTCACATTTAACAAAAATCTCCCAAACATTTCATCAGCAACATTTTTGGAAGCCCATTTTAGAATGTTAAAGTTTGTTAAAGATGCTTACACTAATTCTCATTCCCCCTCCCACTTTTTTTTTTTTTTTAACTATTAACCACATAATACTAATTATCCAGCTGGCGTTTTTGCAGCGGCAGTTTTCCAAGTTGCCTCCCCAATTTGAAGTTGTCAGGAGAAGAGCTGAAGACTTGCATTTACTCCTACAGCTCGGTGCTCTAATTAAAGTAATAAATATGGTTCCCTTCCAGGGAGCAGTAGGCAAGAGGAAAGATCTCTTCCGATCCAATAGTCTTATAATATAGTCTATAGGATTTAAGTTCCAGTTCATATAGGACAGTGGGAGAACCTGTAGCCAGAAACAGAAGAGGAAAGAGGCAGCTAATGAGTAGAAGAGGGCGGGAGGACAGCCCCAGTGGCAAGGCCAGAGTAGACAGTAGATGAGATGTCTTCTGCTGGGAAGGAACAGATGTCTTGCCAGTTTTCTCATTGCTCATCAGCTGGAACCAGCCTGACAGGATTTAGAATTACAGAAATCTCCGTGATCATCTGAGTCACAATTAGTTCACTAACAGCAGAAAGGACAAGGTTTATAAATTTGAAAAGGAGAGCTTTATTTCTCATAAAGGGCTGCAGCCTGTAGGTGGCCATTCCAGCAGTCTGGGAAGCAGAGTCTCCAACCAGAAGCCAAAAATACGTGCTTTGAGGGAATGACAAGGGGACCAGGAATTTATGCCGAGCAGGGTGGCCAAAATATACATATTTAACAAGCTATAGGAGGAGTCGTGAATATTTATGAAAGAAGAAACATGTGCATGAGCCATTGAGCTTTATGCCCCTTTATGGGGTCCAAGTTCAGAAAACGGCAGCCCTCTGGTGTCAAAAGGTAAAGCAAGGACACAAAACCCTTGCAGCACAAACTCTGTAGAGCAGTTAAAACCACTCCGTGGTTGGCGGTCTATTGTCAGGAAAGAATATTGGTCAGTTGTAGTTCTGAAGCCACAAATAGGGAGACTGGTTTCTGTTTCTCCCTTAGGAACAAAAGCCTGATGGCCGCGGGCAAGGGAGGGGGTCTAATCAGGCGTGTCTGACCGTCCATCCCGTCATGGCTGAGAGCTCAGTTTTAGGATTTCTCTGGGGTTCCCTTGGCTGAGAGAGGATCTGTAGAGTGGGGACAGGGAGGGGCCTTAGGATTTTATTTTAGTCCATAAGTTTGTGGAATGAGCCACATCATTTTATTTTTGTGTTTGCTTGATATTTTCTTTATTTTTATTGTAAAGGAGAAAAGTGGCTTAAGTTCTTATAAACTTATTACATAATCATTATAAATAATTTGAGCCATGGAGAACAGTACAAAGAAGAAAATTCCTATGTCACCTTAAATCTTCCATCAAGAAATAGCCATCATTATGAGGGGCATATCATTGCAGATATCCTTTTTACATATACACAGAATAATACATAGATTTGAAACTTTATTTTAAAAGGATCATGTCATGCTTTTTGCATAAAATCATTCACTTTAACTTGATTTTTAGAGAAAGGGGAAAAATACAGTGACCTTACTTCATATTTTCCAAAAATATCCCTCTAAGACTGAAAAGACTATTTAGCAGTGGAAGTCATTTTGTCCTTGATTTTTTCAAATAAATTTTGATTTGACCTTACCAATTGACTCCATCAAAGAACAATCTCATACCTTCTCTTACCTCCTCTAACTGCATTTTTAATTTTACAATAATTTCATTATCTTTATTATATTTTGTCACATGAGTAATCTGTTCTGTAAATATTATTTGCATAATTGGCTCATATTAGTTTTAGATTTAGAAAGATTCACTACATACGACTAATGCTTTTTTACTGTGGCTCCTTCAGTTCTCATTTAATTTTTTCTTTTTGCCTCATGCTTTTTATTAGCCCAATTTGTCATCAAGAATATGTGTGTATCTGTGATAAAAAGGGCTGTTGAGTGCTGAAATGCTTCATGTTTGAGAATATCTAATTGTTGTCTTGTACTTGAAATACAGCTTGGCTCTATTCATTCTTCTTCATCAAACTCTCAGAACTTCATAGAAGACTTTTGCAACTGAATGCTTCCATGAAAAAGGGAAATGTCAGTCCACCCTTCTTGTTTCCTATAGGCATTTGAATTTGTGACACCTGACTCTACTCCAATTCCTTTCTTAGACAAAATAATAATAATGATAATAATCCCAAGTAATTTTCAATATAGATTCTCACCAGCAATAAATAAGAATACTTAACCTTTGCCATTCCAATAAACAAGGAAAATTATAAGACCGAATTGCTTTAACATGTGTGTCTGTGATCTCTAGGAGAGGCTGAGCATCTTTTACTTGATTAATTGATAACTAACTATATTGATTCTTACAAAACTTAGCTGAGATGCATCTGATCATTCACGTGTATGTAAATTAATATAATAATAATGAAACTGTATCACTTTAATGGAGCCTATCTATGAAAGTTAACATACTAAGTAAACCTGATTAGATCATTCTTACCCTAGCAGAGTGATATGGGTTTTACTAATAGCAAAATACATAGAATAGTGGAATTTCATAATCAGAAGGGAATGCAAGATATTCTAATAATACAGCGGTTTTTAAATATTGTTTAAGTAGTCAAATTAAAAAAAGATTCTTATACTAAAACCTACTTAAGTAAAACAGATAAAGTGAATATGCTGAAAATAAAATGAAATAGGGGAGGGGGAGAATAGGATTCAGCCCAGTTTTTCTCTTTCTGACTCCCAGGTGACTCTAAACACCACAAGATCTTATGACTCACAATTTGGGAAGCAACAAGGATGGCATGATAATTTTATACCCTGAATGTGTCCTCTGCTTGATACGCTGAATAGGACAGATAAATCAGTCAGAGTATGTTTTCTGACAATAGTAGAATGAAGCAAGAAATTGAAAACAAACAGACCATGAGAAAATTTCTAATCTTTGAAAAATAGTCAATACAGTTCTAAATAATCCCGATGTCAAGAAAGAATTAACAAAGCACATTATAAAGCAATTTGAACTTTATAATGATAAAAATACTGCTATCAAATGGTGTGAAATACAGCTAAAGCTGTGCTAAGGGTGAAATATATAGCCTTAAGGTGAACATATTAATATTAGAAAATAAGAAAGGCTGGAAATCAACTACCTAAATATCCAACCCAAGAAACTGAAGAAAAAAATTCACCCCAAGAAAGTGAAAGAACAGAAATGATAAAAAGGATGTGAACAAATTAATAAAATAGAAGACAAATTTATCAATACAAAAATTAAAAAATAAAATGGTTCTTAGAACAGACTAATCAAGTTGATAGACTTCATGACCGATAGATGTTATAGATGTTAATAGATAATAAAAGGATATTAGCAACTTCATGTGAATAAATTTGAGACTTTCGATCAAATTGACACATTTCTAGAAATCCTCAAAACTGAAATAAGAAGAAATAAATATAAATTATTCCATATCTATTAAATATATTGAATCTGTAATTTAAATCCTTTCCACTAAATAATTTCAAGAACTAGAAGACTTTCCCAGTGAGTTCTCCCCTAACATTTAAGGAAGAAGTAACAACAATTTCTCACACACTCTTGCAGAGTTGAGGGGAAAAGTGTTCAGGGGTTGGAGTTGATAGTAAAATTCTGATCTCAATTTATGAGAGCAGCATAGCTTGATGTTAAAATTTGACAAGGAAATTACAAAAAACAGGAAATTTAAAGGTCAACATCTCTAATACACATAGTTGCAAAAATAGTAATCTAAATGTTAACAACTAGAAGAATTCAGTGAAACAGAAAAGAATAATATATTATAACCAAGTAGAAGTTTACTCCAAGAATGCAAGTCTATCAGATATATATTGAGACAATAATGTTGCATGCAAACTACCCTAAAACTCAATGGTTTGAAACAATAACCATTTCCTTAGCCTACAAATCTGTAGGTGGGCCATTTTACAGATGATCTCTGTAATTCATATCCACTAATCTGGAAGCTCTGTTTTAGAAAGATTCTAAAGACTCTTCAACTCTCTGAAACTGAAACGGTCTGTGAAATGTTCTGAATTTCCTGGAGAAAGGACATTGGTAAGATTCTCAAAGACGTTTATGGCTTAGTAATGATTAAGGTGACTATGCCAAACAAATGTTTATCACTCTAGACATAAGTAGATTTTTAAGGAAAAAAAGTACCTAAGAGCGCGCGTGCGCTCGCTCTCTCTCTCTCTCTCTCTTCTTAGCACAGTTCCTTCTCCTTGCCCTAGTCTGTTTTCATAAAATAACAATTCTTTTCCACATGAACAATGGTTTGGAAAGCTGAGAAGACATGAGTTTCCAAATCTTGTCAGTCACTGGAATCACCTGGAGAGTTTTTGAATAATGTCTCTAAGAAATTCTGAAGCAGCAGGGTGAGGAACAGTGATACATATAAAAAAGCAACAACCCTCCACTTCTCTAGCTGGGTTTTAGAATCACTGAATTAGAACATGATGCTAATCAGAGCAGCTTATGTTTTTGATCCACTAGGGTCAATGAATTTTATACAGAGAAAAATCTCTAGCCGATGGTAACAAATTCTATCCTTAAAGGCTTTTCTACCATTAAATCCTTTTTCACATGCAGGAGAAAATTAAACAGAGGACTAGCTATAAAGTGAAAGTGTATGAGTACAGCTCATTTTTCTCCTCCTGAAAAGGTGATTGAGGCTTATGTCCCACTGCAGGTATATCATGGAATCATCATCCCATGAACTCCACAAGATTTATTCTTCGTTAGATCTTTACAGAAATGCTAGAACAGGAAACAGCATGCAAAGTATAATCTCAGTCTTTAACCCTTAATTTTGGGGGTTCTCGAACAACTCTCATAAAATTGGAAAAGAAACTCCAAAAATGTACAATGTCGTTTGATACAAAAGTCCTAACCCAATTTGATAAATTAAAAATACAGAACAGAATATTTAAGGAAGTACATAGCATGCCATATATATGCGTTTTAAAAGCAGCTACCATTTATTGGGTATTTGTTATATAGTAGGCAGTTTGGCAAGCACTTAAGTGGTTGTTTAATCTTTCAAAAAGCCATACTCCTGTGAGATAAAAACTATTTACTATCTCTATTACTATTTACCATCAGAAACACAGATTGATAAATTACGGCGATATAACTTGATCAAGACTACTATCTAATTGTGACCTATATAATTCCAGAGCATGGTTGCATTGACTTTGGTGGGTCCCAGGTACTTTTGCTTTTGTGGACCCTTTCCTCAACAAAAGATATTAAAGATTATATTTTATGACTACATTGGTATAAAAATGAGCATAATCTAGGCTAGATTATATTCAGTATTGGATTTTGAATGGTTTTTCTGCATCAATTGATATGATCATGAAGTCTTTCTTATTTTAACTGCTTCTGTATAAACTACTAAATATAAACTTCAAGTAATATAAACCAAAATCCAACTGTAATATGTCAGATTACATTGATAATTTTTTGAATATGGAACTAGTCTTTGTTTTCCTGGAATAAACTCTTCTTGGTTATGGCATATTTTTATATTGAAGAATTCGACTTGCTTATCTTTTTTTTAGAATTTTTAAATCTATAATAATGAGAGATATTAGTCTGTAGTTGTATTTTTTAGCACTGGTCTATGTCTATGTCTGGTCTTAGTGTTAGGGTAATGCTGGTCTCATAAAATGAATTGAATCTTCCTTCTTCTTTGTTGTCTGAAAGAGATTGCATAGAATTAGTGTTATTTCTTCTTTAAATGTTTGGTAGAATTTGTCAGCAAAACAATCTGGATTTGCAGATTGCCTTTTCAGTCATCTAATGTGTATTTTTTTAAATTTTAACTACTGCATTTTTTAGCTCTAGAATTTCTATTTCGGCTCTGTTTTATAGTTTCCAAATCTCTCTTAAGATTCTTTGCCTATTCATGTATTTTCTTCATCTTTTCCTGTACCTCCTTAACATGATTATAATAATATATAAAGTCCTCATCTGCTTGTTGCAATATCTGGTTCAAGTATAGGTCAGTTTTTGTTGAATTCTTTTTTTGTTTTTGGATGATGAATATTATTTTCTAGCTTCTTCACGTGTCTCATACTATTTTATTTTATTAAATCATGTATAGAGTTACACTGGAGACCGAGTTATGCTGGTATTTTGTTCAGTTTATCCCAGAGAGCATGAACTCTTTTCTATATGTGATGGCTAAGTTGAGAAAGTCATCATTTACATTTTATTATATGGTAAATTAATCTAGGATTGGTCACCAGCATTAGAAAATTGAACACATATCTGGTTAGCACAACTCCCATCTTCCAGCTCTGTTGCTACAGACCCTGATGATTAAGGGTGTGTCTCTTTTTATCAATGTTTGGTTTTAAAACCAAGGGAGATTAGGCCACAGTATAACTTTTGCATTGAATGGTTTAAGACCAAGTTGGTTTTAGTCCTGCTTTTACTGCCATTTTTTGGTGGTAATATTGGGGGGTAAATATTAGAAAGAACAGTTATTTCAAGCAAATTATTAAGTGCATGTGGGGGGGAGGGTTCTGAACCTAATTTGTCCCATCTGCTCCCATCATTGCCATTCGTTCCATAAGCTCTTCTGGACCTAGTAAAGGGAAAGTTTTCTTCTCCTTCTGCCTGTACATAGATCCAACAATTTACTCTCCTCCCAGAAGATGCCAAAACTTGCTACTCACCTATAAGATACCCTCTCTCTCTCTGTGAGTGAGTTCTTCAAGGCTTGATTGCATACACTCCCCTTTGATAGTCTGATAAGTAATATGATGGTTAATTTTATATATCAACTTAACTATGTCACAGGATGCCCAGATATTTGGTCAAACATTATTCCAGGTATGGCTATGGGGGTATTTGGGGGATGAGATTAGCATTTGAATTGGTAGACTGAGTAGTATATTGACCTCTCCAATATGGGTAGGCCTCATCCAATCAGTTGAAGGTCTGAATAGAACAAAAAGGCTGACCCTCCTGTAAGAAGGAACTCTTCCTGCCAGACTGCTTAGAGACAGGAAATCACTCTTTTCTGGCCTTTGGACTCAACCTGAAATATCAGCTCTTCTTTGATCTTGAGCCTGCCAGCTTTCAGACTGGAACTTACCCCATCATCTTTCCTGGTTCTCAGGCCTTCAGATTCAGACTGGAACTACACATTGGCTCTCCTGGGTCTCCAAGTTGCTGACTGCAGATCTTGGGACTTCATAGCCTCCATAATTATGTGAGCCAATTCCTTATAATAAATCTCTCTCTCTCTCTCTCTCTATATATATATATATATATATATCTAATATATCAATATAAATCTATATTTTTATCTATCTCATATATGTATCTCAAAGAATATATTTGGTTTATTCTTTCTTATTCCAGAGAGAAGAACCAAGAACAATGAGCAAAAATTTAGGGAGATCTATTTTAGCTTCAATTAATTCATTCAGTAAATATGCCCTGAGAAGCTACTACATGGCAGTCACTGTTCTTGACACTTGAGATATGTCGTTGAACCAAGAAGTCAAAATTTCTGCCCTATGGAATTTATAATCTAGCACAGGAAATCTAAGTAAGGGGGAACCTAAGAAGTCAGGGAAAGGAAAACATTGTACTGTCAAGAATGGAAAAAGTGACTCCTGTGTGGCTGAGTCTCCTGGCAGAATCTTAGTGATTGTATAGAATATTTTCAAAGAGATACTTAAATAAGAAGAGAGTTGATTCAGATGACTTCTGAGGTTTCTTCGCAATGTGGGATGCTCTGAATATTTGACAATTTAAGTTACCTACAAGAACTATCATGGCCTTTGCTATGAGCTTTCACTGAGAATTAGAGCATATTAATTTCTTCTTTAGATGCCAAAAGATGAGGTCACCATTGTTACTTTCAACCAGCCATTCTATGTCAATAATTCAGTCTCCACCCCTGGTTCTTACACATAGTGTACCACGTAGACACTTCACTTGGACACCTTCCACGTATCCTGTATGTCTTAGCTAGGAAATCACTTCCCCCTTTCCTGGCCCTTAACTTTAAATTAGGTCCTCTTATACTTTATACTTTTTCTTAGTACCCTTTCTTTTTCCTACATAGCACTCACCTCAATTTTTAATTTCACTCACTATGTGCGTAGTTATTGGCAAAATATCTATATCCCCACTAATCTGCAAACTTCCTGAGAGCAGGGACTGTACCTGTCACTTCACTTTATATGCAGGACCGCCCCCCCTCTGCTCCTGACACATGATAGAGTACAATGAATCTGTATTTGGTGGTGAATGATGAGTTAATTGAGCAAGATACCTGGAGAACAGGAATTGTTCATCTTCAAGTTATCAAGAGCTCTGAGTAACTGGTTTAGTTTCGTGAAGCTACAGAGAAAGTACTACTTTCTCAGAAATATTTTGGAAAACACACACACAAACAAAAACAACCCTCTCCAACTATCAGACTTAAGTTGGAAATTCATCCTAAACTGTTGATCCCAAAGTGGCTAAAGACGGGAGAATGTGTGTGTGTTTGGGGAGCGGGTGGTACTGGGCTGGTGCCAAGCCAGTGACCCCGCTGGGGCCCAGCCCTCACGTGCACCGGGTCCCTGGGGGCCCAGGTGCTGAAGGAGCCTGCAGGGCCCGCCTGCAGAGCTGAAATGCTGACAGCCTTCTGGCTGTGCTGGTCACCACTGTAACTTTCCGAAACCTCCCACGGCGGGGGTGGGGGAAGGGAAACCAAAAATCCCAAATATAATTTAATTTCCAGGGTAAACATTTTCATGTAGAAATGGCCAAGGCTTTCCTCGAGGCGAGGCTGCCTTCTTCGGCATTACCACACTGCCCTCTTGAGCATCCTGCGGAAACCCTCCGCAGAGCCTCTCCGGCGGCGGCAGGCAAGGCTGGAAGAAATGTCTACAGAGCAGAGGAGGGAATACCGACAGACCAAGGTTGTAACCTGGAGGACCAGCGAGAGGGGAGAGGCTGAAGTGGTTTCTTTTCTCAAGTGAGCGAATAACCCAGACATTAATTATTAAGAACATCCAGCTCAACTTGAAAGCCCTATGAGCAAAGTCCAGTACAAGAAGTCGAAAAAAGGATATCTATCTGCTGGTGGATCTGAGGGCTGAAAGAGCACCATGCTCCGAAGCATCTCCCCTAGGATCTTGCTCCAAGACCCCAACCTGCCATGAGGGGAAAAAATTGCTCAGCATGTATGTGTTTACTACATGTCAGAAGCTGTGCTAAGTTCATGATATATATTTTCTTATTTAATCTTTATAACAACCCAGTGAAGTAAGAGCCACGATTTTCAGGAATGAATAGAGGACAAGAGAGAGACTCTGGAAACTTAAGCAACTTTTCCTTAACTATATGATCAGTAAATGGCTGAGCAGGGATTTGAGCCTTGGTCTGTGGGACTATGCTCAGATGTCTGGAAGAATCTGGATAATAGTTCTGTTTCTGTCAGCTCTATGACTTTGGGGTGTTTCCCTTCCCCTTTCCAGACCTTCCATTGCTCTTCTGCAAAATGAGTGCATTAAACCTCAAAGGTTAAAACTCAAAGCTTCTGTGAATCTATGGCATCAGAGGCTTAACAAGAATTAATTCAATAAAGACCAGCAAGTCAAAAGCATCAAAAGGAAGCACAAGATAGGAAGATTTGATAGGCAGTCATGCAGCAATGGAGGTCAGCTTTGCACAGGACACAGTAGATGGGGACCCAGAGCCTGGGAAGATGGAATGGAAGCCTAGAGAGAGGAACCAGGTCCAGACATGTGTCCTGTAATTACGCAGATTCCACCTGCTTTCTTATTGGGACACAAAGTGCTTTGAACAGATAAGAGTTGTTAGCTGATCCATCTTAGATCAGAGATAAGTTATTCTTCCATGCTACAATTTTATTAATTCCATTTATAGAACAATTTCCATGCTGGTTGGAGTTTATATGAAGACAGCAGGAATGCAGCATTTGAAAACTGTGAGTGTAAATGAAATTGGAAAGCCATTTATCTCGTTCTCCTATCTGTCCCCTGCAGGGTTGTGGAGAAGTCAGTAAGACCCAGTAACTGCTCGTGGTGAACTGCTGAGCTTGGAAAATTGCTTCTTATAATAATAGTTATGACTTATTGAGCCCATCTCTGTCACTAACATTAGTCTACTGATTGCCACGAAGTAGTCAGTTTCCTTACCTTCTGGACACTGCAATATTTGAGACCGCCAATGGTTCCATTCAATTTCACACACACATACACATTGAGCCACTGTATATGCTAAGCACTGTGACCCTCTTCTAGAAGCAGGGCTAAGAGATCACTTCAACTCTACCCTCAAGAAATTCTTAGTCTTTGTCATAAGACGACAAAAAGGGCAATTCTTACATTTACAAGCTGGTAAGGGCCATGAGAGAGGTGTGCTCAGGGTCCTACGGGGCTCACAACCCAACTCAGTCTGAAGGAAAAAGAAAGGTTGGGAAGACTCTCGGGGGGAAGTGACAAATCCAGCCAAGTGGGCGAGGGTAGGAAGGATGTTCTAGGCAGAAGAACTATAATGAGCAAAGACACTGCTGCATGGAACGGTGTGATTTATGCAGAGAATTGCATCAAGTTGTTCTGGCAGCAGGAAGGCTGCCCAGGGGAGAGCAGCACAGGACAAACTTGGAGAGGTAGATGGTGGGGATGGGGTGGGCAGATCAAAAGGACTTTGTAGTGCTTTATAAACCATTTGAATTTTATCCTAAAGAAAGTGGGAAGCCACCAAAGGATTTCATGCAGTGCAATCACCCTTACATACAATCAAAAAGCATTTTAAAGATCCCGATGCCCAAGACCTGGAAAAAAAAAAAAAAAGACTGAGATTAGAAGGAATAAGATAATATGACATTATGTATAATGTAAGACATTATATATTATTATATATCATTAATATAATGAATAATTAGAATTTTTTACACTGTTGAAAACTTTTGGGCTTTATCATTGTTGAATGGACTGGTACTGTGCTTGATTTTTAATGTGTTTACAGGGCGATGCTAGCACCTATGAATCAGCTTCTTGGGTTTAGAGCCCTATCCTACAAACAGTAAATAATTCCATTTTCTTTGTGTCTTCTCAGCCTTGGCAGGACGTGGTCACCCCACATGTGCTTTCCAGGGCCTGTCTTATTTATGCGTCTCGTCTCCTTCCAGTTAGCTGGGCTACAATCAAAACAATTCTTCCCAGGGTTATAGACAGGATGAGCCCTCTCTCCCCCGCCCCATCTGTGAAATTCCAACATCATTCTTCTGGTTTTCCTTTGGAAACAAAAGCCGCTAAAGGATATCTTTGAAGAGTCTGAAATCCATAAAAGGGAGAGCAACATAAACTGAAAATAGAACCCAGAAAAGTTATTTGTTCTTTCCCTTGAGCTCTTGTGCAGACCAGGAATTATGATGCAACCTTACTAGCGACCATAAATTGTCCAATTTCTTCACGCCTCCAAGCTGACGCCAACCTGTCATCGGGATCTGGTCTTGATCTTTCCAGTCTGGTTCTTCACTTTTTTCGACTAACGCCTGGCTCTTTGCAGCCCCTTTCTGATTAACTTACGATCTGGCTTTTCTCAGTCAAACTTCTGCCCACTCAAGAATGGATCTAACAATGCCCGGTTTCCTGGGACTTCCAACATCTCAATGAAAATAAGGCAATGGAAAAATCATGTAACTTAAACCAAACAGTTCCCATTTGCTGTGAGGTTTAGGAGCCAGTCCTGGATAATACATGTTTGTATTTATTCAAGTGTCACTTCACTGAGGACTTTTCTGACCTCCTTATTTAAAATTACAATCTGCCCCCATACCTCATTCCCCTTGCTCCACACTAATTAATTGTTGTGTACCTTTTATTGTAACTTACATATAATAGCTATTGTTTATTTTCTATTGTTCCCTCCCCCAAAAAAATATAAGCTTCACAAGGGCAAGGACTTTTGTCTTTCTTTGTTCATCGAAGTATCTAAAGAGCATATAACAGTACCTGTGTGTGATACATATTCAATAAATGTTTTCCGAATATTTATATGTCTATGGGGAGTGTATGTACATCTTTTCTGTGTGTACACATACATGCCTACTCATACTTCTATTTCAATAAATAGAACTAGCTAGAAAGGTAAATAGAGGTGAAGAGATAGGTAAGTAGGTAGACAGATGCTTTTGTGTTTATGTAGGTGTATAGGAAGAGATATAGGGAGAAAGAGAGGCTTAACACAGCCAGCTGGGATGAAAGTCACCACTTTCTGTCTCTAGACACAACAATTTCTGTACAAATAATTAGCATACCCAACCTAACAATCACTTATGGAATCACAGAGGAGTGTGTGGAATTGATTCTCTTCCAGGAAACCCGGAATAGTCTCTGTGCTCATTATTTAGGCCTCACCCAATATATGGTGGCCCCCTCGTCCCTTGAGATATCAGCCTGAGATCCAGAACCATCTATCCTTACAGCGGCTCTAAAACCACAGACCTTGACATCAGTCCTACTTGGAGAGCTGACATAGAAATCTGGAAAGCTCTTCTCAGTGGCAGTACCAAGTGGAGGCTGGAGGGATTTTATCACGCCCTCATCTCTAAGTTTAAATATAATCTGCATAAACACCATAGTGAGACTTCAGTCCAAGTATTCTGAGACACCTCCATGCTCACCCCCCCACCCCAGCCCCACCCCCCGCCGCCCTTCTCACCACATGGCTGCCCTCAGCCTCTCCTCTGCAGAAGTTCCGATGCCTGCGATAGTTCTCTTCCTTCCCCGGGTGATCCACAACCTACAGTCCAGTCACTCCCCTGGGACCCCCTGGAGTACCAACGCCTCAAGTGCTTCAGTAATCCCAGTATGTTGGGCACTTTAATTCTGAAAGGAGGCCACTATTTAAATGGATTTTCCTCCAGAAATTTCCATGTACTATGATTTCAAATCTCTCCCTGCCTCTCTCTCTCTCTCTCTCTTTCTCTTCTCTCTCTCCATTTTTCTCTGTCTCTCTGTCTCTCCCTCTCTCTCTCTCTCTCTCTCTCTCTCTCTCTCTCTGTCTCACACACACACACACACACACACACATTCACATGAGTGTCAATGACAGCAGCCTCCCCTTATCTGCAGGGCATATGTTCCAAGACCCCCAGTGGGTGCCTGAGACCATGGGTAGTGCCTCTCAAGTGCAGGCTGAGTATCCCTTATTTGAAATGCTTGGGATCAGAAGTCATTTGAATTTCAGAGTTTTAAAAAAAGAATTTTGGAACATATGCACTGATTGAGGATCCCAAATCTGAAAATTTGAAATATGAAATGCCCCAATGAGCATTTCTTTTAAGCATCGTGTTGGCATTCAAAAAGTTTCAGATTTTGGAGCATATCAGATTTTGGATTTTTGAATTTGAGATGCTCAACCCTGTACTGTTTTGACCTACACATACATACCTATGATAAAGTTTATTTATAAATGAGGCACAGTAAAAGATTAACAATAATAACTAATAATAAAATAGAACAATTATAACAATATGCTGCAATAAAAGTTATACAAATGCTCTCTCTCTCTCTTTCTTTCTCTATCTTAATATTTTTGGACTACCATTAACCACGGGTAACTGAAACCATGGAAAGCAAAACCATGGATAAGAGGGGGACTATCATATGGGTTATTTTTCTGTGGCTGCAGTGAAAACATCATTCGTTTCTGGTAGATATGGATTAATTTGGAATAATTATCCACATGGATGCAGAACCCTGCTTATGCAACTATAGGTTGGAATTATACAAGCTTTCTTTTTCTTTTTCAAGTAAAGGTACACAAAGATACAATTTATTCCATTTTCCCTCTGGGGAATCTACATATTCATGTTGTATGCAATGAGTATGTTGCTATGGTAACAATTAAGGCTTTACATTAAGTAGCAGGAAAATCAGAGCAAGAAAACTGGTTTTATTTACCATTCAGTCATGCTCCCTCCCTCCTGTCCTCCCTCCCTCAGTATCCCCTATACCCTGAAGTTTGCCAGGATTTCTTGCTACAAGTATAATTCCACTATGACCCAGGTCTGGGTGGCTACTTTTGGCAATTGTGGGTGGTGCAAAATTTTTAAAAAGTATGTTGAGTCTAAAGGATTAAAACGACATATGATACTAGACAAAATACAGTTAAGAGAGATTTAGCTTCTACCTGCGCTCTCTTGTGAATGTTCTATGTGAATTTTTGTGTTTTGTTGTTTTTGTTGTTTGTTTGTTTTTTGAGACAGAGTCTCACTCTGTTGCCCGGGCTAGAGTGCCGTGGCATCAGCCTAGCTCACAGCAACCTCAAACTCCTGCACTCAAGCGATCCTTCTGCCTCAGCCTCCCGAGTAGCTGGAACTACAGGCACGTGCCACCATGCCTGGCTAATTTTTTCTATATATGTTTTTAGTTGGCCAATTAATTTCTTTCTATTTTTAGTAGAAACGGGGTCTTGCTCTTGCTCAGGCTGATTTCAAACTCCTGACCTTGAGCGATCCTCCTGCCTCAGCCTCCCGGAGTGCTAGGATTACAGGTGTGAACCACCACACTCGGCCTGTGTTTTGTTTTCTAACCATGAGTCTCAGCTTCCTTTTTAGCAAGATGACAGGATTAGATCAAATGTTTTCCAGTTCCTCCCAGCCTTAGCATCCTGTGTGCTATAGTTGAAACAGCACAGCCTGTAGAAACAGACCTAGATTTTAATCCTGGATAGATATCATTTATGAGCTCTTTAATCTCTGGCAAGTACACCAGAACTCTGTTTTTCTTTATCTTTAAAATTAAAAAAAAAAAACACAAAATTTGTTGTTTTCCAGATCGTGGCAAGATCTGAGATAATATGTGTAAAGTGTTTGGTTCACATTAGACACTCAATAGAAAGCAGCATTGGATATGTGTTTATTTACTCACTTTTCACTCAACAAATATCATTGAGAGTCTATGAGACTCTGGGCTACAATGATGAGCAATAGACCAGGGCTAAGTCTTCCCTCTCAGAGCTTACAACCTAGAAGGGAAAGAAAAATTAACTGAGACAAATGCAAAATTGTAACAGCAACAAGCACCAATATGGAGCTGCCAAATGCTATAATGAGAGGATTTGACTGGGTCAGAGAAGCCAGAAGAGGCTCCCTGAGGAAGTGACCCTGGAACTGAGAGGAGTAGGAAGATGAGTTAAGGAAATGAGGAGAATAGGGCAGAGGGCACAGCAGGTACAACCGCTGGGGCAGAATGCTTCCCTATGGCAGGAGCAGAGCGATGAGGCTGAGAGGTGCTTACAGCCCAGATACCAAAGGGGCTCAGGGGCTGCGCTAAGGAATACGGCCTGGATTTTGAGAGCAAAGAAGGTTATTACAAGATGTTGAGCAAGAGAGTGTTACTATTGAATTTGCATTTTGAAAAGGTCGCTATGATATGATGACAGACCAGAAGGGAGTGGGCAGAGGGAGGGCAATGCAGTGAGTGAAGGCAGTAGTCCTGGGCGAGAGGTGAGGGTGGCTCAGGCAGAAGTTGGCCACAGAGATGGAGCAATATGATGGATGAGAGATATTTAGGGGGCAAAATGGACAAATTTGGAGAAGGATTTGGAATGGCGAGGGAGAGAAAGAGAAAGAAGAAAATATGAGGATTCTGGATTGCAAAAGCAAAGGAATGTTGGTGCTATTTGCCAAGATATGTGACCCAGGGTTGGGATTTTATTGGGAGAGGGGACATTGAAAAAGATCATGAGGTTTCAGCGTGTTGAGTTTTAAGTGCATCTGAATCTTTCAAGAGGCACATTTACCAAAGGCAAGGACCATTATAGGTACCCCAAAAATGTAGTTCCCCACTCAAGATGCAACATTACATGAATACAGTCTGAGAGTCATCTGCACCCACTCTTACCTCGCCCAATCCACTGTGCACACAGACTCTGGAATAGCCTTTACCAATGCAAACCCATTTGGGTTGCTATTGTCTAACATCTTACTGTTATCACCCACTGCTTGTAGCATTGTGTCTCAAATCCTTAATGGGACTCACAAGCCACCTCCCTTGTCATTGGCAGCACCTCCTTCCTTGTGTAATCTCTTCCCATTTTCCCTTCACACACTACCTGTCACATACTGTTGTCTTTTCATTTCTTAAACATGCCAAACTCCTTCCTGCTGTCTTCGCTATCATTACTATGACCAAACCCCACCCCACCACCATACAACCCCACATCACCAGCAGGCGGATTCCTGCTGCTCCTCCAAGATTCAATTTAAACACCCCAGTTTCAGGGACACCTTCACTGTTCCCCCATCCACCACCAACTAGGTTAGGTCCCCGATGTATATACACACTCCCCCAGCACCTACCACACTTCAAAGTATAGGATTACTTGTATAATTTGGGCTTATTTTCAATACTATTACTAGAGCCAGGGTCATATATTTATTTCTTACTGATACAGTCCTAGCATCAAAGTGACCAATGAAAGTTTCATGAGAAGAGACAATGAAATTATATTCAATGAATTTTGAATGTGTCCTGGGAAGAGACAATAGCAGGACGAAGATACAGAATTGAAACCAGACAGATATACAAACACATCTTTGATAATTCAGCCCTGGACCCAAGAAGATCTTTAGGGAGAAGAATGCTGTATCTGTGTCTAGAAACAGTCTGTTTTGCTAAAGACCACCAGGAAGCCCCCCAGCTCTGCACAGAACGTGCCTTAGGTGGCCAATGGAGGAAGGTGCCTCCAAGGGACAGATGAGGCAAGGACAGAGCAGATGCTCCACCTCATGGGCAGGCAGAAGCCCATTGACTCGACCGAGCCTTGACCTTGGCCTTACTCTGATTTGGGGGCACTTGATATGTTAAATTAAAAAAAAATTGACTACATGATGGTGGTCTAAAGCAGATACTGTTTTCAGTTTGTAATATACATAAATATTATCAGTTGCCAAAGGTTTCAGAAAACTTTTTTTTTTGGAAGAAAAGTATATTTAGCAAAATCTATGAACTTAGGTAGTTTTTCTCTAATTTTCTTCCAAGCTAGGATCCAAGCTCTCTCTCTATCAGGATGACTTTCCAGTCTTCCCATCTTCTCAGAAAACGCTATCCACACCATTATAGGTGTGGGGCTCCCAAAGACCACGTTCCTACACACAAGTCATTGACTTTAGGTAGAGAGCTGATCTTACCTGGGCTAAAATTCCTCAACTTGGAATGGACACTGGGAAAGACATGCAGGCTCTTTCCTGGTGGCTAACTCTGTTCCATTTAGGGTTTGAAAGCTGTGGCCATTTTCTCCCATATGGACTGAGAGGCAGAGAAAGCCAGTGCTCAACAAGGAGAGAGAACAAAACTGACTTCAAAAGCACAGCAGACACAGGGACAGGCAGGGTGCTGTGGGCATTCTAGCTCCTGATCCGAGTCAGCTCCTGAGCTCTGCTGCCTTCCTGTGCACATGTTCCATGAGACACTCCTCTTCCATTATATTAATACTAAATTCTCCTCTTTTGTAACTACTGGCTTCAGTCATAAACAAGTTATAGATACATCATAAATACACTCCATCAAAACCCACTCTTAAGGAAGGTTCTGATAAGGTCACACTTCACACTGATAATGTGAAGGATCTGAAGGTTCAAAATGTTTTATTTTCCAAGATAATCTAGAGCTGGAAGTCATAACCCAAAGATATGAATCTAAAGAATGGAAGTTCCAGGCAACAGCAGGCAGGAGACAGGGGTTTTTTGTTTTGTTTTGTTTTTTGGAAAGGGGGCAGGGTGATATTACAATTACTTCCGAATAACATTGTGCAAGGAGAATCCAAAATTATTTAGAAGTTCTCAAACTTGAGCATGTATCATAGTCACCTAGAAAGATTGTAAAATGCAGACAGCTAGGACCACGTCTAAGTTTATGAATTGGTAGGTCTGAGCACAAGAGTTTGCCTTTCTAACAATATCCCTGGTGATTTCATGCTGTTGGTCAAGGGAACATACTTTGAAAACCACTAATTTTGAAGTCTGGCATTGCTTAAGAAAAACAGTTTCGGGTGGTATATCCAAGCACTTAAAGACTTTTTCTCAGTATGAGAGGATACTTTCCTTATTCAGACCAGTGCTGTGGAGCAATTGTTCATTTTTGAAAAGCAATTGGAGAAATTTAGAGGAGGTATATAGAAGGCACAATCCAAGTTCCTTCTCAGACTGTTCTCTTAGAAATAAAAACCCTGGTGGTTACTTGTGGTATTCAGGAAAGAGTGCTGGCTTCCAAGTTTGAGAACGTTAGTTCTATGCCTCATACTTTCTGTAGGATGTCTTTAGCTTTTAGGTTTCTTATCTGTCCAGTGAAGGAGCTGAATTATTTTATGTCTTAGGTCCCCTCTTGGCTCTAACATCCTCCGATCTATGATTTCGCTCAGTCTTTGCTCCTGAAACTCCCGTAAGTGGTATTTCCTGGGTGCACATATTCAAAGACCATCTCTCACCACCTCAGCCCCCACCCAATGGAAGGCAGAGTAGGGTGACAGTCAGCACGAACCATGCAGCACCCTGCAGTGTTCCCTGGGAACACAGGACAGAAAAGCAGAACCGGGAGGAAACTTCCCCAGAGGAGAAAGCTAGTCTCTTCAAACTGCTAAGCTACTTTCATGAACTGTGCCGAAGGTGTTCCAGCCATTTAGAGACCCCCAAAGTCCTCAACTTAGCTGGTGGTCCCAGTCAAAAAGCATAGGCTGTTGTAAGTCATACCCCAACATCCTGGGCCTAGCAGCACACAAGCAATATTTGATATCTAGCAAAACTTTGTTAGCCCATCAAACATCTCTAGCCAGACTCAGACACAATTTGGTAGAAGCACGTATAAGCCATGTTCTTAGGTATTACACACAGCAATTCTCAAAGGCCTAGGAGCATAATGTAATGCATAAATGTAGGAAACACACTCAGGTTGAAGCCATAGCCACTCCTTCAACAGGGCATTCTTGCTTTTGGCAGAACCGCAAGCAAAGAGACAACACCACACATGGGCATGCAGGAAAGAGGCTTTTAATAACCTGGATTGGGGGCAAAAGAAGAGAAGAACAATTTGCTATTTGTGTTCCTCATTCCAAGCCTTCCTGGAGCAGAAATCTCTCTTCCTCTGTCTCCCTTCAAATGTCCTGAGGTAGTAACCATTTTAGAAGAAGGATGAGTCTGGATATTAAATAATAGTAATAATAGCATGTTACTTTGTGCAATCAATGCTCTACACTCAAGGGAATACAGATGATTGACACACAGGCCTTGCCCTTAGGAGTCTCATATCCTCATTCTAGAGGAAACTTTAAAAATATACCTACAATAGCATAAGGATAAAACTACTTCAGTGTGCTATACAAGCAGAGAAGAGGGAGAACATCCCAACCTCACTGGGTGTTGTGGATTCAATGGCAAAATATCTGATTAAAAGAGTTTAAAATATTTTTTGTGACTGAGGTCTCCTCCACCCCTCCTGCAGGAGAGGGAGGGACTGATGAGAAAGCTGGTCTCAGGCTGCAATTCTGTGCAGATGGGGAAGGGTTTCCAAGAGGATACCTGTGAGCATATGCTGAAGGTTTCATTCTGAGGCCTGTGCAGTTGTTCTTAAAGAGTAAGCCAACCATGCACTGGCTACACTGGCATCACCTGGGGCATTTGTTAATAACTCAGACCCTCGGGCCTGTCCTCAAATGCAAAGAAACAAAAGGTCTAGGAGGATAAATCCTTACAAAGAAGCGAGAGGCAGAAAGATTGTGAACATCTATCTCCATCAGTCCCTCAGCTGCATAATCTATATCTAGAAGGTTAGATGCAAAGTATGGATCAGAATTTGCAGCTTTTTAAAGGCTGTAGATTTTGTCTCCTCTTTGCCTTCTCAAAGACAATAAGGAAAAAATAAAGTATGTACTGCTTTCTGAAAGGCACAGGAAGAGTCAGCATAAGATAAAGACTCCCTATTTAGGAAGTCAGTACTTTTGTACAGTTTGAAACACGCTAGGTAAAATAGGTTTCTTTACTGCCAGACATTTTACAACATTTTAGCAGCTTTATGTGTACTGTGAATACCCAAGAGGTTGTGTATCAGTCAAATTCAGCTGCTGATAACAAAACCACTCTTATTTTAATTAGCAAGGGATTCGACACAGGGAATTGGGAGCTTATAAAATTATTCTAACGCTGGCGAAGCAAGCTCCATGCTGGGCCCGCAGGAATAATTTTTCAGAGCCACAGCAGAGAACTGGCTTGCTAAGAGGACTCAGCCACAGTCAGGAGACTGTCACAGGAACGATTCCATGCTAGCTAAATGAATGTCTCCCTGTCTGCTTACCCCACTTCCAGATTCAGGTCTTAGACAAATACATTTGACCGGTAGCCTAATCATATCTGGAACTCTAGTGTAAAGGGGCCTGGGACACACAGTGTTTAGGTAATAAACTTGGGGGACATTGGAACAGACATTGAGTGAGGCAATCTATTGCATACACCACAGGCAGGTCTGGTATGCAGCATTTCCTGAAGTTTTTTAAGGCCACAGAACCATTTTCTTAAGAAGCATCACGAGAGACTAGTGTTCCAGGAAACGCCTATTTGCAAATGCTAACCCGGGTCTGCCGTTTCATTGGTGAGGAAGGGAGCTGATGGCCAGAGAGGTTGGCTGCTTGGCTGACACCATCCAGTGAATTAACAGAAAAGCGGGGACGGAGTCATGTCCGTCCCTTCCCAATTGCCCTTGCTTCTTGCACAGCTCTCTGCAGTCCCCTCCATCCTGATGGTTCTTGCCAAAAAGGACCACTTGGAAAATGGTCCTTTGGGACCAAAAGCAAAGAAAAGGCTCTTAAGGAAGCTTGAACTGAACTCCTGAATTATGTAACAATAGAGCAGGCTAATAAGCTCTCCAGAACCTCCAATTAAGTACGAGGATAATTATACCCTGGAGTTAAGAGAGCAGCTGAGACTGGGAGTATTACAGGAAACTGTCAGCCATTGAGTCGCATTTTAAATCTAGCGTTTCGTTCTTGCTCCTTTTGGAGGGAAAGGAGGAGGAGGAGAAGAAAACTACTTGGTCTCAGCCCTCCTTGGACAGCCTGTAACCGACTGAATAAACTCTTCTCCTGTTTTGGCTAAAGAGAAGAAGCTTGCTGCCCTACAAACCTGACTGCAAGAAAAGGCACTGATAGCTGGCAAGAAGGTTTTCTGTTGGGAACACATCTGCCTTTGTACTACCAGTTTTGACCTCAAGTTTTCAACAACTCCTTCCCACTGTCTGATCTTTCTACTGTAGGACACAATTCCACTGCCACCCTGCAGCAGCCAGCCTTGAGCTGACTTGTGTGTTCCCAGGCATGGTGAAGCCCCCTCCTAGGAATCTGTCACCCTGGCATCTTCCATCTACCCCTGCCCTCCCCCCTAAAAAATAATTTTTTTGGTGTTCCTCTGCTCAGCATTTACTAACGTGTTTTGCACTGCTTCATTTATTCTGATTTATTAATACCACGTGTTATTCTCCAGTATAATTGCAAGCTCTCCTAAGATACCTGAGATTATTAAAAAGCAAAAGCAATTGTCTCAGTGGTAGAAAGGAAACCCTCTTTCAGATGCACAATAACAATGTTGTTTTTCCTGCTAGAATTCAGAATTTCCTCAACCAAGTTTTATTTTTAAGGTGACAGGTATACTTTTATGTAGCAAGGTGAAAGTGATGAAGTATTTGATTGAAACTGACAAAACCTAAGCTGAAAAAAAATCACTAACTAGCCAGAAAATCAGACCCAAATCAACGTGTTCCTAGTCTATCAACAAAAATTGCATGGCAGTTAACAACTGTCAGAGGTAAATGAAAAGACAAAAGAGATAATAACAAAGTAGCTAACCATGCACACGCAGCAGCAGAACTTTCCACACTACGGCTTTCAAACCATCCCCAGCCCCACTGCACAATCGAATCCCCTGGTAGCTTTGAAAATCCTTGATGCCCAGGCTGTAACCCAGATGGATTAAGTGGGGATCTCTGGTGGTGGGACCCGGACATCAGTGTTTTGAAAGCTTTCCAAGGGGTTCACATGTACAGGGCTGGTTGCTCATCACAAATTTTCATCAATAGCAGTTCAAGTAATGTAAATTCTTACACTGAATTCAACATACTACATCTATTTGGCATTATAAAAACACAGACAGTAGGAGACATGCCTGAAAGACTTTACAAGTATAAAACACTTTACAAAATAAAAAGCAATTTCACATCTCATTTAATCTTCCCATTAGACCCATGACTCACAGTCCTGGTTTGTAGATGAGAAAGCTGAAGTTCAGAAAAGCTGAACACAGTGTCTGATATCACAGGACTAAGAAGTGGAAAAACAAGATGCTATCCATGGGAGAGATAGCTTTATGGCCTCAGCAACAACAGCACCCCAACACATAGAAAGTTCTTTCACAATATTGTAGGGGGGTGGAGTGTGTTTTAAATTATCATCCAAGCTGTGTAGATGAGGCAGCTGAGGCTCAGAGGTGGGAAAAGATCTGCCAAGGTCACATAGTTTAGACTTGAGCTCCTGTAACTCCTCTACCAAACTGTCAGACTTACCAGATGAAGTGCATGCGTGTGATGTGTTTTCTCACTTGTTGAACTTTAAAGCTCCTTTCTGCACCTCTTGATCAGATCTTGGGCAATTCTCAACCTGTATAACCACTCAGGTGTTGCAAAGTCTGGTTCAATCTGATCCTGTTTGACATGTCAATCCCATATTGAATTCAGCCCCCACTTTCTCCTCCTTGCCCTCCAGTGTGAGCTTGTCCCATGGCGCTGGTCCTCAGTGAGACTTGTCACTGTAGTCTGCTCCTTCATCACTGAAATGGTTTCTCCTCCTTCTGTGTCTCTTTCACCTCCAACATGCAGAGGACTGGGAGGAAGACGTGAGGCAAAGGGGCAAGAAGTTCTTTCTCTTGACTGGGGCCATGGTAGTGCCCTCTCGGCTGTAGTGCCCACTGTGATGCAAGAGTACAAGTTTTCTTAAAGTGAATTTGTGCCCATTCCTCAGCATGGCCCCATCTTGCCAGGCCCCTCAGCTCCTTCTCTGGCCATATACATCTACAGCTCCTACTGCTGGGTTCCCTCACCCACCACCCAACCCTTTCGGACACTATTTTGGGTTGAATTGTGTCCCCTAAGAAGATGTGTTGAAGTCCTAACTCCCACACCTGTGAATGTGACTTTATCTGGAAATAGGGTCTTTCTAGATGTAATCAAGTTAACATGAGGCCATTAGGGTGGATCCTAATCCAGTGACTGGTGTCCTGATAAGAAGAAGGAAATTTGGAAACGGACACACAAAGAGAGGAGAATGCTGTGTGAAATGTGAAAATAGAGGCAGAAGTTAGGGTTAGGCTGCCACAAGCCAGGGAACTACCAAACACTGGGAGAGGTAAGCACGGATGCTCTGCTAGAGGACTCAGAGGGAGTGTAGCCTGCTGACACCTTGATGTCAGACTTCTAGCCTGCAAAACTGTGAGAGAATAAATTTTTGTTGTTTTTAAATCATCCAGTCTGTTACAGCAGGCCTAGGAAACTGATAGAGACACTGTGCTGGTTAAACGGTTCAAGTCCAGCTACCCATTCCCTTCTCTCATAGGAAACTCATACCTCCTTGCTTCTCTAGTTAGTTATAGACGAGACTAACATACTGATTTTCTATTCCTTTGCCTTCCATTGCAGAGTGCTCCAGAAAGTTTCCTGCCTTCAAAATTTTCCAAGTGAGAAGCAGATATGAGGCAGTGTATTCATATGCACCTTCAAATTCCCCAGCATAAAGTCAGCATCTATCAAAAACTGCTCTATCAGGCTTCGGTCTGCTGGAAGCAAAAGAGTGGTTTTACGGACGTGCGTCTTAACGAACAGCTGGCCAGGAAGTGATGTTAGGAGCTGCACTTCCTGCATGTCCTCTCTCCTACCCTGCCAATCTCTACTAGTGGCTTTACCAGAGTTTTCTCCTAATTAGCCTGGGATGCTAGAGGAAAAACCTCTGACTTTCTCTCAGAGAGGAAGAATGAAATAAATTCTTATCAGGAATATTCATGCTCTTTCTAAACCTCAAACTCCTGATCCCAGTGATGTATCCTCTAATGGAGAATGTTCTAATTTTGGAGATTGTGATAGGCTGATTAACAGCAGACCTGGTTTTGACACCTCCTTAATAAGTCCTACTGGGATGCGTCTAGGAAATGTCTTTAACATATAAACTGTCAGCTAATGCTGTGGAACAAGCTGCCCTGAAATTCAACAGCTTAAAATAACAAGTATTCATAGACACAATGCCATCACCTGGGCATTTTTGCTGCTCTTAGCCAGGTTTAGCAGAATCTACCTGAACTTACACATGCTTCTGTCGTCAGCTGGTGGGGGGATGAACACTGAACTGGGATGGCCCCATTCACATATCTGATGGTTGGTTGAGGTGACTTGACCTCATGCCTGTCATCATTTAGCAGGCCAAGGCTCGTTGTCATGACAGAGCAGGACTCTAAGAGAGTCACAGAAGCATGGAAAGCCTCTGGAGACCTAGACCTCCAAGTGGCACATTCTTACTATTTGCGTTCTCTTTGCTGAAAGAATTCACAAGTTAGTTCAGATTCAAAGTGTAGGGATACAGATTTTGCCCCTGTAGTGAGAGAAAGTACAAAATCAAATTGCAAAGAGTCTGGATATGAGGAGCAGGGAATAATCCTGGCCATATTTTTTGCAGTCTACCACAGTAAAGATCCTTAATATCAGTTGTTGCGTATCAGTCAGGTGAAATTACATCAATTGCTGTAACAAACAACCCAAAAAACCTCAGTGGCTTTTTTCTTGTTCACAACCCAATCCAGTGAAGTCTAGTATGTGTTGAGGAGAGAAGAATCTCTACTCCAAGTAACTTTTCAAGGCTCCAGATTTGATTCCACCTTCTTCTAAGACCTCAGTTACCCTGTGAGTCCTGTACATGTAGCCCTCCAGTGAAGGAAGAAAAAGCACATGAAGACTCACGCAGGAGGTTTCAGAGGCTGGATCTGGAGTGATTTTACTTCATTTCCATTGGCCTGAACTTGGCTAAGATTTCATAGACCCTCTAACTGCAATGGTCACTGGAAAACTTTTTTTGATGCCAATGAAGAAAACTAAACAAGTTCATCTCATTGCTTTGGCTTTATGGTTCAGTCCAAATCTCATGGCAACAGGAGTCCCATTCTATATCCTGCCCACCAACTTCAGTGTTCTTGCCTCTATACCACAGAGACTGCTGATGCTGTGCTTAGATCGTCTTTTTTTTTTCTTGCCCTTTTAATTCTTCAGAGATGAATACCTGCATGAATCACTGGGTTTCTTTGAATGGGGGAATGGAGGGGATGAAAACAGCACCCAGAGTCACTATCCCTTTCTGGCAGCTCTGCTCTAGATGTGGGTTTTTCTGTACATCTAACACCTGCCAACCCTTTACACTCAAGGACATCTGTGCTTTCCTGGCATTTGTATGTGCACTGGAGGAGGCCAAGTGCAAACGTTCTCGAACTCTGCTCCTTTGTGAGCAGAGGGAGCGTGTTCCACTATCACACACTCAGTGCTCCATCCCAGCCCCAGATCACTGCGCTTACCAAGCCGCAGAAAAGTCCCCAGACTATGAGACCAGATACACTGGGTTCAGACTCCACCTCTGCCACTCACTGTGTGACCTCTGGTCAATTACTTAACTTTTCTGATCCTCCGTTTTCTCATCTTTCACATTGGAATGATGCTGCCTTCTGGGGTGATAGTGACACTAACCATACCACCTGTACAGGGTAGGCACTCCATCACGCTATTTCTCTCCTTTGGTCCTTCTTCCTCATTCCCTCCTCCAGCCACCATGTGAGTGCAGTGGCGATGAGGAGGGATGGGACTGGAATTAGAGCTCAGAAACTCACCTACATGTCACCTGCCTTCCTAGTCCTGCGAGGCAGTGATAGACTGTGTGGTGGTGACACCATTGCCTTTGGAGTAAAAAGAAGACTCTTTACCTACCTCTGGCAGCCAGGTGTTAAGTCATCACTAGATGGCAGTAACATCTAACACTTAATTCTCTAAGAACTGATCAAACCATTTTCACCTTTGTTTTCCTTTTGCTTCTCTATTTCAAGCAAGCATTCATTCAACACAAAATTGAGACAGCCTTGAGCTTATTTTGAAGTTAACTCGGAGACTCATAGAGTTTAAAAAGCAAAGGAATGAGCCATTTCTCAAACAACAGACAACAGAATTCTCACTGAGATCTCAGAGTTCCAATTAAGAGACTTCAACCTTGCCCTGGGCATGAATGAAAAAATCAAGTATCTAGTAGCCTCTGTACTTGACAAAGGGTCATGAACTTGTACCAATTTCTCTTTTTCTTAAACAAGATGAAAAAGGACATTTTAAAAAATAATTTTCACCTGGGAGGGATGAGCTCACTTTCCTTACCATAAGGGCTATTTTGTTCTCTAAACGAGTTTTCTTTTTAACTTCACTTTTATTTTCTCTCCCAGATCTCTCTCTCTCCCACTCCCAATTCCATTTGTACACTCAAATTTGAATTTTTTTTCCAAGGCATAATTAGAATTGGGAAGAAAAATGAACATGACTGGCAATAACATGAAATTTATACCATGCTCTGGGTGCACCAAGGAATCTGGGGCTATAGATCCCAGGATGGTCTAAGAGGGAGTTTAATGGGGCCTTGAATTAGTCCCAGAGAACTTTCAGGCCACTCCTGGCTCCAAAGGCTTAGCCTTCTCCAGAAAACTAGAGTGTGAATATGAAACCCAAGTCAGACTATCTCTATGGTCAGGGGCCAAGTAATCTAATGAATGTCTAATAGCCCTAATAAATGTTAATAGCAAACACCTTCCTCCTGCCATGAAATAGTTCCAATTACAGATTATCAGTGTTTGAGACTTGGACCTTAGACACTTTGCATTGTTGCCTACTGTATTTTCAGGTGAGCTGGAAATGGAGCAGGAATTAGCTTGAGACATGCACACTGAGGTAGAACAAGGGGTAGCTCCAGAGGTACTGGAGGTCACGTCATGCCTGCTGTCCTTGGGGCTACACCTGTTTCCATCTTCATTTTGGAAATGGCTATGCCAACAAGTTGCATCTAGTATGTGGAGCCTAAACTCAAACTGGTGGACATTGATCAGTCTAACGGGCAAGTGGACACACTCTCCAAGGTCTTACTCTAAGCAAGAAGACCCAGGTCAGTAACTGGGTCACTGGAACTGGAATCTCCAGAATAGGGACTGGTGCAATGGACAAGTTCATTGGTTGGATTAAGGAGAGGGCATCGTGGCTGCAGCTCTATTCTGTGGACTGAGAAAATGTAGAGGAAGCAGGTAGGAGAAGGGAGCTGCAACCCAAACTTAGTCCCTGTGGTCATCTCAGATCTAATCGGCAGCAAGCAGTGTGGAAGCCCCTCAGTCATCTGTGGCTATTGAGGCTTGAGTCTGGGCAGTAGGCTTAGCATGACACCAATCCATGCAGCATTGCCCATCTCCATCAAGAATAGCTCAGGAGGAGCTGAGGTTGCAGCTGGGGAGCATCGGAAGAGCCTGTGGTAACCAGAAGCAGTGAAAGCAAGGCAACATTGTAAAAGCTGTGTCTCTTGGCATGTCCACAATAGTTACCATATAGGAGATCTCTTGATAATTGCCCTGAACCAGAATCCACTAAAAATAACATTTACTACCACAAAGAATTAATATGACATTGACATGCAGAAATGAAAGAAAGGGGAGATTGGGAGCCATTTTTTTGCCTTGAAGGGAGAATCCAATACTGCTGGTTACTTCTCTTACAAGCTTCTAATTTATATCTTTACTTTCAAATTTTGCTTCTTCAGTGAATAAAGAGATCCAATGATGAGAAGACAAGGATAAGATAGGAGAGCTCCAAGGAGAAAGCTCTGGCTCTGTGCTATTATATTAATATTAATCTCCATCCCAATCTGTATTTTTTAGTCATTTTGGAAAAGTATTTTAAAGGATGAATTTAGTTGTTTTTACTTCTTAGAAAATCTAGCGTTCGGCATAAGACATCATGTCAATGGTAAAGACAACTTACCCCATCTGGAGTGACAGTGGGGGTCAATGCTAAAATTTATCAGCAAAATAGAATAAATATTTGTAGTACTAAGGTAAACATTTCTGACTGGGCACTGTATCTACTTGTCAGAGATAAATTTAAATTTTACCTCTCTTTGACCAACTAAGCAATTAACCTCTAATAACTTTCTTAATTTGACATTGCATTTCCAAAATGACAATGGTATTTTATCCCACAAAATGTGAACTTTAGGAGGGCAGGGAATTTTATCTGTTTTATACAAACTGCTGTATTTCCAGTAGGTAGACCACAGTGAACACTATGTAAATATTGTGAATAAATGAGTTAATTCAGGGTTTATGAGAGGAACCAATGGGATAAGAAATAACGTCTGCTTATCTGTTCACCCCTTTGGGTGCTTCAACAAGGACTCAGCTATTCTTCCATGTCTTTATCATCGTCTTCCTCTTCCTTCCACTCAATCCATTGCAAAGTGCTTGGATTTGCTGGAAATGGGAGGAGATCTCTCTGATTCTGAGCATCCCATTTGGTTCTGCTCTGATTCTCAAGAATCCAATGAAAATATCAAAGGATGAGAGTGAAGCCACGAAAATCCCTGGGGATGCTTTAGAGTGCACAGAATAAGGCGTTTGGACAGTCACAGAAGGACACAGTTCCCCTTCTAGCCTCTGCTTACAAGGAGTAGAATGGAAGGGCATGTTTTCTTCCCTTTGGGACTTGAATTCAGTTACTTGGGTTGATGTTCACCCTCTTTCTCTAACACCCTGTGAGAATAACCACGTACATTGTTAATGCCCCCTTGAAATATCCCAACTGACTAAGGGTACCTTTGTGCCACTTCCCACAAAAGGGCCATCATGCCTGTGGCTGCCTTCTGACTTGAATGATTGCAGGCTGTGTAGTCACCTTTGTCCAAGAAGAGAGGGCCACAGTCAAGGTAATGATTCTGCCAAACTCAGTCAAACATCCTGAAGTGTTTTCCAGCATTTTGAATTTGACAAGATCCCAAGCACATTTGGCTTTGGTCCCCTTTTCCCTTAATTGCCGAGCCCAAACAGAAAATGTAATCCATCTGCTTCAGAGTCATTTTCCCAAAACCCATCCAAATTTTCCTTGGTGAGGGCCATTTGACATCTTTGTCTTCGTGGGCTTAACGCCTTCCTTCTCACGTTTTGTTTCTTGGAGCTAGGAAGCAGACAGAGCCAATGGCAACAGGACTCTGTTTCAAACACAAGACATAATCTGTAAAATCAGGTGCTGCGGGTGGAGGGCCAAGAGTCTTACTCCCAGAATGACAGCTGTGGTACCTAAGGGGGAATTAAGGGAGCCGCTAGAACAAATGAACAAATCTGTCCTTAGAAGGCCAGAGAACAGAGATCACTGAGGATAGATTCGTCTCCACCCCACATCCAGTAGTGACGGGGAGCCAACAACACCCTAGTTCCATGGTGACAAAGTCGGAAGCAGAGATTTCATGGACTTCTACCATTTGGTGTCAGTCACTATTGCAAACACCCCAGATTTGGAACACAAGAAGGCTCACAAGATCCATCTAACATCTTTTCGTAAGACTTTGAAACTCAAAGTGAGACAGAAATGGGCCCAAATCCTAACTCCTAACTGGTATGGTACTTACTGGTTCTCTGACCTTGGGCAAGCTCCTTACTATCTCTGTACTCTGTTTTTCCTTTGAAAATAAAGATAAAACTTTCCTGGCATATCAATTGTGAGACTTAGGTAAGGTTTTATAGCTTAGCACAGTGCCTAGCATTTAGAAAGCACTAAATTAACAACAGTTATTTGTATTGTTATTTTTATAACAGCTTTATTGAGATATAATTCCCAGGCCATGCAATTAATTCATTCAAAGTGTACAATTTAATGGTGTTTAGTATATTTGCAGAGTTGTGCAACCACCAACACAATAAATTTTAGAACATTTATCACCCCAAAAGAAACTTCATGTTCATGAGCAGTCATTCCCCATTTTCTCTCAATCCTAGGTAACCAATAATCTACCCTTTGTCTCTATAGATTTGTCTATTCTGAACATTTTATGTAAATGAAATGATATAATATATGGTCCTTTGTGACTCACTTCCTTTATTTGATATAATGTTTTCAAGGCTTATCTATGTTGTAGCATATATTAGTACTTTATTTATTTTTATTGTTGGAATAATATTCCATTGTATGGATATACCACATTTTATTTATTTGTTCGTCAGTCATTGGAAATTTGGATTGTTTCCATTATTTGGCTATTATGAATAATGCAACCGTGAATACTGATGTATAGGTTTGAGTGTTGACCTATGTTTTTATTTCTCTTGGATATACACATAAGAGTAGAATTTTTAAGTCATACGTTAACTCTGTGTTTAACCTTTTAAGTTACTGGTAGATGTTTTGCAAACTGACTGCACCATTTTACATTCCCTTCAATAGTGTAGGAGGACTTCAATTTCTTCATATCCTCACCAACACTTGCTATTATTTGTCTTTTCCATTATAGCTATCCTAGTGGGTGTGAAGTGGCATCTCATTGCAGTTTGTATTTCCACTTTCCTGATAGTGAATGATATTGAGCATATTTTATGTGTTTATTGGCCATTTGTATGTCTTCTTTGGTGAAATGTCTACTCATATCCCTTCTTATTTTTGTCTTTTATTAGATTTTTGGAGGTGTTCTTTATATATTTTAGATACAAGCCTTGCTATCATCTGAATATGTCCCCTCAAAATTCATATGTTGAAACTGAATCACTGATGTGATAGTATTAAGAGGTGGGGACTTTAAGAGATGATTAAGTTGTGAGAACAGAGCCCACATGAATGGGATTCATGACCTTATACAAGAGGTTCAAAGGAGTTGTTCATCTTTTGACCCTTCCGTCCCTTCCATCACATAAGGACACAGCAACGAGCCATCATCTTAGAAGCAGAGAAGAGCCTTCATCAGACACCAGATCTGCTTAGTGCCTTGATCTGGGACTTTCCAGCCTCTGGATCTGTGTGAAATACATTCCCATTGTTGATAAACTACCCATGCTGTGGTATTTTGTTATAACAGCAGGAATGGACTAAGATGAGCCCTTATCAGATATATGATTCGCAAAAATTTTCTTTCATTCTGTGGGTTGTCTTTTTACTTTCTTGATGGTATACTTTTGAAGCAAAACAGTTACCAATTTTGATGAAATCCAATTTATCTATTTTTTGTTGTTGTTCCTTGCACTTCTGGAGCTATATCTAAGAAATTATTGCTAAATCCAATGGCATAAAAAAATTTCCCCTATGTTTTCCTCTAAGAGTTGCATAGTTTTAGCTCATACATTTAGGTCTTTGATTCATTTTGAGTTAATTTTTACATATGGTGTGAGATAGGTGGTCTAACTTCATTCTTTCCCGTATGGATATCCAGTGGTCTCAGCACCATTTGTTAAAAAGATTATTCCTTCCCCATTGAATTTTCTTGGTACCCCTAGTGGAAAATTAATTGATTATAATTGAGAGGGTTTATTTCTGAATGCTCAATTCTATTCCACTTATTTGTATATCTGTCCTCATGCCAGCACAACGATGTCTTGATTACTGTAGATTTGTAGTAAGATTTGAAGGCAGGAACTGCAAATCTTCCAACTTTGTTCTTCTTTGTCAAGATTGTTTTTCTGTATACAAGACCATGTTATCTGTAAATAGATAGCTTTACTTTTTCCTTTCCAATCTGAATGTCTTTTATATATTTTCCTTCCCTAATTGCCCTGGCTAGAACCTCCAGTACAATTTTTTTTTTTTTTTTGAGATAGAGTCTCTCTTTGTTCACCCAGCTAGAGTACAATGGCAAGATCATAGCTCACAGCAAACTCAAACTCCTGGGCTCAAGCGATCGTCCTGCCTCAGCCTCCCGAGTAGCTGAGACTACAGGCATGCACCACCATATCTGGCTAATTTTTATATATATATATAAATATATATTTTTTATATATATTTTTATATATATATATATAAGTATATATATATATATTTTTTTTTAGTTGGCTAGCTAATTTCTTTGTATTTTTGTAGTAGAGCCAGGGGTCTCGCTCTTGCTCAGACTGGTCTCAAACTCCTGAGCTCAAAGGATCTACCCTCCTCGGCCCCCCAGAGTGCTAGGATCACAGGCGTGAGCCACCACTCCCATCAGCCCCAGTACAATTTTGAATAGAAGTGATAAGAACAAACACATTTGTCTTGTTCCTGATCTTAAAAGGAAAGATTTTAGTCTTCCACAATTAAGTATGATGTTAGCTGTGATTTGTTCATAAATGTCCTTTGTCAGGTTGAAGAAGTTCCCTCCTATTCCTAGTTGGTTGAATGTTTTTATCATGAAGGGGTGTTATTGTTATTATGCAAGAATGCGGCTGTTTTCTTTTTCCCTTTTTTCCTCTCTTCTTTCCCATTTTTGATTTCTTTCCAGAGCCTGGTAGGACATCGGGACAACATCAGGAAAGAGGAAGCCACAGGCCGCTGTGCATCCATTTTCTGAAATGCCCTATAAGCAAGCATCTGCCACCTCCTCCCTCCGCCCCACCTTCTGACCTGGCGGTGCCCCTGCCGTTCTGGCACAAGATGCGCCCCTAGCGCTTTGATCTGCTTTACTGGCTTACTGTCTTCTGGTTCTGGGGTCTGTGGCTTCCTGTCACTCTTCCTCAGGGTTTAGATCCCTTTTCTACCTCTTTCCAGGTGTCCTAGACTGCTTTGGCAGCTACTGGTGTTTGGAAAGCTGAAGGCTGTTTTCCAGACGGCTAATTTCCGTTTCACTCCTGTACCCAGTTTGATTCCACAAATATTTTATGAGCACTTTTTTTATGCCAGTTATTGTTCTT
This sequence comes from Cheirogaleus medius, assembly GCA_008086735.1. Taxonomy (NCBI): domain Eukaryota; kingdom Metazoa; phylum Chordata; class Mammalia; order Primates; family Cheirogaleidae; genus Cheirogaleus; species Cheirogaleus medius. Next base: position 22,984,019 of record VBSM01003215.1, on the reverse strand, counting down.
ATTTGATGCTGATAATGCTCGCAATAACCCCATGAAGTTGTTCTTGTTTGGGCCCCATTTTGCAGAAGAGAAAATAGACCCTCCACAGGGCTAATTCATTTGTCCAAGGTCAGGTCATGTACATGGTAAGTGGCAGAACCAGATTTTGAGTACACATCTGAAAGATCTGTTTGCTTAAAACAAAAGAGACTGACACTCATACAGTCACAAATGCTGAGCTAGAACTCATGGCACCAGCTGCCATGTTTGAATAGCCAGGAGGAGCTAGGACAGTGGTATGTCTCGTTTAAAATGCAAGGCTGCTATTGATTGGGCAACTGCCAACTTGTCTGGCCTCATCTTCCAAAAAAGCACATTCCCACCCACCCAAGACAAACTGAACCACATCATAATGTCTCTATTTCTGTACTTTTTCATATGCTAGGCCCTCTGGTCAACCAACTCTCTTCCCTTATGCAACTACTGACTTATAGATGCCTGGCCAACACTTATTCTTACTTCATTTCTCCTGGAAAGTCTTTCTGACTCACCCCAGGCTGTGGCTCCATCGTATCCTACACATATCTGTATCATAGTACTCACCGAACTATGTCCTTCTCCCTCTCCCTCTCTCCTATAACCAATCACCAATACATCATGAGCACCTTCAAGGTAGAGCCATGGTTAGTTCCCCTCTGCCACCCCAGGACCCACGATAGTCCCTGGCCCATACTGGGTTCTTACCAGTGTTTCTTGAATAACTAATTGACATCTTTACAATGAGCTCTTGTAGACAGAGTCCCTCTCTGGCTAGGAGATTTACATGACCTTCCTGACCAAATAGATTAACAGCTGGGACATTCTCTTGTTCCCTTCCATTCTGGAGAATCTGAATCTTAAACCAAGGGGCACAAGCCTGTGAAATTTGAGCTTAAGACACTAAAACCACTTTTCTCCTCTGGACAACACAACCTACAGTCACCAGGTCGCCATGTGGCAGACCTGCTGATCCAGGAAAGATGCTGGAAAAATGCTGGAAAGATGCTGATCCAAAAGAGGAAACCGAGGACCTCACTTTAAATGCACGGCAGGAGCACCCTGACTTTCTGTTGGAAGAACTAACCTTAGCCACTACCCCACACCCAGGGATTTGCCGTCACCTTTAGGTTTAAAAGCACAAGACATTCGTTTCTTTAGCAAATAAACAAAATAATAACTTAGCTTCTGGCTCAATGCCAGCTCAGTAAAAATAAGCCAACTGCAAGAAGAGGACCTTTCTGGGCTCTTGGTGGCACCCCTTGGAGCACAGCTTTAACACAGCCACCTCTTACTTTCTCCTCCAAGAGAAGACTGTGAGGTCAGGTCCAGGATGACAATGCGCAGCGGCCCCCAAAAGACTCTCGGTATTAATCCTTGCCAATTTCCCTCCAAGCCCTGGCACAGCTTGGGCTGCAAGCACACATGCTATTTTCATTTAAGCATGAATGCTGAACCGCTGGGTATTTTTTTTTCCCCTGGGTTTTCTGTTAATTCTGTCTACAAAATGTGGTTTTAAGAAATATTACTCCTGGTCATTTATCTAACAGACCATACTGTGATCTGTAAGCTCCATCCTTCTTGCAGCTTTCACATTCTATTAAAATGGGATCTTTTACCAGGAAATTTACTCAGATGGGGGAGTTCATTTGAGGTTGAAACTGTAAAGTGGCCAATTATCTCTCAGTCATTGGTTGCATATGATCTTTACCCCAAGCTTTGGAAATAAAGACAACATTTAGCAAACGTTCGGCTCCAAAGCTAATGTTTTGGAAAGAATAACAGCATGTTGGGAATAAATTACATGGTCTTTAGTGCATTTTAGTGTTATTGCCTGTTAACACGCAGCGTGGTGTGCCAACTCATGAGAGAATTCCAGTCTTCTAGGGAATCGATTTCTGATTTGTTGAGCTTATGGCGTCCGTGTTGTATCATTGAACAGACTCGGAGTACAGGGGGCTGTGTCAGTGGGGCTGACCTAGGGGAAGCTCTGAATCATAGTTTGTCCTTCCACTCTGATAATATCCAGACCATTAGCACACCCTGGCTAATGGCACATGAGGTTTTTCATCCAGGACTATCCAGTTTCCCACTTATGAGCTATCCTGATCCTAAAAGAGTCATCTAATGCACCTAATTCAAGTAACTAATTTAACTTTACTAGAAGACCTACAAGGGCTTTGGCCAGGCTCTGTGAAAGAATAGTAGGATATTTAAAAATATCCTTGATTCCATTTATATGAAGTGTCCAGAACAGACAAATTCATAGAGACAAAAAGTACATTAGTTCTTTCCTAAACCTGGGTGGACAGGGACATTGGAGAATGTGGGCTAAAGGATTTGGGATTTCTTCGGGGGATCATGAAAATGTTCCAAAATTGATTAACACATTAACTGCCATGTGAGTTATATTCAACTCATGCCGGTTTTGAGCCCAGGGCCTCGTGAAGCATATGTAACTCATACGTCTCTTTACCTTGGGAGCCATGTGAACTATTTTTCAAGTTGCATATAACTCACGCACAGAAAACAATAAAAAAAACCACATTTTTTGTTAAATTAGAAAGGCTCATTTTGTTTTTGAAGTTTTAATTCTATTTTTGTAATAAAACATTATAGCCCCATGGAAAAAAAAATTTTTTTTTCTAGTGTGGCAGTGTGTTAAGGTGATGGCTGCCCAACTCTGTGAATATGCTAAAACGCCATTGGACTTTACCCTTTAAATGGGCAAGTTGTATGGTATGTGGATGACATTGCAATAAAGCTGTGGAGGAGGAATGGGGAGGAGGAGGGAGAAGAGGAGGAGGGAAAGGAGGAGGAGGAGGAGGAGAAAGAGGAGAACCTTGCTCTCACGAACAGGGGAAATGTTATTCATCTCAGGTGGGAAACACTGCGGACTAGAGACAGGTTGCCATGGCAGGCCAGGGAAGATCCAAAATAGCTTAACTTGCTTCAGGCTTTGTGGTATGTCTTTTCTCTTGGAAATGTCGCACTGTGTCTCTGGTTTCAAAAGATAAGAGGGTGTGTCTGAGTCTCTGAGGGTGGGGGCTCCTTAATAACTAAATAAATATGAAACCTATGGGAAGATGGCAAAAACTGTGCTAGAGGCAGAAACACCAAACGTGGGCCTCTTGGGAGCATCCCAAGGCAAGAGGGACCCAAACCTCTTTTATAGCTGATTGCAAGTAAGGTGTTTTACTGAAAGGGGAATTTTTCCTTTAGGCTAACAGGTAGCTCCTGTTACTGTAGGCTCCCCATTCTAAAGACATTTTTCCCAGCGAGCACCGTCTCTAACCCCACTCAAGCGCCCAGACTCCTACTGCAAAGGGCTCTAGGATGAGGGCAGCCCCCCAAATAAACCAGCAAGAACTAGTCCTGTGACAACTTGTTAGCTAAAATAATACCCCATGCACAAACATCACAAAACTATATTTCAGGCCACACAGGCTGCCATAGAAATTCTTTAGGCAGAAGGAGAAATTATATTTCAGGCTTAAGTGATTTATGGGGGTGGGCTTGTTTTGTTTAGAAAGCTCTATCGCCACATTTTCCTTCACTGCACACCCCCAACACCATTTTTTGTTTCCCCAAATTTCCAATTATTAGTCAAAAGCCAAATGACAAAGTGTATTTAACATAAATAACTCCAAATAATTTCAAATATTAATATGATCATACTCTTTGAACTTTTAAACTTAAATATTTTAAATGGTAAATTGCTTTTGTAGGTAATTAACATTGAACTTTCAAGCAATGCTGCACATAGGCCTTTTAAAGAAGTTTATCAAGAGATTATTCTACTGGACTGAAGGTCTGAATTCCAGGTTTCCTTTCCCCAGGAACTGTGGGCCTCTCTGCTTTCTGAGGATCTGCCACAATGCCGTGCTGTTCTCGATTTCCAAGTTTCTTAAAGCTGGAACAGACGCTGAGCTGAGGGTTGAGTTAAAAGGATGGTGGAGCATGGAGCAGGGAGCCTTAATCGTGGCTGCCCTCCTAGAGATGCCTGCGACACAAATCCTATCCCTTGGCTGACAGTTTTGCCAGTTCCTTACTGGAGTTCTTTGAAACTTATGCATTAACCAAGCTGAATGATGTGGTGTCTCTCCGGCCCCTCTGAACCCCATTTCCCTGGGAGATCCAGAGAGAAAGAGTTCCTTTTTCCAGTGCACGCCACCACCCGCCTTCCATGACAATGCAAGCATTGGCTTTGGGAAGCTGCCAAATTTCTGGTGTGGTCCTTGAACCCTTGGCCTCCCAGGCAAAGGCAATGATGCTACCAGCTGAGCGACACAGGCCTATTTCCTGTGTCAATGACTAAACAGATCCAAAGGTATGTGAGGCATTTCTTTCCCCGCCACCTCGCCCAGCCTTGGCAGGGCTGCTGGCGCAGCCAGAGGTGCCTGCCCCTGGGAGCAGCTGCTGGGCGTCTGCCCAGCCTCCGGAGGGCAGAGCTGTTTGTCAGCTTGTTCGTGCATTTCTTCGCCCTTGGTTTTCCTAACTTGAAAATAACTAGAATAAAAACTCATTTTAACGAATGGTTTTGATGTTTTTTTCCCCTTGTCTTTCTCTTCCTATCTAATGGCATTTTATTCTTCATGGAACCCATTAACACATGCTAGAGTACACAAATTTACATTTCACTCCATTTCCAAGACTTATCCACCCCCCAGAATGGATATGAATAAACTCACACTCCAGAATGGAGATTAAAATATTAGGGAATCAGTGGAAAGAAGACAGGAAAGAAGAATCAATAGGCTTTGTAATCCACACATTGAATTATCTTCTAAGAAATGTTTTGACTATAGTTCCAGCTACTCAGAAGGCTGAGGCAGGAGGATCACTTGAGCTCAGGAGTTTGAGGTTACTGTGAGCTAGGCTGACGCCACGGCAACAGAGCAAGACTCTATCTCAAAAAAAAAAAAAAAAAAAAGAAATGTTTTTAAGAAATATGAGACAATATGGAAAAATGCTCACTCTATTTTATGGTTACAGTTACATAAGAATGAATGATACATGAGCAAAGACTAGCAAGGATCATAAAAACCCAAAGCAGAATGTGAATATTTTCTTTATTAAATTTCTTCTAATGTCATTATAATATAATATTATAATGATTTTAGAAAAATGTCCTTTTTTTAATAACAGAGAAAACAAAACAGTGTAATAAATCATGAGCACACACAAAACAGCTCTGCTCATTTTTAATTTGCTATGTTGATAACTGGATATAAAACTAATCCTCACTCTACCATTCTCTCCTTTCTCCCTTTCCCCCCTGCTAGGCACAACCTGACCCTCTTGGCACTGAGAAGTGCTGACCTGAGTTCAGCTCTGTTCTCAATCACTTTCTCTCGCTGCCCCTCCCCTAGCAGGGAGAAAGAATAACCTATGGCTGCAGGAGAGCACATCACTGGGAACTCTTACTGACCCAGGGTCCTTCTCTTATCTCAATGGCAGGGCTATGAACTCCCAAGGGCTTGGCAAAGCACCTGAATTTCCTCCCCAGCTTACTCCCAATAAGATGAAATGAGAAGGACTAAATGACACAGGTGACTAGCCCAGGCATCCTGAGCTCCAGGGCAGGCAAAGCTGCATCTCAATAATCCATCATCTTCCTCAGAGTCTGTCTACAGTGTTCCTAAGTCAGCCTTGTAACATGGCAGTCAACGTTGAGAATGGTGGCTTTGGCTGAACAAGTTCCATTGGCAATGTTGGCAGTCGGACCCATTTTTTCAGTGTTGACCTCTCACTTTCTCTTGGTGCCCCCTCTGAAGATCTAGGGCAGGGGGAAAATCCAACCTAGGATTCCCACATTGTATGTTTGTATATAGCTGTTGTAGCGAGCTATGGAGACACAATGCCTGGGCTTAAATCTTGGTGCTACCATTAGCTAGCTTGGACTCATGACCTAACATCTCTGAGCATCGTTTTCCTTCTTTGTAACATGGGGAAAATACTGGTGCTTGTGGTTGTTGTAAGGGTAAAATGAAGTGATGTTTGTGAAGTGTCCCACAGTGCTTGGCACATAGTGACAATGCAATGAATGTTAGTAGTAATGTTTGTAATTATTACTATCATCTTCTTTATTACATTACCCCTCCATTCTTCACTTTATCCATCTCAAAGTGAGCTAGAAGCACCTTGATATAGAGGCAAGGTGTGGGGAACCTAGAATTAGAACTCTTCCCTTCTGTTAGCTGAATGACTTTTGGCAAGTTGCTTCCACATCTAAATCTACTTCCACATCCATAAAATACAGACAGTAACACACCCATCCCACAGGGCTACTGGGAAGATCCCATGTAATAAGAAAAATGCTTGATAAAGACTAAGTGCTTGGTAAATAAATGCTTGAATCAAGACAGGATTGGGTCACTCACCCAGCTAGTCCCTTTTTTAGCTTAGGTTTGCAACCCAAGGAGAAGGCATCTCATCCTCCCCATGCCACTTCCAGCAAAGCCCAGCAGGACGGGGAGCCAAAGCATTAGCAAACTTTTGGCAGAAGCCTGACAAGGAGTGTGATCACAAGACCTCCGTGGAGAACGTCGACACCGAAATGTGAAATTATGCTTATTCAAGCTGGAATATCACCCAAGTGTGTTCTGGAACCACAGTGACCACATCCCAGCTGCACTGGGGAAGTGAAGCTGTCCAGCCAAGGGATTTATTATTTTTATTTAAAAGTGTGAATCACCAGACAAGCGACTCTCTCCATCCAGGTGCTGTATTCAGATTCCACGTCAACATCTACTTCTTTGGCAGCTGAGCAAGGCAAAGGGGCCAACGAGAAATTGTTCTGGGCCTAGGGAGATCTCTGGTTTAAGCAGGCTGACCTTGAGAATATCACTTAAACTCCCTAGGACTTAGTTTACTCATGTATAAAATAGGATAATAATAGGAAATACTACATAAATGAATGTCAGGATTAAATGAGATGATGTGTGAAAAGTAATTGGAAGAGAATATAGTAAATGCTAGATATGCATTTGCTATAATGATGATAATTAATGTACTAAGGTCTTTGGGACTTTCAAAAGGCATCATGTTTTCACCTCTCCTCTAATAAGTTTGTATTCTTTTTGGAGAAAAGATTTTGTATGTAGCAAAGAAAAAAATGATAACATAGAGCTGTTTGAAATACATGACAACCAAGCAAGATCCCTATAGTAGTCTGGGTGGCTGAGACTAATTCCATGCAGAAGAACACATTAGAGCTAGACTTTGTAGGAAATTTAGGAATCCAAGTAATGGATAGGAGGAGAAGGGCATTTTATGGATGGTGAATAGTTTGGCAAAAACTATCCAGTCTGCCATGATGTCTTTAAAGAACTCTGGAGGCTTGTGTGTAACTCCACCAAAAAAGAACAATCCAAGGTTTTCAGATTTTGCTTAAACTGCCTGATTTCCCCTGCTCCATACATCAATCCTTGTTTTCATTCTCCTGACCTGCCCGTTCAGCCACTAAGTGTCATGGCCTAGCTACTGTTTTATGCTAGTGTTGCACATTATTTGCTCAATACCGGGTTCTGTTTTTAAGTTCCTAACCCTAATTTCCCTCCTGACTGCGGTTTCCTCTAGATGAGTCTCAGAGAAGCATCCCAACAGGCTGATCCAGGTCCCCAGAATCCCTTTTCCAAATACTGCATCCACAGGGAGCCCCTACAAGTCTCATGAGCAGGTTTTGGGTAAGCAATCATAGGTCCTGCAATGTTTTAGAAACATTGAGTAGATCAAGTTCACTCCTGTGATCAAGTCAGTAGCAGATAATAAAAGCACATTAGAGTCTCACACAATGAAGACGTTTCCTACAAACACAGACCATTCAGTGGGACAGTCCCCCTACTTCTGGTGTCTCAGAAGATGGGAAAATCAGGGCTCTAGATTTTATATGTGGGTACATACTCACCGGTTTCCAGAAGCCTTCCCTAATGACTCTCATCCGACTTCTACCACTGGTGTTCCCAGCTCTTAATTATAATGACTTTGCTTCCTGCTTTGGGTAATATCACGTATCTACCCACTAGAAGCTAAGTTTCTAGATAGTAACAGCTTTATTGTTTTATGTTTTGTTTTATTTTTAATGTTTTTACAAAGCTAAGCCCTGTACTTAGTATGTGTGGAGTAAACACACATGCAATACAACAAAAACAATGACAGCAAAAGCAAAACAAAAACAATCCGAGGGTGCTCTGATTTTGAGAAACAATTTCAAGTCAGAAGTTGTGGGTTCTAGTCTTGGCTCCACAACTTACTAGCTGAGATATGTCGATATGTTACAAAATTTTCTAAGCTTCTTTCTCCATCTATTAAGTAGAGATTATGGTACTAACCCTGCTTACCCCAAGGGGTATCATAGTGTAGAGAGATAATAGATGTGAAGTCATACATAGAGAAACTTTTCAAAAAAACCAAAAAGACTGAACTCAATCTCAATTTATAAAGATTTTATTTTCTGTTGTGATTTTTTTTGGGGGGGAAAGAAGGAAAGAAAATGAGGATAACCACTATTTTGAAGACTATAAGGGGAAAATTCTAAATATTATTTTTTCATGTCAGAATTCCATTTTCTCATTTGAAAACAGAGAAGAAAAAAGGTAGAGTATTATTTTATAATGTTTTACCAAAAATATCTTTTTTATCCCAGGTTGGAGAAGACTAGTGATGTAGGATTTAGAGTTGGCTGGGTTTTTGCTTACTTTGCATTGCTTAGATGTTTCTTGGACACCACAACCTCATCAGGTATTGAAGGGAAATGTGTTGAAGTAGTTGCCCAATATTGGATTGGCTCAAGCCCATTATTCTTAGCTGACCTTCTGGAAACTGTACATAAAATGTGCCGGTGGGGCAGGGAGTAAATGCCTTTGTTCTCTTTAAGCTTTGGCTCATTCTAGGATGGACTTCCCAGGGTTCTTCATTTTTCCCATCTCTTAGATATCTTCCTTTATTGCCCATTCACAGTGGCAGGATTAAGGTTCAGTGCAATGCTGGCTAACCTGAGTGATTTGGAATGATGTGCTAACATCCGAACTCTGTGAGCTTTGGGTTGCTCTGACCCTCATTTTTGTCTCTTCTGCCTCTTATAACTAGAATAAAATGTAAGAAGGCTAGTGGCCAGCGTGGAAAAATGAATCACAACCTAATGAGTGACTGTTACTTGCCAAACTTTTCTAGGCCTTTTAGGTTAAGCTGTTTGATCTTTGCAACAAATACTGAGGCAAGTATTGTTACTTCCTTTTTATGGATTAGTAAACTCATGTTAAAGAATCTGTCTAAAACCACATGGCCGATAAGTGGCAGGGAATGCTCCTCAGAGAAAGTGCGGTTAATCCAACTTCTGATGGGGGTGAGGTGTACCAGCTACCCTATGGAGTAGGAAAGGCGTTTTATGCATCAGATTTGGCAATACATAAATGGAAAAGCCTGGTGCAGAAGACTGAAAACTTGGGAAATCTTCTAACCAATGCTCACACATTACTGAACATAAAATAATTTCTAATACAAAGGACTATTACAAATTAAAAAAAAAAAAGACTGAAAACTTGGGTTCCAAAAATCATCCTAATGTTTATTGGATATATGACCTTGGACAAATCACTTCACATATTTGAGTTTGGGTTCTCTATTTCATAATGTTGTTGGGAAGATTAAATGATGTAATATATGTAAACAAGTTATCGCAAGACCTGGAACATAGGAGGCACTTAAATTATACTCACAATCATTATTAAAACCATTACTCTCACCAACACTGTAATTATCATTATCACTAATATCTACTTTATTTACTCTTAGCATTTTAGCATGTTATAACAAGATAATGGATGTTAAAATGCTTTGTACCAAAGAGTTAGAAGCATTTTTTAAATTGGGAAATTTATTTCAAATCTGGGAGAGTTAAAAATATAATTTTCAATGTAATAAGTTAAATTCAAGGTAATTATTGTGCATTTCACAGTTGTCTTGACTCTAGTAACTCTAGAGTCTTAACCCTGAAAACGATAAAAAATGACTTAAAGTGAAAAAGCAAACATTTCACCAATCTCTCCGGCCCATGATGTTTGTATTTATAAAGGCCAACTATATATTGATTGCTCAGTCAATCATTGACTTCATATGGAAGCTTGCTGATGACTAGTTTCTGCTAGTAGAAATCTATGGGTTATATTGGTTCCATAAACACTTCCAAGAACTCAGTCCTTAATGAACACAGCTGCTGCAACTCAGTGGTTTCCAAGGAGCAGTCGTATTGATGATAAATCACCATAACCCATCAACATGATTTGACATCATTAGTAGCCTATTTTTGTAGACTCCATTATGGCCTACCTCCTGCATCAAAGGAGAAATCTGGAAATCAGGAAGAGACTGCCACCATCACACTCACTGTCCCCTTCATAGTCATTCTTCACATGTTCTGATAACTTTAAGTTTTCCTGTACATCTATACAAATTTCATTTTTGATACAGAGTGCATTGCACCAAATGCATCCTGAGTCATTAACAGAGAAGTAATCAACCCTGACCTCTGTGGAACTTAGTCAGAGGAACGGTCAATTCTTCTCAAGCTTCAATTGGGGAATTGTCTCTTCTACAAACCTCTTCTTCATGATGATGCTGACATTTTCCTATTCCTCAAAATGTAGGAAATGGAAGGGACAGTCTTATATAAATGCTTACACAAACACAAAGACTGTCATGGGGATGTCTACACTCCCATCTGAAACTCAGACTGTATTAACGTGTTCCTGCCCAATTCCAAGGTTTAAGTTGGAGACTTCTTTCCTTAATCTACACCCCCTGCCCTCATTAGGTGTACAGACTTCCACTTGAGACATGAAAGAATTCTCTAGTATTGGGGGGAGTCATTTTCCTAGGGTAGGGTGCTGTTTCCTACCTTTTGTAGAACAGGATAATTGATGAAGGTCTGCTCTGGGCACAAGTAGAATGATGTTTCTAATTACATGGTAACTGAATAAATAGTGGCAGAGATGCAATGGTGGAGCCACTTTCACCAATGCGTTGTGGTCTCCAATAAGTGACCTACCCTGGCAAATAGCCTTGTGATCATAGGGCTGGAGTTCTTTTCCTGGTCTTGTATAGTTCCTGGGCATTCAGGTGGTAGTTTCCAGGCAACGGTATATTAATAAATGTTTAACAACTAGTTTTGCCAACACACAATCTTGATTTGTACCATTTGCCAATTTCTGTAGTGTAAATACTCCCACCACAGATGCATTTAAGCTACCAATGTGATGTTACTGAACTTGGCGTTGGGAAGAGATGCACACAAAATGCTCTTGTGAGCCAGCATAAACCAGTAGCTCCAGCATACCGTTGTCATAAGGTCCTTCTCCTTGTGTACCGTCTCTGGCACCCGCCTTAGGGGATCACTCACAAGTACGGAACCCAGACGTCCACATTTTCGAGTCTAGGTACCTTCTCTTTCTTCTTTCCTTGCTTGCCCTTCTGAATGCAAAAGCTTTCATTGTGCTTCTATTTTCTAATAATAGAACTCAGTAGTCTATTTTTAAAGAATTTAGTGGCTTTTTGGAAAGGAGTTCAAGTACTTGGCAACTTATGTATCCTCCTAAGAAAGTAAGGAGAAATGCATTCGCCTATTTCCCTTCACTTGGAGGGGAATAATTTTTTTTTCATTCTTCAGGATCTATCACTCTCCCTTTAAATGGAGTCAAAGATATTTATTTAAAATCACATACACACATACTTACATACACACATGTGTGCACACACAGTGTGGAGGAAGGAGAAAAACCAGACTGGAATTCTCCTACACTACCTCAAAAGCAAAGCCAAACAAAACTAAATTCTCTTCCAAAAGATTTCACGGGTACAATATAATGAACTATTTCCAGCAATGTGAAGAGAGTCAAGTCTGGTACTAAAAGGACACAAAGTTTTTAATTGTGTTGTGCAGATCTATATGCTTACTAAATTTGTCTGTTTGGTTTTCACCTCCTGACAAAGGTATGTTAAAATCTCCCACTATATAATTCTGCATTTGTCTATTTCTCCTAGTTCTATCAATTTTTGCTTTATAAAATTTGAAGTGATATTGGATGCATACAAATTTATAATTGTGATATCTTTCTGGTGAATTGACCACTTTAAATGCTATAAAATGCTTTTTAATGCAAGAAATTTAAAACTACTCCTGCTGTCTTTTGTGCTGGAATTTTCATGTATTTTAATTATACAGGTATTTTAAATTTCACATAACATTACATGTTGTTTTATGCAGTCAACATTCATTTATATTTAAACACAAATTTAATCTTTCTGATTTTCTTCATTCTTTTCTTCATTTTCCTTTTTTCATCTGAAATCATTTTTCTTCTACTCAAAGATCTCCATTTAGTATTTTATCTACTATGACTCTGGTAATGAATTCCCTTAGTTTATGTTTTCTAAAATGTTTTTATTATGCCAACATTTTTGAAGAATATTTTTCTAGGTATAGAACTCTAGACTGGTAGTTTTTTGTTTGTTTGTTTGTTTTATTCTTTTAGTATTTTGAAAATGCCATTCAATTTTCTCCTGGCTTCCATAATTTTTTATGAGAAGTTAGCTGTAAGTTTTAAGGTTCTTTCTTTAAAGCTAAAATATTTTTTGTCTTTTGAATACTGTTAACATTTTCTTTCATCAGTTATTACTGTTATGAATTCAAATGTGTTTTTCTTTGTATTTTTTTTTGGGGGGGGGCTTGGTATTTATAATACTTCCTGACTCTGTAGCTAGATATTCTGCAGCAGTCTTAGAAGTTTTTCAGCCACTATCTCTTCAAATATTGCTTTTGCCACATTATCCTTTGTCACTCTATGGGATTGTGGTTACACATAGTCTACACCTTTTTATCTTGCCCCATATATCTCTTACCCTCTTTTCTGTATTTTCTATTCTTTTCTCTTCATGATTCTATCTGTATATTTCCAACTGACATTTTTACACTCATTAATTCTTACTTCACCTGTGTTTAATCTGTTATGCTCACATATTGAGTTCTTAATTTCAGTTTTATTTTATCAGTTCCATGATTTTATTTGATTTTTCAATAAAATGTGTTTTTCAGCTCAAATTTTTCATTTAATATTTGAGACATGCAAATCCAAGTTTTTAAAATATCTATGTCTTATAAATGTAATATCTGGATCCCCTACCAGTCCGGGACTCTTGTCTGCTTTTGTCCTTTTTATATTCTTATTTTTTTATTGTTAGATCTCATAGCCTTGCCTGGTAAATTTGTATTGAAAGGCATTGTTTTTTGTAACAATAGTTTGAGTTTCTGGGTGATATTCTCTTCCTCTAGAGAGGAAACAATTTTGCTTCTCTCAGGCAGTGATAACAGAGGCAGGTCTCAGTACAAATTTGGGTCCACCTTTTGCAGAGCTGGTCTTTATGAAGGATGATCTATTTCTAGTTTTTCTGTACTACTTGTAGATAAACCTCCAAGTGTCCCAATAAAAGTCAGGACTAAATTGAGGCAAGTGAGCCACCAAAGGCACAGGATTTAATGAGGGTGTACTCTTAAAATTTTGCCCCAAACATGCTTTATGTGTCACACGCTAGTCCTGGCTCTGGTACCAGCCGAAAACCTGGTATTTATCAGGCATCTCTTCTTGGCAGGCTCTGAATTCCATATTTTGCTTCACCACCCCAGGAGATTGCATAGGCTCTGTGTTGTCTCAGCTTTTTCACCTTCACTTGTACATTGGCAAAAAACATCAAGAGAAAATACAAAGCTTTAACATTAGGCTCATCTCTGCACTTCTCCTTGGATTTTTTTTTAAGTCATCACTTTCTTGGTAGCTCTCCCTTGGTTTCAAACAGATTTTTTAAAATTTAATCTAGATTTTCCAGTTATCCTCCACAAGATGGTTGTTCAGATGCTAGCTACCTTATCATCGTCAGAAGTGGAAATCCCTTTTGTTTTTCTGTGTGATGATGAAAGGTAGAGGGCCAATTTCACATTTTTCTCAAATCGAAAATACTCTTTTGGATGTTTTAAATCATCACCATGGACCTTCCATTTCTTCTATCTATTATTTGAATGCCGGTGTTCCTCAGGATTTCTCCCTGAGCAATATTATCCCTACATTGCATGACATGTTCCCTACATCCTGATGACTCCCAAGTTTATAGCTTCATCTCAGAATGTTCCTCTGGGCTTTGAACCCATCCTTCAAATACTCTGTGGAACACCTCTCTAGATATCCTCTGTGTTCATAGTATGCCCAACACAGAAATCATCATCTTCTTTTTTTTTTTTCCTCTTTACCGCTATCAATTTGACTTTCTTCCTCTTTTCCCTGTCTTAGTTAATTATGGTTGCTTCTCCCAGTATCCTGTCCTAAACTGCAAGCTTCAGAAAGTCATCCTGTAGTCTTCTATCTTAAACTTCACATAATTCATCAAGTTGAATATGTGCAGATCATGTAGATATATATGTAGAATCTCTTATATATGATAATATACATATGTTCATATATAAACATACCCCCATCACTTCCCATTCATACACTGATTTCTCATCTAGACATTCCCAACATCTTGATAACTCAGGGAGAACAAATGCTTAGTTCATGCCTGCTGTCGTTTTCCCTTCTTTGTGTTCTCACACTCATGACAGGCATCACTTCTCTATTACTGGAGACTTTCATGATAAGTCCAGATGTAGTTCTAAAATCCTTCTCAAAACAGCACTCTGTAGAGACACTACAAGAGCTGATAAACAAATTTATACCCACTTGTCATCTCTCTATCCTCTCTACCAGATGGTACATAGACAGTATAGATTGTGACACCAGAGATATACCCCTAAGGGAAATCTAACTCTGTCACTTTCTTGTTTATAAATCTATGAGAATCTCCTCTTGCTTACAACATAAAGTATTGGTATTAGGCCTTTCACAATCCAGTTTAATAGAAATTTTCAGATTTATTCACCATTACTGACACAAGTACTCTACTCTCTCGTGGCAACACATTTATCCCATTCCTGCAGTCTGAACGTCTTCCGTGCTTCCTTTGTTCGTGCTATTACTTCTTCCCCACATGACCTTCCCCATTCACTATCTGCCGGCTTAAGTCCTACTTTCATGTAACCTTTCCCAAACTTCTCTGGGCAGAATTATGTGATTCTTCCTCTGGATCACTAGAATACTTTTTTGACCCTTTAATAGAGCATATTGTGCTTTTCATTAAAATGTTTTTAAATGTTTACACATATGTCTGGGAGATCATTTCAGATAATAACTGTGTCTTTATTTGATGCAAAATGCCTAGCAGGTGCTCAATGAATATATGCTAGCAGAATAAATAAAGTGGGCAATCCTAATTTCTCTTTGGGAACAGTAGCAGGAATGATTGCTTATTTCCCTTCAGTCATTAATTTAACAATTTTTTTTAGTATCTACATAGAGCAACATCTATGACAGAAATGTGCAATTTCTTGCAAAGCGTCACACTGCATCTGAAGCAACAGGAATCAAGCGAGAAGCTCTTTAAGTAGCTTTTACGCAAACATTTCAATCTGTCATGCTCCCTTCCATGGGTGAAGGAACCGTAAATGAAGTATTTGGCTCTCAGAGAGTTATGGCACAATTCTTGGCTCACCTTGATAAATATTGATCTTGTATAAATTACTCAGGAAAGGCAGACGATGGTTCTCTGGGCAACACACACAACCCCCACTCCCCTTTATGCAAAGACATAAATCATTTATGAATAGAGCCCCACATGCTCTATGAATAAGTCCCTTGGATTCCAAGATGACTGATACTCAAGTATTTTTCTCGTTTGAGTGCAGACCTAAATTTAAGCAAGCAGTCAGACTACACGAAGTCACAATGCCCTTTTGTTCAGTGTAAGGTGAGAGATGCATAATAGGCTTTCAAGGGTAAACATCGCATGTTTCAAAATAAACACCATTAAATGCGACTGCACATTTGTGCCTTTACTAAAGCGGATGGCAGGGGATAGCTCTTTAGACACATCTCATGTCATGCTCATTCCATTTTAAGTTTTAGTTGCTGGTGGCAAGAGGAGGGTTCGTGTGTGTATGTGTGTGGAATTGTGGAGGACTTGTTTTTCTTTGACTCCGGTTGAATCAAGCCTTTGGTTTTATCTGGAAAGTTGTGAATAGCACAATAAGGGGTCTGTGTGTGGTGAGGAGTCATTAAAGTAAAGAACCAAAGGGCAGCAAACATTGGTTTTCTGGGATTCTTGTGGTCAGATTAATAATGAGAGTGTTTAACTTCTGGGGACTTCATCACTGGAGGGACAAGAGGGAGGATGAAAAGACAAACTGACAAATAGCTTGTGGTCTCTTGGCAGGAGCTGGAATTTGTCATTAGAGCTCACACAAAGGGTCAAAATGCTGACACTTCTTGGGAAAAATAAAGGAATGTGACTTTTGCTCTTGGGTACCTTTATTTGTGTGACTTTCTCCACCTTGAATGTTTTTGGCCCTCTGATTGCAACTTTTTCACATTCTGTGAATTTCTGTAAGCTTCTTTTGCAGTTTAAATAGCATATAAGACATGACATAAAAAATCCTATTTGATTTCTTGATGGACAGAAAGTCTTTAATGAGGATTCAGAGACATAGATATGATGGGAATTATCATAGAAATATTTATAAAGGAGTAAAGGGAAAAACACCTAAATGCCCACACTAGGAGACTGGTTAAACAAATTATGGAACATTCTGACAAAGGAATAAAATGCAGCAGTTAAAAATCAGAAAGCAGATATAAATACACTAGATAAAGGTTTTCCAAGTTATATTGAACTTAAAAAGACAAAGTAGGCTGCAGGGCAGTAGAGAATGTATGTGTACATAGATATATTAATAGTTTATGACAGTTATGTCTTGGGAATGTAATTAGAGCAAGAAGGGGGTTAACTTTTACTTCTTACATTAAATATGGCTGTATTTGGTTTAATTTATTATGATGCATAAGAGTTTTTGTTTTGACAATTGAAAATAATTTTTAAACAAGTTATTGGAATTTTAGGTCCAAGTTCAAATGTCATTTTATCTAGGAATAAACTATCCCATTTCTACAATGCAGTAGATTTTTTTTTTTTTTTTTTTACCAATTTCACAATAGTTGTGTATCCCTGCAATATTATGGGGAGAACACTTAATTTGTACTGAGAAGGCTGGAGTTCAAATCCAATTCTGCCACTTTCTCGCTGTAGAATAACTTGAGAAATGATCTAATTTCTAAGGCCACATTTTCTTTTCTGCAAAATGGGATAAATAATGCTATCTCCACAGGATCATTGGGAGTGGTAAAAGGAGAAACATTAATATACAGGTTATCTGTGTACTTGCCTTGTGCATTCTGTAGCATTTTCATCCCCTTGAGAGCAGGACTGCCATCTTCGTTAATTTATTCAACACAGACAGGTTGAGCAACTATCACGTGTCAGGCGCTATGCTAAGCTCTAGGGGTGACAATAATGAACAAGAAAGATAGCATTGGTGCAGTGACAAAATCACATGATAATCAGACCCACGCCACACAGTGTAGTAAGAGTTATAACAAGGGAATCGGGAAACTCTTTCTGCAGGAACTGATTGTCAACTGAGCCTCAGAGGATGAATAAGCCAGCAAGGGAGGCAGAAAGGATTTGAAGAATGTGTCAAAGAGACGGAAAAGGGATGCGTGAGAGCATAGAGAACTCAGAACGTTAAACATGTTCATCCTGGTTGAAACTTAAAGGGTGAGGAGAAAGGGGCAAAATATGAGGTCTTGCCCACCCCTGACATGCCCTGTCATCCTCCCACGTGTTGCTGACTCTTCAGAATGATCAGTGGGAATTCACAATGTCACAGAAGGTGAGCATTTAAATGTCTTCTGGCAACTCAAACTCAGCAGAAGCTGAATGATAAAAGGTTCTGGGACTCAGAACCAGCATCATCTTAATACTTATCCAGAGACGTAGGAGACTCCAGGATACGTGAATCTACTCGGCCTCCTTCAGAGGTTTAGGACACAAAGAAGAAGAAATGTTCTAAACTAGGCGATATTGGAGATGGAGGGGTTAGTGGTGGGGAGTTGAAGGGGATGGGGAGATGCATTTTTGTTTGTTTGGATGTGTCGGGAACTGGATCCATGAACTCAGCCGTACCCTTGGTGCAAAGCCACTGAGCAAATAAGAGCAGAGTCAGAGAGAAGGAACGTAGAAGCATCCAAATTCCAGTTGCTTGATAGTAAAGAAGCTTCTGACCCATACAGAAAGGTCTGGCATTAAGACAAATGCTTGAAATATAAAGGTATACTGCACATGAGTGAGTAACATGACACAAAAGCTGAGAATTGTAGAATTTCAGTGCTCAAATGGGCTTTCAAAGTCACTAACCAATCTCTCACATTTCCTGGAGGAGGAAGCTGAGGCCCAGGGACGATGAACTCTAGTCCTTCATCCATTCAGGCATCTATTAATTATCTCGAACAAGTGCCTATTGGATGTTCCCAGGCCTATACAGTAGGGATAGAAAGATGGAAGAGTTCTTTTATCTGGCCACATGGTTCTTATCATCTAATGATAAGCTATGTAAGATATTTTGAGATATGACATGGTGCAGTGGGAACATTCTGAGTGAAAAGTGAAGGAAGAGATTTAGGAAGCCTTCACAGGAGGACATAGCATTGAACTCATTCTCAAAGGATGCACAGAGATTCTCCAAATATAGAAGGTGGAAGATAACATTGCAGACATAGCAATCAGGACATATAACATAAACATATTAAATCAAGACAGGAATTGGCTCTAAAGCATTTACAACTTAGCAGCAATTACTGACTATCTGGTCAGAATATGAATGGTCCCTCCCTAACATCAATCCTATACATTAACAAAAAGGAAACTTGAAGGTGATGGAAGAATTTATATCTCCTGATACTGTGTTTGCTAAACAAAAGCATCCAATAACACGTTAGGGATCAGAGTTTCTAAGAATTGTTCAAAGGGTAAAGAAAGAAAAAAGCATGAGTGGGTATTAATCACTTAAATTCATATTTGTAAGGGAGGAAATAATGGTCAGGTGTAAGGTAGATAAGTGGATAAAGTTGTAGAAGTGGGACAGGATACACTTTAAAAATGCTAAGTGATTACATTCATAATCTTACTTAATTTTTACAACCTGGGTGTGAGTATGATTATGCCCATTTTGGGGATGAGAAAAATCAAGGCTCAAAGATACTGACTTCTCCAGAGGCACAAAGCCAGTAGGTGCCAGGCTCAGAGTTTGAGTACCAGTCCAACTCCAGTGTCAGGGTTCTTTCTATTATGTGACAATTTTTCCCAGGAACCCTGGGAGAAAGAGGCTGTGGATATCCTGAAGTTTATAAAAAGCAAGTAAAACAACCCAAAGAGTTTTAAAAAGGAATATATACAATTCCATAGCTGATGAGTAGAAAAGAAATGTAGCTTATGAGGGATAGGCAAATTTTCCCCCAACATTTTATTAGGAAAATTTTCAAATATACAGAAAAGTTGTACAGTGAACACCCACACAGCCCATCACCTAAATTCTACAATGAACATTTTGCTATATTTGGTTTATCAAGATTGGAACTGTTTTTAAAAAGTAAAATCCTGACTCCATAGCCCCTAGCAATTATAAGCATAAGTCTATACGTAATGATGAAAATGAAAATACTAGACTATAAGTTCCATGAGGTCAAGGGTGATGTTTGTTAGTTTATCTCTGAATAGCCAATGCTCGGCTTGGTCCCTGGCACAGAGTTGGCCCTTGATAAATCTTTGTTGAATAAGTAGATAACATAATCCCAGTAAGAAAAAATGGGGTTCAGCTAAAGAATCTAATATAGTATGCTCTCTGATAAGTTAATAATAGTGGAGAAAGTGTTCCATAGATGGAAGGAACCACAATTCACCGGGGATCAACATATCAAAGAACTGTCAGTTTGCTAAAGCAAGAATAAACTGAAGCTAGTCCTTCTGCATGTCCTGACACATACTACCAAAGGCCTTGGAGAGGTTAAAACTGGCATGATAAAACTCACTAAAGATTGGTGTAAAGTCCTTCATTTTGGTTAGTGATCAATTACACAAGCAGAGAATGAGGGATCTGTTGCTCAGCAGAGTTTATATATTTAAAATCAGGAAGAGAGGTGGAAAGGAAATTGGTTATTACAAGCTGGTAGTATAAACAAGTGATTAATAAAGATAAACCAGGCTTAGACAGCATTAACAGAAAAAATATAGAGAGAAATTACAAGCATTAATAGTACCATTGTTCTTGGAGTATTCCTCTTAACTTTGGGGGCCATATTATTAATATATAACAGTACTATTGAATAAACCCCAGGTGTCTAGAGGAATAGAAGAGGGAGTTTTAGGTGATAAGGGTGTCAGAAAATTATTATAGATTAGAATTATAAAGGAAGTGAGCATGTTTCGACTAAGGAGGAAAAGACAAGAGACAATGTGATAATTATCTTCAAATATTTGAAGGGCTAATTTAAGGAAATAGAGATAATGGTTTCAAGATGGTAGATAAGCTGACCTACGTAGGCATGTAGATACAAAATATAAATACATATTCACATTTTACATATTTAAAAAATATAAAATATGACTCTCGCACACACAAATATATACATAAGAATTAAAATACAAGGATTGGGGCATAAGAGTTGTTACATTTCATGGTCCAGGAATAAGGAGAAAATGGGTGAGAGAAAATTGCAGAGCAGGCTGCAGGTCAGGACACTTCTGGAAAAGTGTAGCTGTCAAATATGGGGACAGCACTAAGCATGATCTATGTTCAGAGATACCTCTGGTGTCTCTGCTGAGAGCAGTAGGGTAGCCAGGTTGATTAACCACCATCTTCCACCACAGCCACACACGCACATGCACAAATGCACGAATACACCAGAAATAGAGGAATCTGCCTGGAGATGAGAATAGTGAACGGCGGAGCTTGAGACAGAGAGGTAGGGCAAGTCCTAGGTGGCTGGTGATGCCAGAGCCAACCCTGGAGAGAGAGATGGTTGATGGTGCCACGAGCCCTACTGTTCCCATTGGGAACGGTGGAGAGTGCGCCACCGCTATAGCTCTCACACCTACTCTCAAATAAGCAGAAAGTTAAACTTGCAACCTTAACTACAAAGATGAGCACAAAATAAAGAAACACCGAACATCCAGGAAAGGTCTATATAGACTTTTAAAATCTAAAGACAATAAATTCAACAACGAGAACTTATATATATCCCTTGGGGAGAAGAATAGACATATTTTATAATATATTGTTTCTGAGAGTAAATCTAAGGCCAGTAGAGGAAAGTAGCAGGAAGGTAGACTTCAGCAGAGCGCAGAGTAAGAACTTTTCAAATAATTATGTTCATTCAACAATGGGCTCAAGCTCTAGTCTTGACTCTATCCCATATGGGACTTTAATCAAATACCCAGTTAAAGATATAGAAAGGTACATTACCAAAACAGAGAAGCTTAGCTAAAAAACAAACAAACAAACAATAGCAATAACAAACCCAGCTGAGCCAATAGAGCCAATAGGCTAAAATTAATTAGCCGAGATGCTAGAGAACCAGGAACAAATAACCTATAATAACTGAACCTGGCATATAGTAGCCCTACTGTCAGGATTTGTCAAATAAACTTAAGCAGCATCGGGGCAAATACATATCCATCTTGTTCACCAGCAAAAGGACAGACATGTTGTTAGCTGAATTTTTAGTCTAGTAGGGAATACAGCTAATAAGTAAACACATGATATGAAGTAGGTAATGATAATTTCTACAGAGAAAAATGAAGACGGCAAAAATGATAGAAAATAATGTGTGATTATTTGGCTTGCTTAGTTTTGGTGGAGAGAGACTACTTTAGAGAGGAAGATATTTGAGCAGAGACCTAAATAAAATGAGGCGTTATATTAATTACCTATTATTGCATAAATCTTATTGGCTTAAAACAACAACCTTTATTCTCAGCGTATCGAGCACCTGGGCTTGTCTTTAGCTGGGTCCCCTGGCTCAGCATCTCTCTCAGCATCTTGATTGGCAGCAATCAAGGTGGCCTCGGAGGTTGCAGTCACTGCAACGCTCTACTGGGAAGGTTCTGCCTCTAATCTCTCTCAGGCTGCTGGCATGATTCACTTCCTCCCAGGCTGCTGGACTGAGGGTCTCAGCTATTGAATGGCTGTTGGCCAGAAGCCACCCTCAGTTCCTCATCATCTTGGCCTCTGTATAGGGCAACTCACGCATGGCAACTTGCTTCCTCAGAGCAACAAGTGAGAGGAGCCAGAGAGAGGCACTGAGTAAGAATGGAAATCACAGTTTTTTACAACCTAATCTTGGATACGACTGACAGCCCATCCCTTTTGCTCTGTCCTATTCTTTAGAAGCAAGTCACTGGGTCCACCCAACATACAGAGGAGAGGATTACACAAGGGTGTGATACCAGGACATGGTGATCATTGGGACCCATACCTTCCCTACACAGGGTGCCGCATGCAGACTGGGGGAAGAACATTCCAGATGTCGGGAACAGCAAATGCAAAGGCCATGGTGTGTTTGAAGAACAGAGAGAAGGCTGGAGAGGAGTAAGACTAAGAGGAGATGGCGCTTGAAGAGCAGGCAGCGGCCAGATCCCAGGTCATAGGGAACTTTTCAGGTCTCCGTAGTTTGGATTTAATTATGAGTATGAAGAAAATCCTCCGGATGGGCTGGAGCAGAAGAGGTTAAACTACCCTTTCTTTTATGAAATCACAGTGATGGTAAATGCTATATTCTGTTTGTGTATTTATTTGTATTATTTTTAATGACCTTTCTATGGGGAAGCTGGCAATTCCATGTCAGTTGTTCCCTATATTTAAAAAATTATTTTATTTTACTGGTTCTTAACATCTCACATCTGACAATCTAAGAATCTATAAGGAGATGATTTGAAGTCATATATTTTTTTTCTTTTAGGATTTGAGCTCCTCTATGTTGTTTAGGGAAGAAGGATTAGTTGATATTATTATTATTATTCATTGCAATCAAGTGAGCTTGCCCCACTTCAATCTCAGGCAAAAGTCAGGGGAAATAATTTGGGATGTCAGGGGCTTTGGGACGGGGAGCACACGTGGACATGTGTGTGCATAGTCACCGGCGAAGATCTCCCGTAGCCCATGGATGTTTAGGGAGTGGAAGGGAGGCAGGCTACTTCCTGCTGCAGAACAAACACTCAAAATGCTAATTCCTTCTCCCCAGTTATCTGGGTCAGTTAATCCCAGCGCACAGCTGCCAGCTGAACTCGTCCTGGGCCAAGCCGCTCTGCTTTGAAATTCTCCCCCAGGCCACCTCGCACAATGATGTCAGACGGGGTGAGTGCCCCGCCAGCCCGCCCCTCTCGCAAGATGATGTGCAAGGGGAAATGCGCGCTGTCTTTGCTCAGGAAACATCTGGTTGATCCGCTAGTCCTGGAGCCGGTCACTGGCTGTTTGATAAGTTGGTGGAACAGAATGGGATGGGAAGACAGGGCACTTGGGCGATTACTCAACCTCCCCACCAAGTTACAAACTGAACTGAGAGGTGAGGAAACGGCCTCCCTCGCAGGCGCCCTCCAGGGACCCGGCCACGTCGCCGCCGCACAGTCACACTTCCTAGCTTGTAATGGAAAACGAGTGCTGTTTACAAGAGCTTGAAGTAGCCCAGATGGAAACATGAGCCAAGCTGTGTCGCGGAGGGCAGACTCCTACTTGGAAGCTTTCAGCAGTCCAGTAATTATTCAATACCAGACTGAAATATAGGCTCCTAATGAAGAATATTATTCACTCGCCCTGGGAAAATGAAACACCGCATTCATTGGTGAGCAGAATCCATGACCACTTACAAACACATCCAGCCCCTCATAAGCTGTTTGACATAAAACAAAAGTGGCTGTATGTCCCGCACTGAGCTCTAAGTACCGTTTTTGTCCTGCTTCGTTTCCATGGACCTTTTCTCAGTTTACGAACCACCTGAGAGCAACTGGGTAAAACAGATAAGAGAAAATGGATTCGGTGTGCTGTTCCCCAACCCGCTTTCCCATGTCTGTCCCTAGGGGAATACAGGCTTTCTTACCTTTAGGATTCTGGCCTGCAAATGAAAAGGTCTTCTCTTCTAGGCCTGTTTTGCCTCCAGCCTCTCTCCCCTCCCCCAGTTACATCAATAATCCCATTCTGGTGTGTAGACTTTTAGATGGCCAGTGTAAGTCCTCCAAAGGCGCTGAATCAGAATGAAAAGGAAAAAAAAAATAAATAAAATAATGAAACAAAATAAAAAAAAATACCCTGAAAAACAAAGCAATTTTAGATTAAAAAATGCTAAAAATTCATTTGTTCTCCATGTTCACTCTTTGATAAGAATTAGGTAGAACACAAGATTAAGAGTACATTTTTTTTTTTTTGGACCCATCTTTTGGGCATGACTGGTCAAATTGAGACCATGAGGCTTTGGGCTTGTTGTTCTTCCATTGATTCATTTATTCCTGCAGCAGGTAGTTTAGTATATTTCTTGTGTTCTATATATTGAGTATATAATTTAGGAATAAGACAAAATGCTGTACCCTCTTGGAGCCTCTATAAATGAACAAACAATAAATACATTGAATAAAAGTATCATGTGCTATGCAGACGGGGTCATGAAATTTAGGGAATGATTATTCCCTGTTCCTTGGTTACTTCTCCTGCAAAACCTCTCAGAGGGGCTACATTTAAACGACTGGCATGATTTGAAGATTTCGGGCTTGCATGGCTCAGGGAGCAGGGCATCATCGCAGGCAGGGAGAACAGCAGGTACGATGACTGATGCAGGAACAAGCTTGGCACATCCATGGAACAGAAAGAGGATTAAAGGGGTCAGAATGTGAGGAGGAAGGTGGAAGCAGGGATCTGCGATCGAAGACACCTCGCTTTGCGTTCCCAGCCTACCACTTAACTCGCCACGTTACCTTAGGCACATTATTTAGCCTCTCTGAGTCACATATTCCTCATCAATACATGGGAGAAAGTATTTCCTATCTCACCAAAGACTAAGAAAAGCACCCAGTCTAGTGCGTAGCATACAGTAGGAGCTTGTTAAATCTTTTCCCTTATCTGAGAACGTCTTTTCCCTTATCTCAGCAAGTATAATGGTTAATTTTATGTGTCAACTTGACTAGGCCATGGGGTGCCCAGATTATTTGGTCAAACATTATTCTGGAGGTGTCTATAAGGGTGTTTTGGGATGAAATTAACATTTAAGTTGGTAGACTGAGTAGCAGATTGCCCTCGCTAACATGGGAGGTTCTCATGCAATTATTTGAAAGCCTGAATAGAGCAAAAAGGCTGACCCTCTTCTGAGTAAGGGGGAATGCCTCCTGCCTGAGTGCTCTGAGCTGAGACATCGGTGCTTTCTTGTCTTCACACGCAAACTGAAACATTGCCCTTTTTTGAGTCTCCAGCCTGCCAGCTTTGGGACTAGAACTATACCATGGGGGCTCTCCTGGGTCTCCAGCATGGCAGCTGACATCGGGGGACTTCTTACCCTTCATAATCATGTAAGCCAATTCCTTATTTTATATATACACACAGTCGTGTGTCATTTAACAACAGAGATACGTTCCGAGAAATGATTTCATTGTGTGCAAACATCGTAGAGTGTACTCACACAAACCCAGATGGTGTGGCCTACTGCACACCTAGGCTGTATGGTATGGCCTCTTGCTCCCAGGCTACAAACCTGTACCGCACGTTATTGTACTGAATACTGTAGGCAACTGCAACACAGCGGTAAGTATTTGTGTCTCCAAACATATTTAAACATAGAAAAACTTGAGATTATAATCTTACAAGACCACTGTGGTATATGTGGTCCATCACTGACCAAAACATCACTGTGTAGAGAGCCTGGTTTTATTTCTCTGAGAATCTGGACTAATATAGCAAATCTATCAAAAGTAACTCATAGACGTGGAAACTGCTCCAATCTGAAGGTGCTAGATTTCATTTATTCAGCACTATCATAGATTAGGGTTATCTAAATCCAGTGAATATTTATAGAGAACAAATTTATAGTGAGCCTCGAATTCAGACAGAAATTTGACAACACTTGGGGAAGATTTCCTTCACAGGCAAAAGGAATAGCCTGAGGCAAGGCATGGAGGGAGGAGAGCAGGACACAGAGAGAAATGTACAATTGGAGGTAATAGCTCATAATAGCTAAGATTGATTGACCACTTATTAAATGGAATTGGAACAAATCAGAGATCTGTTGACCACGTATTAAGTGCTAGGCACAGGCCAAGAGATCAGAGGTCTATAGATGAGGAGGCATTTGAGCTGGTGCGTGATCTTGGTCCAACGGGACTCTCTCCTTGGAGCTATTCATTAGTTGGCATAGGCAAAACTTCCAGGATTTTGTTTCTAAGTGCTGTGGCTTAAGTTAGAAAGAAGCCTATTTGTCTGTCTTGTAACAGTCCAGGGGCGGTAGGGCTGCTTTGGCATCCCTAATCTCAGGCTTTCATTGTTGAATCAGGGCATTTGTTCTAGTTCTTATTATTTCCCAGACATAGCGAAGAGGACAATGACCACGTGAATTCATAGCTTTCCCTTTTAAGATCCTGAGCTGGAAGTGACACATATTATTTATGCTCATACGATACTGGCCAAAATTTAGTCCTGCAGCCACACTGCACTACAGGGGAGGCTGGGAGGCCATGCACTCTGCTATTAATAAAACACAGCGACCTTGGAATTAGCAGACCATAGATTCTGCAGTTTGCTACAGCTGCAGTCCCCAACCCCTGGGCCACAGACCGGTACCAGTCTGTGGCCTGTTAGGGACCGGGCTGCAGAGCTCTGCCACCCCTCCCAAACCACCCCCACCCCCACCTGACCCCCCATCCATGGAAAAATTGTCTTCCATGAAACCAGTCCCTGGCCAGAAATGTCAAGGACCACCACGCTACAGGATCTACTAATTCTGAAATAATTACATTTTCCTTCCATATGGTGGTGATCACGTTCTTTCTCATTATTATAAACATTTGTGCACATATTCCATGTCCTCTGTAGAATGCTAATTCCCAAACGGAAGAACCCATCCCACCTTCATGTACCCCACTGCCTGGCATTAGACCTAGCATATCACATAGAAAACTTGATGAGTCACTCACATGGCACACTGTTTAACTGTTGTCCCATTATTGTACCTTACGAAATGAAGCACCTATTATGTGTATCCGAGTAGACACATGCACACACATATAAATGGATTAGCAATATAAATAATTCTTCCGAAGCCCTCCCATTTTGTTAGTTCTAAGCTCTGCAACCCCAAACACGCAATATGATTCTGTCTTCTGAAGAAAAAAAATATTCTTCCTTGTCGTTGGGAATGAGTATAGAAAAAGAAACTTCGGAGAAAGTGGACCTGCTTAATATTTTTTATGCCTTCGTTTTTTTCTCTCTTACTTCTGGCCCCTGAAACGGCCCTGCTCTGATGGGCTGCATGATTCATTTGCGGTGGGAAGGGATGCTGTATGCTAGCTTGGGCCGGGAGACACGGAGGGGATATGCGTGGATGTCGCCCCTCCTGCCTTTTCTTTTCCCATTAAACTTCAGGTGCTGAGGTTCCACTTTGAAACTCTATTTACGTATGGGCTACTCTGCAAAGTAACAAGGCTTAAAGCACCTTGGATAGCGCCCCCGCCATCATACTAGAGGGACTTTTAGAGATGTTGGGGAACCATGGAGAAAAATGCATGGTGTTAGAAATGAATAAATCTTATCAGGTCACTCCTCACCCTAGCATCTTATAAGCTTACGAATGCTCTTGGTATAAAGTCCACAGTCCTGGCCATGGCACTCAGGATCCTCCGCTGCCCAGCTGCCTGCTACTTCAGCCATGTACAAGATGCCTCTGCTTCATGTCACTGCTCTGGCCACACCGGACTTTTGTAGTTCTTCAGATGTTGACTGACTACCCTGCTGAGACCCTCCTTCTTGGGGGTTTTATGCAAATGGCTCTCCCATCATGAAGAGTTTTCTTTTCCAAGCCTTGCCCAGCTGGGAAGCAGGAGATTTGGAGGGCAGGCATTATAGATGGGGGTTCTGGGTGAGGAATCCCAGCCAGGAAGTCAGGCCAGGGCTCTTGCTGTGAAATGAGAACATTTACAAGGGAAGTGACCTTCTGCTGGAATTCCTAAGTTTAAAGGTGGTCATTAACTTTGAATTGTTATGCAGTGTGAAAAATCCGCCTGTGGAAAAAATTTAGCACTAACAGTAGTGATACTTTTGCCATTAAATTGCAACTGAAATCCTGACTCATCTCAGCCAGACCTAGTCTAGACTGTGCCGTTTCTGTAACCTTAAAATATAATCCATAGCCACACAAGTAAAGCCAGTGCTTAAAAGAGAGAAGACCTTGATATTTTCAAGCAAGGTCCAGTGGGAACCTGGGGAGTCTACAACTCCAAAAATACTGAGTTGGGGGAATAATTTGGCTTGAGTCAATGGGGAATGAACCTCTCTATATCTGGACAGATTTAGTCTTCTAGGTTTGTGTCATTTGGTCAGTATTCCCTAAATCATTTATTCATTCATTTAGTTACCATTTGAGGGCCTACTATTAATATATACTACACCAGGGGACAGTAATCAAAGTGAAATAACTGTTTCTATACAGAAAAAGCTTGTTATCTACTTAGAGAGACAGACATGGGGAAAATAAGCAAAACAGTGTTAGAGGAATGACAATATAACTTTCAAATTCCAAATGATACATCAGCCATTACAGAAAGGTATACCTTGAAAGATCAGGTGCAAGCCCTAAAAAAAAAAGCCCTAAAGCACATGTTCCGTGTGCTACTTTTTTTGTGCCTCTGGCACCTACTATAGTTCGAGAGTTCTCAGTTACTCACATAAGCTCATATTCCCAAGCTGTTTAGGACTGTCCTCTACTCCAAGTTAGCAAGCATAAATGCCAAAAAAGTCATAGCTCCACTAATTATTGCAAACTTTGTGACTTTTTTTCTGAGTGCCTTAGTATTTTCAAAGTTCTTAGCAAATGATTAAAAGCTTCTTAAAGAAATGGTTTACATGATACCATTTCATGTTGATTTTCCACTCAATGACTATAATCTCAGTGTTTGCATTTCAAAGAATCTATATATAAGATTTCAACTTAACCTCTATAATAGGAGGCATTTATATTTAGTTTATCTAAAGTTAAATTTCAGCTACATTACTGATAATGACATTTTAATGATAAATTTATGGGGCATTTGCTTACTTGCATAATTCTATCCATATGACTACAATGACTGGGGTGTGGATAGGCACATGGCTTAGAGGGACTCTACATTTTGGAACAGTGCAGGACCTGGTGAAAAGAAATGCTGTCTCTTTTTTCGCTTGGCATAAGTGTGGGAAGATGCAGGCCTACTAGCAAATGTGGACCCATGTCAAAGATAATTCGAAGAACAGATCTGAATTCTAATCTCACTTTGAACACCTGTATCAATCCCTTCCCGAAGTCACCTATATCTGGTCTTGCATATAAATGAACCCAAAATTCTTTGTTATGTTCAAGTCCATGAGTTAGGTTGTATCTCACTTGCAAACAAAGGAGACCTAACGAATTCATTCTCACAAAAGAAAGAAGGTAGAAAGGAAGCTGTACACGGAACAAGTGAAAGCCACTCTCTATATTTATTCATTATAGAATATACTTTTTTTTCCAGAAAGAAAACACACAGTCTAAAGTATCCCATTTTAATAAATCCTATCCTCTGCCTTTACATCCTGAATTTCTATGTTCATTCATCAAGGTTCAGTACCATTACACACAGCGATTAAAATTTTTCCCTGAGGTTATCAAGGCTGTGCCTTTGGCTATAGGATATCATACCCTACCAAAATTCAGGAGAAAACTTAGGAAACTGGAAGTTCTTTTGGTGGTGGGAAAGCCAGACAAGTTGGGTAGAATTCCTGAGAAAAAGGTGCAGAATCAACCAAGCCACTAAATTAAATTTTACCTAGCTGTGAACTATTATCCCTTCTATATCTCCAAACATTCTAGAAGGGAAATTCATCTTATTGCATAGAAGGACACTTTATCACAATGCTACAAAGCATCTTTACTTTTGCTAGCTGACAGAGCCATCCCGATGCCTCAGTTTCCAGTAAAATGCAGAGCTAAAGAGGTATGGGCAGCCTTTCCCCAGTGGCATATGGAAAAGAGAAAAAAAACAGACATAGGCAACGAGGGAAAAAATGGTTATCACATTACGTGCTCACTCAGGCCCGCGATGCTTCTGTAAATAGTTTGAGATAGCTACTGATCCACAAGTAGGGAAGAGGAAAGATGCACTAGATCACCACCTCAAATCTCAAACTCAACAAAGCATCAGACAAATGGTCGCTGGCATATGTCTTCCAGTTTGGGTGCACTTAAAGCCAACCCCGAACGGAATGCCCCTTCCAGCAGCCCCTCCTGGACTGGAAGAAATCACATTCTGAGAAGGAGCCAGCTTGGCGGGAACGGTCACTCTTATGTTTTGTTGTCCGGCCCTCCACCCACCCATCCCCCTACAATGGCACAATGGAATGATTGTGCTCCCGTATTGAAGACTTCCCTTCTTAAAAATAAACAAGTGAAGGCTTCCCTAATCTCCCCCGTATTCAATGGTGGAAGAGGCAGCCAGCCCCAGGGTGGGGAGAGTGAGAAAGGAAGCAGGCGAGGGAGCCCGGCGTCAGGCGAACGTGCTTGGGGACGGCGTGCTGGAGCGTGCAGGCCTCTGAAGACGGAAAGAGAGGAAGGCTGGGCATCAGTGGGTGGTGGCACTTCCAGAGACACCGCCCCGTGGGGGCAACGTTCCCAATTCCTTGTCTTAGGTTTTCTTGGGGTAGTTCCGACAGGCTTTCGCCATGTCTTTCAAGAAGTTAGGAACTCCACTCTGAAAAGGGAAAAAGACTGTCATTTCCACATGCTGGCAGTGATCACTCCCGATGCTTCAGGATGCGGCAAAAGGTAAACACAGACGGCTTTGGGGATAATAAATGAGAATAGGGTCCCTGGCAAGATTTCAACAGAACGTTGGCACAGATAATAACAAAAGATAAGACCCAGAGCACAGAGAAGATGGGACGACAGTCACTGCCTTATAGTTTAGCATTCGCTAAGAAAAAGTGAAAGACATTTCTGAGACACCGTTTCTTGAAAACAAAAAGAAAATGCAGGAAATGGGTTTGGACTGGGTTGTTAGATTCTTCCAGAGAAATGAGAAAAAGGATTTGCTTTACAGAATTAGAATACAACACGGACTGGGTGTCGAGGTTGAGAGGGATTATTATTCAGTTAGTGTTGAGCATTGTGCAAGACTTTGCTTCAACACTGTCTTATTCGCTCCTCCTCTGTGGGGTAGGTAATATCCATCTCCATTTCTGAAAAGGAAGAAATGCATGGCTTCCCTAAATAAAACAAGACAGGAGCAGAGCCAGGACTCCGAATTACATCTGACTCCAAAGCCTAGTGTTTTTTTCATCCTCCCGAGGAATCTGTTGGACCCTCTGGTAGGCAGGACGTGTACAGACTTGGCTGATGCTTCCCACGATGCCAGGCACCTCAGGCAGTCTCTAGGGACCCGGACTACCACTGCCGTTCCCTCCCCTTACAGAAAAAGTAAGCAACAATGACAAGCCTGGGGGCTTCCCCTAGGCCTGGACATGTCTGGCTGTCTCCAAGCCAGGTCAGTCTGTCTCACTCATCCACTAGCAGATGGGTACAGGGTCCAAAGGCCCTATTGTTCCTCCCAGGAGCAGACTACTGTCTGGAGGTTCCAGAGAGTGATTCTGGCGGGGTCTCGGGGCACCAGGAGGGAGAGGCTGGCATTCCAAGCTGATCATTCTTTGTCTTTTGTCCCAGCCACTGTCTTGGGCGTTGGCAATCCCAGACCTAACCGGAGTCACTCAACCAAGTTCTTCATAAAAGAGCCTCATTCCTCCTGAGACAATGTGTCTCTTCAGCCTGACAGCCCCGCGAGCTAAGTCAACATTTGTCAAACACGCTTCCCCACACACACACCTCCTGGGATCTCACCTGGGCAACCATGTTAATGATCCAGGACGGAATTTGGCCACCTGGATTGTCGAAGTAATACATGAAAACTAGAGGGAGAGAGAAAGGACAATTCAAAAAGAGGGAAAACACTGGGAAAATAGAGCAATAAAACCATGCAAACTTTATATCTTCATATTTAGGCCCAGAAAGTGCAGAAGGAGGTAGCATATAATTCAGATGGACTTCCCTCCACTGATTTGCCTTATAATAGCATATTTATATATATGCATTTTTGAAAACCAGCCACAGGCGTATTTTGCTACTATTTATTAAATATCTGGATACACCTGGATATAGTCTCTCATTTAATTATCCCAGCAACCCTAAGGAACTGGTAAAACTAACCCTATTTTATAAATGATGAAATGGAGACTCAGAAAAGTTAGTTGACATATCCAAGGTAACCAATCTAACTATGGTTCTCATTTTGCCTGTGACATAAGGACATGCTCATTCCAGTATAGCAGGTAGTCTCATGCCTCACTCTCTGTCCCCAGCTTTCCCCTCTGGGGGCTGGAACTCCAGCTGGGCAGGTTCTGAGTCTCTGGGTTCGTGTTCAGCAGGCGCTGCATTTTCCAAGACAGACCCGCCAGTCCTCTTTACCCACTCCCAGGCCCAGCACACACATCCACAGAACCAGCCAGGAATGGATTTCTACACCTGCTGGTTTACTTTAAATGCTCTGATTTCACCTGGACAATGCAAGAATCAGGAAAGAATGGATCGGGTCAGATTTCAACATCCACTTCATGCTGCAGCCAAGTCTGTGGGGGTGGATCAAATCTCTCCCCCGGGTGTGGATGCCTGGTCTGTTTTGCACCTGTCCCCATTTTTTGACACCCCCACCCCCGCCATGGATGAGCTTCTCGTGCACCTGACACCCGCTCCGTCAGCACGGCCTTCTCTCGAGGGGAGCCTGGCTGGTGTGCCAGCATGTAGCCCAGGCATTACCTTTGCTCCCCTTCTTGCCATCACTCTCGATCGCCAGGCTCTGCTTGTACTGCTTCACCCGGACCACTCCCCGCCTCTCCCGGAGCTGAGGCACTGAGGTGCTCTGGGCCAGGACCACGTAGATCTTCCGCCCGGCCACGTCCAGTTCTCGCAGCTGCCGGACGTAGACGTACTGTATCGCCAGTCAAGGCAAGCCATCAGTGCCAGCGTGTGAGATGACACAAGGAAAGCTCCACGAGCTGGAGGCAAAGGGGGGTGGTTCTATGCCTCCCACTTGGCCCGTGCTCCCTTATACTGCTACTCCACCTACCTGCCCCGTCTGCCTACCTGTGCTGCAAGACGGCACCTCATACCACCTACTTATCCTCGTTACCTACCTGTGAATGATTCCCTGATGCTTTTCATTATGTGAGGAAACCACTTTTCCTTTCTCCACAAAGGCACTAGGTCAGAGCAGTGGAAGGGTCACTTATCAGCTGTGTGATCCTGGGTAACTGATTCAACCTTTCTGAGACTCAGTTTCCCTATGTGGGGAAAGGGAGTAAGATTGCCCAGCAGGTAGGCTCGGTGGGGGCTTTAGAGAAAGACTAGGGCAGAGTAAGTACTCAACAGACAATGGCATCACCGCTCTTTGTCCTGTCCTCACCCAGAGCTCTAATGACTGACCTCTATGCACAGAGGACGGTCAAGCCGTGCTACAACTGGTGACCATAGGAAGACATGTGAATACCTGAATAGGAGGCACACGTCCTCTCTGGGTTAACAATGGTTCGCCAAAGATAACAAAGTCATTTCATTTCCATAAACCTCCACAGAACAACCTCTAGGTCTATGGCACTATTCGACTGAGTCCTCATCACGTAACATCATGAGCTTTACGTACAGCATCAATTTTGATCCTCCCAAAGATCCTGTGAGTTCGGTGTAAGTATTCCCATCTTACAGATGACAAAAGTGAGGCTCAGAGAGGTAAGGAAACTCGCCCGAAATCCCACAGCCTGACTGCAGTCATGAAACCTAAATATGAACTCAGATCTGGCTCTGAAACCTAGTTAGAATCTCATAGCTGGATGGCGCTCAAATGTTGAATGTGCTAAATATACTTTCATATGATAGAATTTTGGGTTTCACACTAGAGGGAATTAAAAGAAAGTTCACTAAGTCCAACACAATTACACCTACTGCATCATAGCAACCACCTCAGCCCTGCCCACCTCAATGTCCCGACAGCCCTCACCATGACTCGCCCCTCCCACCGGGCGGTCTCTTGCCCCACGCTCTTACGTACTGAGCAGTAAATGTATTAAATGTTTCAGGGAAGAGATGATGTTGCTTTGGCTCTGTCTTTCCTCTCTCCAAGCCTTTTAATTTGTCCTCACAGCAAATATTGTCCCACTCTCTCCCCCAGCTTGCTCAGCTCATGTGACAGACATCGCCTGACATTCCATTGATGGATAATGACCTCAATATATCGATTACAATTCAGCAGAGTGCCTTGGAAGGGCTGGCCGTTCCAGTGTGCCACACAGCCTGTGACTGGAGAACCACCAGTTCACTGAGGCCCAGAGAGGTGAAGGGCCTTTTCCAAGATCACACAGCAAACCAGGGAATGTGTTTAGACTCCAAATCTGCTGGCTCGGCAGGGAAGTTCAGAACTTAGCTCACATTCACACAATGGTGGGCGGCAGAGGCAAGTTTGGGATCCCAGTCTAGCTGTCTCCAGAGGCTGTGATCTTGACCAGGGCATCATCCCACCTCTCTGACCCCACCGTGACACAGCTGGGTAGGTATTCTCAGGAGTAGACACTCGGGGCAACTCGAAGGCCTATTTCCTTGGCTTTCCAATGTCACACAATCCTATAATAAGTCTCTTAGTCTTTATATATGTATCTAGGTCTCCCCAATAAGGGTTGTTGAATTCTTGAGAACAGAGAATAGTGCAGTAGAAAGGAACATTAGTTTTGGAGCAAAAATGAGCATCACCTGACAGCTTTCACAGTTCCCTTAACTGCAAAATGGGGACAAGGATACCTACCTTGCCTAGTTGTTGGCAGGATTAAAAAAAAAAAACACATGAAATCTAAGGGGTCACATAATCAATGATTTGTTGAAATACAAACTAGCAGTACATAGATATTGTGCCAAGAAATAATTCACAATCTAGTTGGAGTCTAGGGTAGATGTATACACACAGACACAAAAAACACACAAAAACACCCGCACTCTCTCTCTCTTTCTAGAGAATAATTATTTAGGAACAACCAGACTTACACAATGTCAGGGCCAGAAAAAGTTCCAGCGATCATCTAATTCAGTGGCTTCCAAACTTTTTTTTTTTTTTTTTTTACTTCCCAGACCCTTTGTTAAAAAGTTCATATATGGAAATTCACATATATATGAGTCTGTAAAACACTCAGCTGCTATGATGGAAGAGGATAGTGAAGGAGTCAAAATCTCACCTATGAGTCATCCTACCCCCATCCTGCCCACGCAACTAATTTCTATCCTATACCCCCAGGCTGGTCCTAAAGAGGCTTCTGAGAACCTAGGAGCGCCAGCCAAAAACCCCACATTTCATTCATCTGCTTCATTTCATAAACAAGGAAAGTGAGGGGCAGAAGTTTACATGCAGAGTCCAGAGCCAACAGTCAAGGAGGGATCGCTGCAGGGTCAACTGAGACAGGAGGGCGTGGAGAGAGCTGGGAATGCAGGGCCCTGGGTTCTGACGCTTGCTCTGCCACCTGTAACCCTCTGTCACCTCTCTGGATGGCCCCCTCCTCCCCTGTAGGCTGAGGGAGCTGTATGAAGCACTCTTTATAAAAGGTTCCTTCCAGGTCTCCAATTCTGTGGCCTGACAATCTCCCGGCCTAAGAAAGTATGAGCTGCGCTCCAGGAACCACAGTTACAGACGCTCCATGTGGTCGGGCCCAGAAGTCACACTCTGAGGTCCCCGCAAACCACACAAGAAGCAACAGCTTTGGCAGACGCCGCCGCAAGAATCAGAGACAATGCTGCCTGCACCTGCACCGGGCGATGGCCGAGGCACACAGAAACACTCAGAGGGCCGAGGAATGGCGTGCCTCGTGGAAAGGATACATCTCTGTTGGACATGGGAAAAGGGTACTTCACTTCCCAGTAGACCACTGTCTGTCCATCGTATTCATGTTCATAGAGTTCTAAAGGAGAACAAAAGAAGTTAATTGCATCTAGAAACTTCTCTGGCTTCAATTAATAAATAAGACGACCTTGTAGGGTATGATAAACCACTAACTCATAAGGCATAGAATTCTAGAAGAAGTCAGGCAGATGAATTACCACTGAAAGGTTGTTGCCCAGGGACACAGTTTGGTGGATAAAAAAACACAGCAAAAATAAAAGAGCCCAACCAAACTGTCCGTTGTATAGCACAAACAAGATTCTTGCACAGAATGCAATGTAACAAAATCAGGCATCAAAAAATAGTCAGAGGTTTTTAAATCAGGACAACCACTAGATGTCACTAGAGTACTAATAATTTTGCTTTTAAGACCTTTTCTTTTCCTTGAAGATTTCTTGACATTACAGCCAACCTGGGACTGAGTCACTCAGTCTAGCACATTCCGGTGGAAACTGAAAGGTTCCAGAGAGGACAATGTCCTTCCTAAATACCTAGAAAGTGGTAGGACTCTGGCTGGTTCTTCCTTCCCTCCCATGTCTATTCACACTATACCGTAACCAGAATGACCAAATTTCCTTAACATTCGTTCCATCTTGCTATTATGCACAAACAGCAGCCGATTCTCGGAGCCAGACAGTGAAGGAATTTAATGACACGCACACCCTCTGACCCCAAGCTGAGCAGTAAGCATCTTCCCAACCAGTTTGAGACTTCCTAACCCAAAGTCCCTTGAGGTGATGCTGAGGGGCATTAATTTAGCTTTTGAAAGAAAATCTGTTAGAAGCAGACTGTGAATTAAGGAGTTTTCCAGCCCATTAGGGCCACAGGAGGCTGATGACAGCCCTTCAAGGAAGGGGAGGAGTGGACATCTGTTGCTTTGGCATGCTCAGCATTGATTCCCCCTTCTGTATCGATGTCTCAATTTTCCTTCAAGGCAACACCCTTCCCCTACATCTTGACGATGTGGTTTAAGCAAGACAGACTCTGCAGTAATTTCAGGGTTGGGAAAATGAACCAGACACGGCCATGGTGATTAGCTTGACGATGGTACATCTGGCCAGGTTCTTAGGGTGCCACTCTAGCAAGTTCAGGCTGAAAAGCAGTTTAGCAAAGGCTCTCAGGGAGGGCCAGCGTGAGGTTTAGAACCTCAGGATTGTTTCCAGCAAAGCCAAATTGTTGTTTCCACTGGATCAGAACCCAGAGTGAAATGTTTGCTGGGTGGCAAACATCAGAGGTTCTGCAATTGTTTTCCCTAATGTCAGATGCCTTAGCCATCACCAAAAAATGGATTTTGCATGCTGCCTGCTTTCTCACATTGCTCTCCAAAGGGAAGCCATACGTGTGTCTTACTGGCAGAGTCTATATCACACGACTGCACCACGGCTGCCAGGAAGACTGGGGCAGAGAATGTCCGGCTGCTCCCTTGGACACGTGAGTGGCACAACACCCCCTAAATAGGAAGAGCATCTGAAAACACTAAGTTACCCAAGACCATGACAAATGTCCACAGGAAATGAGCACGTGCTGCAGGCTGAGCTGATGAGAGCCAGTCCTGGCAGTCTGCCTGCCATCCCTAGGAGAGTGGAATTCTCTTTCCTCTGAGGTTATTTATACGATCAGAATATAAGTCTGGTTTTTCTGATGGACATTTTTGCCATAGCATAAGAATCTGCCTGGAAATTAGGTCAACACAGAAGAAAAGAATCTAGAGATAGAGAAAGAAACATCCCCGCAGAAATTATTTAAGTTCCCAAATTGCAGCTGTCTTAGAAGCCAGAAACCCCTGGACTTACCAAAGCCAGGAACCAATAAACTCTCTCTTCTTTTCTTACACTGTCTTTAGTTAGGTTCTTATGACTTGAAACCAAGAGTCCTGACAGTAAAGACTTGATGTGCTCTGGCTAGTTCTGTGATTCTGTTCTACTGTGACTTAGTTGCCAGAGGCCACTCCCAGCTCTAAGTGGCAGGACGATCCCCTGTTTAATGTCCCCCGTAACTCGGTATCACTGACGGGGTAAAACCTAAAACCTGTAGCTCAGGGGCCATGCTGGGCCCTTGAGGATGTGGACCCAGCTGCTGCCCTAGTTCTAGTACCAGGAGGAGAACTAGTGCCAGCATCAGTAGTGGAGCGTGCATAGGTTCTGCTGCTCCAAC
Organism: Cheirogaleus medius; assembly: GCA_008086735.1. NCBI lineage: Eukaryota > Metazoa > Chordata > Mammalia > Primates > Cheirogaleidae > Cheirogaleus > Cheirogaleus medius. Next base: position 22,945,601 of record VBSM01003215.1, on the reverse strand, counting down.
CAACACGGCAACACCACATGCTGGTGGTTTGTGAGCACGCTGCTCTGTACTTTCCTGCCTTGACCCCTGCTGTCCCCTGGGTGTGGAATGCCCTTAACTACCCCTCCCCTCCCCCTCTCACCCCCTCACACACAGGCATTCCTGTCTGTTTAGAAAACATTGGATCAACTCCCAAAACAAAGCTTAAACATTATACCTCCTCCAAGAAGCCTTCCATAACCACCTAGGTACACAGGAGGGTAACCCAACTTAATGGTGACACCAAAGTAGCACCAGGAGCAAACCGGAGAGAAGATCTAAGAGTGCGCAAGGAGCAAGTCCCAGGAATAACAAAGGTTCATTTCAGCCCCATGTTTAAAAGGCTTTGGTGCACAATTTGAAAGGAAGCACAATATAGTAGAAATTAAACTTATTTTTTTCTACTGGCTAGAATAAAGAAGAATAAATTCTACTTTCTAATGATTAAAAAAAAAAGAAGTAGGCACCATTTACCTTCAACATACTCGTCCCACCGCTTTCTATAGTCTAAGTCCATATAGACATCTGCGAGTAGAGCTGGTGAGCAGTCTTCCAGAACACCAAAGACTTTATACGCATACAGTCCAGTCTTCTGTAGAAACAGAACAAATAGAAACAATCGATTGGTTCCCAAGCTGAGAAAAAGCTGGATTCACGAAATGCAGCTGAGAAGGGGCTTCATACCACACCAAACACTGACGTTGGTCTTGGAGACACAAAGCAGTGAAAAAGCAGACACGGCCCTGGTTCTCATGGATCTGAAATGCAGGCAGGCCTTGGCGGTGGGGACAGCTAAAAGTGCCATCCAGGTAATTTAAAGAGGATATAAGAAGGGTGACGTGATAAATGGTGCTTAGTTGGGGGGAGAGTTATATAATCATGTTGTCAGGAAAGGCTTCTATGAAGGATAACATTTATCAGAACATCTTGTTCTAAATGTTAAAAGAAGCCAGCCATGGGAAGATAAGGAAAGCCCATTCCTGGTAGGAGGAAAGTCCCCAGATCGATGGATTGACATGCTTAATTCTCCATGGTCTGGAGAGTTCTGGATGAGAGACAGAGTGTTAGGAGCTGAGGTTATAGAGGTTGTGGGCGCTGTACCCCAAAGGACCTGTAAACCGGGGTAAGAGGTAAAGCTTTTATTCTCATTGCTATGGAAAACTAATGGATGGCTTTAAATAGGGGAATGACCAGATCTGATTAGGAATTCAGTTTAGGAATGACCAGATCTGATTTGCTTCTTTAAAAGATAATTCTTGCTGCTTGGTAGAAAAGAGATCATAAGCAAACAAGGAGACAGGTTACAAGACCAGTGCAACAGCCTAGGTAAGAGACGATGGTGATTTGAACAGGGAGGTAACAACAGTGGTGGGGAGAAGTCAGTGATTGGGGGACATACATTGGAAGTAAAGTCAGCAGGAACTGATGACATATTGACTGTGGGGGAAGGGAAAGCAACAAATCAAGGGTAACTCTTGGAACCTTTGCTGGAACAACCAGGTAGATGGGGCTCCATTTTCTACAATAGAGAAAACTCAGAGAAGAAGTGATTTGTGGGCTATGGGGTCATCATTTTGGGTAAGCTGAGTTTGAGATACAAATTAGACATCCAAGTAGGGATGTTGTGTAGGCAGCTAGTATTCTGGGGAGAGGTTATATTCCAAACATCCATGTGTCACAGTGAAACTCAATTCATTATTTTATCAATTCCAAGACACCGTTTCCTTAAACTGGTTTCCTTCTTCTCCTTAATGTAGTTACACCCCTTAGTGACTTCCATCCTATTGTATATCACAGAAAATTTTTCAACAACAGCTTCTTTTTGACTGTGTATAAAGGACAGAAAAGGGGAAGAAACATCTGCTTCAAATCACATTAGTTCCTTTTGTTCAGAAAAAGACCTTTCTAGATTCCAAAGGACAGGAGAGTTTCCCTGTTTTCATGGTAAGCCACATCCTTGTCTATGGGGGTTCTGGGCTGGAGTGGGCACCATCACACATTCCACTCACTGCACCATGGCAACTTACAATTCCTGCCCTTCATCTTGCCCAAAGGGCTGCTCTACTATTAAGATCAAAGCAATGGTTCGTAGATTAATTTCAGTACGAAAGTAAACAAAAAAAATGAACAAAAATGAAGCTTTCAGATGAAATCCTGCTTCCACGTGCTATGGCCGTATCATTGACTCATCATTCATCAGTGAAGCAATCTCCTTAGACACTCTGCCAGGGACTGATGTGAAGTCAAGGAATAAACATGGTGAATCTTTCTAGAGATCCTGAAACTTTCAGGGCCTCCTGGCTCAGGTGACATCATCCAGGGATAAACACATCCCAGTCCAGGAATCTCAGATGTATGTGAAAGTACCTGGCAAAGAAATGGACGGTAAAATTGAAAATGAATCCGTAAGCCTCTTCTAGCTCTAAAAGCATGTGGCTTTATACCAAGAATTTCCAACCGGCAAATGACAAGCTGGCATATCTGAACCCCTTGTGTGCCATGCCATGGATGTCCCAGTAGAGGGGCAGACCTCGGGGACTGATGAGAGACATCAGGAGAACATCTCCCATCTCTCTTGCCCCTGAACTCACATACACTTAAAAGAGAACGTAGCTAGGGTGTATACACACCCACTCATTTGCACCCCCTGCCACACATTTTCATCAACAAGCTTTGGAAGAGAGACGATTGGCAACTCCTTCCAGAATAATGAGGCCCCATTTTCTATACATATGGAGCAAAAGGGATACTTATGTGTTAAGGTAACAACCTCCCCAATCTTACATGATTTAGCTTTGAATATCTGTGTAAATGAAGACACTGTTTCCTTAAACTGATTCCCTTCTTCTCCCGAACGTAGTTACAACCCTTAGTGACTTCCGTCCTATTATATATCCCAGAAAGAAAAGAACAGAAAGTTCTCTAGGAAGAGAAAAATAGAATGGCCATGATTTACGTGAATACGGAAGAATGAACTATTGTGGCACCTTCCTTTAAAGAGTCCCTTCATGGCAGAACTGAGAAATGCCAGAACTCCAGAGGAACCAAATGCTTGGTAACACCTCACCTCCCAATAAAATGTTCTTTTTGAGTGCTGAACAGCTCGGCCCAAATTTCTGCATCGAAGCATTTTCTCACCCATTATTTCTTTTTAAAAAGGATCTCAGGAAACAGACTCATTTGTATTTCGGCTTTTAAAAAAATAAAGTGAATTTTTTATAATTATAAAAATAATTCATATTCATTATAGGAAAATTTGAAAATGCTAAAAAGAATAAAGAAATATTATTTATGTAACCCCATAATTCACAAATACCTACTGATAATGTTTGACCAACTTCTTTTAAGTAAATATAATAAATACTTCTATATGTTACAAAATAAGAATAATATAGTATAAACAGTTTGTATTCTTATTTTTAACTTAATATTGATTATGTTGAGGCTATGGAGAATTCACACCTTAGCCATTCTCCTAAGATATTTGTTTCCAAATAGGTTTATGAAAATAAGTATTTCCAGGGTAATCATGTTTGTATAGAATACTTTGGTCCATAATTCTAATTTTTTTTTTCATTAGGAAAGTTTCACTAGAGATCAATTTTAGGGTAAGTGCATTAACATTTTAAAGCTCTTTATGCTTTTTAAAAACCTTTCAGAAAATGTATAACAAGTGTGTACTCCCACCAGTAGCAAAGAAGCATGACACTATGATTGGCTATCATTGTTTATATAAACACTTTGATATGAAAAAGCATAATTCTTTGCTTTATTTGGGCAAAGTTTATGTTACTGGTGTGTAAGAGCTCTTTAAAATTAGAGATATAAAACTCTCGCAATATTTCGTTTATTTTCTAAGCTTACTAACATTTGAATAAATGACTCTAAATAAGTTTACTCAAGAGATTCTTGGCTTTTCTTGAAGCTCCTCCAGAAAACCACCTCTAACAGTGGCTCAATTTCCTCATCTAGACTAAAATATAAAGGATACTTTTCTAATGCTCCATTTATAAGACATTTATTTTCCTACAATTCAAACAGTAAAATGATTATGTTAGTGACAGAGAATTAGTCAATATCATGTATAGAGTATAATTACCAGAAAAACACATAAGATTTGGTGTGGTTATACACCCACTTACTTTCTTACTAAGAAAATTCCAGTGGCCATGTACACAGCTAATAACTTTCCTGGTCTCCTATGCAGGTAGAGGTAGCCATGTGACTTCTCCCTGTCTTGAATGTGGACATGATGTTTGGAGCTACAGCAACTATTCTGTGACCAAGAGGCAACAAACATAAGAAGGTAGAGTAGAAAGACTCAAAGAATTCCTGACATCATTAATCAGCTACACCAATGACAGCAACTGTAGACCTCTGAACTATTTGTTAGGTGAGAAAGATATGCCTCTCTTTTTTTAAGTCACTGATTTTCCAGTTTTCTATTCTTTGCTGCTAAAAGCAATCTTAATTGACACAAGTGGTCCTCACCAACAATGTTGAATTTTACTTGAACCCCGTGATCCTGGAAAACGGTAAAGGTTAAAAAAAAATCTTTGTGCAGCTTACTGCAAAGATCCACCAGCCTTTCCCATATGATTTAGTTAAGACTCACAGATACCCTCCTCGTTTACCTATGACATGGCCAGACACAGACTCTCCAAATTCCCTTTTTTTGCCTCAAATGATTAGCTGAGCTGCCTGTCCCCAATGATCAATGGGAACAAAGTGCTTGTTAACTGAAATGGTTGAACTTTTCTCCTTCCTCCAGGCCCCTGAAATCTGGCCCACCCTAAGACTGAGCCAGCAGACGGCCCCTCCTGGAAACAGGCTGGCCTCAGGGTAAAATATTCTCTGATCTACTATTCAATCATCCCACCCTTCCATCCCACTTCCCTACATATGGTTCCTTCTAATGTTCTTTATAAAAGAAAAACTTTTTTGCCTAACTCTCAAGATGCTTGCAGATCTCATGGGCAAAGACTTTCCCTATTGCAATATTTCCTTCCACCACTGCTTGAAATAATCCTTTTGAATAAAAGTCTCTTCATAACTAAGTCCAGATTTATTCTTTTTATCATTTGACATTACGCTAAAGTAAAAAAGTAGACTCACAGAACAGTGCTGATAAGACTTATGAATATAAGAAATATAATCATGTATAAATTCATTAAAACAGTACAGAAGCACATAAATGTTGCTAAAATGCATTGCCGAGAAGTAAGAGATAATGGACACTTTAATGAATATTAAATTGGGGTATAAGATTCGATTTTGCACAGAGACATATAAAATTCCACATGCCATATTATAAAAAGTACTGTCTCCTTCCACTAAATAACTCCAAAAAAAAAAAATAGATATAATCTTGCTAGGATCCTTGACCCTGAGAAGAAATCAGGCACAGGCTTCTACTTGATCTTGCAGCTTGGAATAAGTTTCCCTTGGTGGTTTGTTAGCAGTTACTGCAACAATGATATATTTGTATCTGAAGGAGATTTCCAATCACTCTGGCCTGCTATAAATTCTTTCAGTAACACTAGGAATTGTCTTTCTAAGCACCGTCCAATTTCCAAACAGTTTTATATTCATTATCTCATGTAATAGTTAACATAGCCCTGAGATGTACATAGGAAGTTGGTGTTATCTCCATCTTTATATGAGGAAATGAAGCTCAGAGAGGCTAACTTACTCGCCAGAGTCTAACAAACAGTTCATAAAGGGACAGACAGAAAGAGATTCCCCACAACATCTCCTTATTTAGCTCCCCTTCTCTGCAGGGTTTCTCCAAATCATGGTCTCAAACCACAAGCTAATGGTCAAAGTAAAGACCCATCACATAGGATCTTACTTAGAGCAGGAAAGGGCCTTAGATCACTTGCGTAAAAGACGTCAGTGACTTGCCAAGAGTCAGCACATGACGCTATTGGTGGAAAAGCCGGGATGGGAACCAGTTCCTTCTCTCAGCCCAGTGCTCCTGCTGCAGACCACCCAGGATGGACCTCCCACGGAGACTCTCCCCTTCATCCCTAAGCCTGGTCTGTTTGCCCACAAGGCCTCCAAAGTATTTTTCAGATGCTGCTTCTAAAGGGTTCAGACAAAAATCAGGGGAAAGGCAGGGATGGATGAAAGATGACTATTGTCACTTTCAACAGACCAGGCACTGTGCCGAGTTTTCCCAGATACAATTCCAAAGAGCTGTCTCATAAACCAGAAAAGGTAGCCAGAAAGACAGCAGGGTGGTTCCAGTATAGACTTACAGTCACAGTCTGGGTGGGGTTAAGCTCTTCCACTTGCTAACCTGCAAATGGGGTCTAATAAGAGTCTCTCCTTCATGGAACAATTATGGAGATTAAATTAGATAACCCATTTACAGTTCTATTATGAGGTACACATAAGTACTTAGTAAATATTAGTTATCGTTTTCATTAATAAGGTAGAAAATGATGATCTCCTTTTTCCAGATTAAAGAACTGAGGATTCAGAATTATAAATGATGTGCATTTTTAGGAAAACAGGCACCTATGAAGTACTTGCTCTAAACCAGGCACTGCGCTTGTGATGAATACTTGCAATAATCCTGTGAAGGAAGCATCATTAGCTCCACATTATAAATGGGGAGATAGAGACTGGGGGAAAAGGGAGAGGTAGACAAATGACTAGGAAATTTGCTACTGACATCACTAATTTTTGAGATGTTGTTATTCTGGCTAACTTGTCTAAAGGTCAAGCTGTTGTATTTCTTAGCAATGGTGATCCAAACACATTAAAAAAAAAAGCTTTGCAATTTATTTTCAGTTGTATTCACAAGGTTAAAGTACTTTGAGAAATATTATCATGGACAGTACACTTCTTTGTCCAAAGCAGAATAAATTCTGAAAGAGTTGATGTGCATTTACATATGAGAAATGTTGTCATGTTTGCAATTGACATTTGCAATCCCTGCATAGGAGTAATCTCCTGTAGTTGCCACCTGCACCCCGCAACCAGACCTCATTCCCTTTGATTTATGGTGTTTATCTGCATTTACATCCCTAACTACAAGGCAGGTTTGCTGAATCACAAGTCTCAAATCCAGGGAATGCATCCTTGAGTGTGCACTGCGTTTTCTTTGCCTCTCACAGAAGAGCTCATTTCTACTTGTCAGAGGGACAGGAAGCCTCCCCAGTATCTGCCAATCTAGCCACCTTGAGGCAAGTAATAGATTCAGATGTTATGAAAAGTGAGCATTTTTCACCATTGTAAAACAATTCTAATGGCAGAAGTCAAAAGTTGCAGCTGCAACTGGGAAGGATGTATCAAGACTGTATGAAGAAAGACAGTTGGCTAAATCTGATTTAATATTTGAGATCTCTCTAAGAAAATTGGATGGGTTTAATCCCTAAGGACTACAGATAGCTAGGTAAAATAATAATGATAGCTAATATTTACTATTTACAGAATACCACGCACTGAACTGAGTGCTTTTCATGGATTATTTCACTTAATCCACATAAGGATAATACGAGGTTTGGACCATCAGTAAACCCATTTTTCAGGCAAGGAAACTGAGGCTTAAAGATGTTCTGAGAAATGTCCAGAAAAGGCAAGGTTTTAGAGACAAGGACCTCCATTCGGCATTGCCCCTGGTTCATCCCAGCTGTTAGCATGGTATCATGTTCAAGGATCCAGAATGTCTAAACCCTTCCCTGCAAGTCACCCCGGCCCCCTCATCTCAAAGGGGTTTCCAAGGCTGAATGAACAATCAGAGTTTCACTTTATTAATAGCCATCTCCTGTAATCCCCATGCAGGGACCTGGTGACAGACAGGATGAGAGCATGAAGCGTGGCTTATGCCTGGAGACAGAAGGGGTACCCTATTCTACTCTCTCCCCTCCTCCCACCAAATCTAAACCTTGGAGCAGCATTCCCCTACCACCTCCCATCGACGGGCTCATCCTGAGAGAGAAGTGAGGAAAGGGGGAACTGAGGCTCTAGCATATCTATGCAGTTGCATGCTCAGGGGAGATGGAAAAGAAGAAGGTGCTGATCTCAGGTCACGGCGGAAAGTAGGAAATGCCACACGTGGGTGCCCTCCAGCTTGAGATATGGTGGTCCTGCCCACTCGGAAGATACAGCTCAATGTGTGACCCGATTCAATAATTGTCCTATCAATCACGCTGGTAACCAGAAGGGTGGGAGAAAGGGGCAGAATAGTTCTATCGCCACAAAGTGAGAGAAGCTCATGATGCAAATTGGATCATGATCCCACCTGGGGGAAACAGTAGTGGCATCTTCTCATCTTTAAAGAGAACTCTGTTCTGTGAGTTGAACCTGTGCTTCTCTCTAAAGGCCAGACTTCTCTCAGCCCAGCCTGACCAAATGCAGAGTTTTCTCAGCAATGCCAGGCTTTGAGTGTTTCAGTAGGTCAACAGCACCGGGAAGAACAGTCCCTGGGAAAGTACGGTCTGCTCTTCTCCAGACTCTTTGATTAGAAAACCCATTCAAGGACAAAAACGCTATTTAGGCAGTCCCTTCTTACGGTGCCAGGCATTTAGATTTAAAAACTTAGTAAGTCAAACCATCAGCCAGAGCTTTTCAGTCGAACACTTATTTTGTTTAAATCGAAGCTGTGAAGTTCTGTGTGCAGTTTCACACTGTCTAGGGGCATGTCGTGGTGGCCTGGCATGATAAGGCAGCCCAGAGCTCCTGCAAGGCCTGACTGCAGATCACTGGAAACGCTTTTCTTTTGCTCCTTTTTTTTTTTTTTTTTAGGCATATCCAGTGGAAAAGCTTTTCTAAGTGACCCTACGGGAACTTCTCAGCACTGCTCAAGGGACCACATTTACTCCCAAGGGGCCACTAATTTAAAATCAGGGAGAGTGAGTCTTCAAATGGACGTTGCTTTTTGTCTTAGGGTAGTCTTTGGTCTCACCCTCACTTTTCAGTTTCCACTGCGTCATCTCTAGGGGACTCTCCTGCGTCTGGCTTTGGCTGTCAATGTCAGGACCCCCTGAACATCATGCTACACCCTCCCCTTGCACCCGTGGTTCTCAAAGTAAGGTCCCTGGATCAATAGCTTTGGCATCACTCAGCAACTGGTTAGAAATAGAATGCAAAAAAAGAAAAAAGAAAAGGAAAAAAATATATACATATATTCTAATGCACACTCAACGTACACTCAAGTTTGAGAATCATTCTGCCAAGTATCATTTCTTTCAACTCTCTCAATAGCCCTGAAAGGTAAGTATCATCCTTGTTTTGCAAACAAGGAAGCTGAGATTTCAAAACAAGAAGGTACCTGACCAACATCATCTGGCTTGTAAGTGGGCCTGGCCCCAGCCAGTGGGCCTCACCTCAGCCCCAATCGGGCCTATCAGCCTTCTGGCTCTGCCCAGAAAACAAGGCAAGCTCAGCCTGGCTCGGGGACTACTGCTCAGTTTCTCTACTTTAGTGACTTAAAAGACAACATGCTCGTAAGAATCTCCTGGGGAGCTTTAACTTAAATAAATAAATAAATAAATAAAGTATTTATTATGAAGAATTTCAAACATACACAAAAGTAGAGAGAATAGAATAATCCGCCCCGATGTGAAGGGGGAACTTTTCAAAAGGACCACCCAAGCCCTACCCCAGACCAATTAAATCTGAATCTGTAGGGCTTGGTTGTTGCTTTTAAAGCTCCCACATAATTGTAATGGGCTTGAGCTTTGAGACATACTCACTGGTACATTTCTCCTCCAGACATTTGCATGTCTGGAATAATCTCTCACTTCACTTGTATTTCCACCCAAATGCTAGCCCCATGGAGGCACTATCCAGACTCCCTTATCTAAAACCACATCCCCCCAGCTACCCTTGCCATGCCATTTCTTTATCCTTTTGTCTTCCCACTTTATCTTCTCCATAGCATTCTTCCCCCAACATTGCATTATGTACTATGGGCTTATTCTCATCAATCAATATGACTCTTGTTCGAAAGCTCATTCACTGAAGCAGCAGCTCCCTCCTCCTTGGTCACCACTTATCCCCAGTATCTGTGGAGGCAAAAGCAGGTGGGAGGAAGTTGATGACTATCTGCTGAATTGAATGACAGTAGAGCTGAGATTTTAACCCAGGCCTACCTAACTTCAAAATCCATGTTCTTCCCATGATACCACATGGCAGCCCTTGACTAGTTTTGCTTAGCCTCCAGCAGGAAAATACACTTCTTGCTATGAACTGTATACTGTCAAACTGTATATTTGGCACTGAGTTTATCAAAGTAGATTGTTCGTGCTAGTCACTAGCTGTAATGTCTTATGTGGCTCACTTAACAACTCTGGGTCTTATTTCTATCTGTAAAATAAGAAAATAAGCCCATCTCTGCCTATCTTCCAGATTTGTTTAGAGAGAAATGAAAACTTACATGAGATGGCATTTTATGATTTGCAGCATCATGAGAAGTTATCATTACAACATGAGAAGGAAAAGGAGAAGATAAGAGGAAGGAAATAGAGTGGACAAAGAAAGAAGAAAAAAGAAGGGAAAGGGAAAGATGATGGTGCTGGACAGAATGGTTTAGAAGAACTTTCTAAGTCCAAAATTTTGTGATTTGATAGAAAAAAATACATATAGGTCAAAATGTTATACATCAAAAGTGCCCATTTGTCCAAGAACACGATTCAGAATCATTTGTGTCTACTAAAAGAAGGCCACAATTTAATTTTTTATTTTAATGTATAATTTATTTGTTACATTGAAAACTCCTTCTAGTGCCTCTGTGCTTGTCTTTTCAAAGCACATCATGGTAACTTTGTTACGGCATCATTTAGATCATGATCACAATTTTGTTCTTCTCCATCTTTGTTTCCAAACCTATTAAATAAGGAGCCCCAACGAGCTGCACGGCTTTGGCCTCAGGTTAGCCACCTCCGACACTGCGTGTAGGAGGCAAAGCGAGGGTTTCATCAACACCCATCTCCGTACACACAGTGGCAAGCATGCTGTGCACGATCAGATCCTTAAAGGCCCATCAGTCCAACCAACGCTTGTAACTTCTTCATAACGAAGCTACTAGAATCTTCAGGGGAGCAACTCTGTCTTAGATGCATAGCATTGCATCTGACTCATGGGAGACCCTCCCTAAGGGTTGAATGAATTATATAAACAAATGGTCTTCTGTCTCTGCACAGGTCCTGAGGGCCCTGCCCCATACCCTAGAAGAATGTCGCACAGAGAGGCCAGAAGAATCTGAACAGACAGGCCTTGCTGGGTTGCCCCAATCAGTCTATTGATATGAGAGCATATCCTTTTTTTCCCATCACATTTCAACATGGTTGCCATGCTTCAATCATGCCTATCCAATGAAGTCTCCACAAAAGGCCCAAGAGGACAGGGTTCAGAGAGTTTCTGGATAGCTAAACATGTGGAGGTTCCTGGAGGGGGCCATGCCCAGGGAGGGTATGAAAGCCTTGAGTCCCTTCCCCCATGCCTCACCATAGGCATCTCTTCAACTGTATCCTTTGTAATATCCTTTACAATAAACCAGTAAATGTAAGTAAGGGTTTCCTTGAGTTCTGGGAGCTGCTCTAGCAAATGAATCAAACCCAAAGAGGTGGTTCATCCTGGGATTCCTGATTATAGCCAGTCAGAAACATAGGCAAAACAACATGGGGCTTTCAACTGGCACTGGAAGTGGGGGCGGGGGCAATTTTCTGGGATCAATCCCTCAACCTGGGGGATCTGACACTATCTCTAAGTAGGTACAGTCAAAATTGAATTGGAGGACACCCAGCAGGTGTCTGCTGCAGAAAGGATTGCTGGCTTGGTGTATGAGGAGAAACCGCCGCACATTTGGTCACAGAAGTCTTCTGTGTTGATTGTTGTTGGTGATGGTGATAGAATTAAAACAACAACAACAAAAAACACAGTTTGAGTTTTTTCTCCAACACAGCACTGTACCTCCAATAACGAGGACCTTACCCCTCCTAAGATATCATAGTAGCATGATTGAAGCATGGCGGCCAAGTTGAAATGTGATGGGACATTTCACATTTGGGAAGCTTTATAGAAAAAGAGTGTGTATGGCATAGGGGAAAGAGTTCGGGCTTTGTACATCGACTTCAGTCTAAATCTGTGTTTCACTGCTTCTTTGCCACGTGCCTTGGATGTGCAATTTGCCTTCCCAGGACCTAAATTTCCTTGTCTGTATAAAGGGATGATGGCACAGGTCCATGAAGGAGGTAGAGCGGTGTGGGTTGGCTGGAGAAGAGGTGAGGTGTACGGACAAGTCATGGGAGACAAGGATGGAATTGTGAGTTCAGACAAAATTGGTTCAGTGTACCCACCAGGCTGCATTTGCCTTCTGTTCAGAGAGGCAATGCAAGAGCATGTTTAAGGCACAGGTCTGGAGCCAAACAGCTGGGCTCTGATCCTACTTCAAATCTTAAGCAACCAACTTAACCTTTGCATGCATCCATTTCCATATAGGTAAAAAGGAGATAATCATAGTACCTTATCATAGGGTTGAGGCAAGGATTGAGTAAATCAATTCCTGCAAAGCACTTAGTGCCTAGATTATAAGAAAGAATGTAATATGTATTTGCTATTACAATGATTTCTGTAATCAATAGTGCCACTAAAAAGGGTAGTGATAAGATCACAGCCTCTCTTTCAGATACTTGATTGGGCTGTGATACATAGAACAGAGGGGAGCAGAGAGGTACAAGGCCTTCAGGAAACTAGTCAAGAAGGCTCTGCAATTCTAGATGAGAGGTGCTGGGTACCCAATATGGCCAAGGAAAGATAAGGAAAGAAACGGGCCAGAGGCCAGATATGTCTGAGTAGTAGAATCAATAAAGCTTGGCTAATGCCTTGATGTGGCTGGTAAGGAAAATGGGATAGTCAGAGAGAAGATAAAAGGATTTTGCCTGAAAATATATCCACTTCTAAACAAAGGTACCTGTTAAAGTAACAGGCACCAGGTCTAGACTATGAGCTTCCTGGTCATCTTGTTATACCCAGTGGTCCTGGTACACAACAGGCATTCAGGGTTTGCTTAGTGAGTAACTGCCACCAAAATAGAACAACTTGATGCAGAAAAAAGTAAATATGGAGGTTTCAGCATCTGCTCTCTTCTGGATTATAATGAAAAAGGCCTGCCCTGCTAATTTGTAAATATTCAAAGTAGCATATTCCACAGTTCCAGTAACTGGGAGAGGGGTGGACGGTCTCCAAAGCAAATATGTATGTATTTAGAGAGGAAATTACTTCATAACACCAATATTCTCCATTTATTTAGGGTAGGGTTTCTCAACCTTGGCAATATTGTAATTTGGGCCAGGATAATTCTTCCTAGCAAAGGGCCTGTCCTGTGCACTGCAGAGTTATATACAGCTTTCTCAGATTTTCACACACATCTGAAAAACTTGATTTGAACCTCCTAATAACCCTGTGAGGAGGCAGGACAGAGTTTTCATTCCTGTTTTACAGATGAGCAAATTCTAACTATTGTGAATGTTTCTTTTCTGTTTTAAAATATAGAGATACTATATTTGATATAAACTAAAATGCAGTTGCTTCAAAAAGCAACCGCACGTTTAACATTTACAAGATCATGAACCGTCCTCCAACACCACCACTACCCTTAACTTAGCTGGGCCTCTTTGGAGAGTGGTTTCACCCCTCCAAGCCTATTTCTTCCATCTGTGAACCTGGGGTTGAACCAGGCGAGCAGCAGGGCTCCTCCCAGCTCTAACATTATAATACTCTGGTCCAAAGTCAAGAAACTTCTATTTCACCTGCACTACCTGCGGGTGACTTTTAACCTACTTGCCAGGCTGCCACTATTACACAATGCAAAAGACCATGAGCTTTGTATGACAGGTCTCAGGGGCAATGCCTTCCACCTGGATGGCTACCTGGTTCCAAACGCCTCCAGTAAGGTCCCAAGAATTGCTTAATAACCATCTCTCTTCCTCCTACATCTTTGATCTTTTTGCCTGAAGCTTCAGACTCAAGCTGTCAAGTGCAACTTAGAAGAAAGAGGCAGCCTCCAAAAGAAGCAAGTCACTAAAATAATAGGTCCCTTCTCGGCACCCCCTACACTCGTTACCCTGCATCTCCAGTCCCCTAATAGTCCTGTTTCTTCCCACTATATCCAAGCTTTAGGACACCGCCCCTCCTCCAGCCCCATACACCACTGGCGCCCATTAGGGAGAGGGGATCCTTGTCCCTTGCACGGGCCTAGGAATCAGCCGACCCACGTTTTAACTCTGTCCTTAACTTCTAAGAAACTACCGTACTTCCCCAGTCGTGACTGACCTGAGGCTGAACTCGGATGACCTTCCAACTCCCCTGGATCAGCACTCGGAGGCACCTCCCCTGCGCTCACTCCGGAGCCGGCGCCCCGCCCGGGCGGAGCTCCTCCCCGCGCTCTAGAAGACCCGCCCCAGTCCCTTCCGCCGCGATAGCCCCGCACGCCCCGCGGGACGGTGGCCCCGGCGCTCTCCTGTCCCCGCTCCTGTCCTCCAGCGCGCCGGCCGCTACCTGGTCCAGCAGCCGGTAGATGCTGATGCCCAGGGTCTCCACCAGCAGCTGCCAGTCGGCCCCGGCCAGCGCCGGCTGCTGGAGCTCTGCGCAGGCCTCCCGGAACTGCTCCTCCGAGAAGCCGCCCTTCGCCGGCTCCATACCTCCGCAGCCGGGTACCCTCTGCCTGGAGCGCCGGCCGCGGGCCCGCTCGGTGTGCGCTCCGGGGCGTGGCGACAGGGCGGCCACGGTGCGATTGGCAGGGAACTGAAGAGAAGGCGGGACTTCAGTAGGAGGCGGGGCCTGTAGGGAGGCGGGGCTCTGAAGGGGGCGGGCCTAGAAGAGTGGGCGGGGCCGAGAATGAAAACGAGGTAAAAGGAGAAAAATTGGACTTGATCTGGGGAAGGAAGGAAAAGCTAAAGAAATGAGATTGTAGAGGGAAGAGGAAAGGAAGAGGAAGGAAGACATTGATGTCGCCTCAGAAACACCTCAGTAGCCCATCCCATTCTCCTCCCCACTCACATAACCTACTAACCTGCTTGGATGTCTCTTCTTTACCTTTCGGAAGAAGGTAGAGAACATCTGTCTGGTAGACTTGGGGAGGAAAGGAAGGCAGAGCAGAAATGCTTGAAAATCCTAGGTTCAGATGCTAGAACTGTATTTCAGTGTAATTTCTCTTCTTTCCATTATGCATTTTAAAACATTATTCTGAGAAGAGAGTCATTGGACTCATCAGAAGGCCAAATGAGTCCATGAGAACAAAACGGTTAAGAAACCTAATCCATGTGGATCTACAAGGTTGCTTACCACCCTGGAGGGTAGAAAATGATCTGAAAGGTATCATAATATCCACCTAGGATTTCTGCAGCTTGCATAATTTAAAGATCTGTATATTCCTTTGAAGTCTCTTGGGTATTACTATATTTCCCACCATCAGACTGTACCTGGCTTTGAATAAAGGAGGCTATTTAAATATAAAAAAAGATGTTAACAGCCACATGGGTGCCAATAAACTCTGGAAACCTATGTTTCCTAATCTGTGAAATGAATCAAGAATACTGCTACCAGTTAGAATTAAGGAGGGTGATTGGACATAGAATAATTTTCACAGTGTCTATCAAAGTAAATGTTCAATAAACAAACAATATCTGCGTGTTTTGCATTACTATATTAAAATGTTTTTCTTTCTGTACTTGAAAGAAAGTTGATAGCAAATTCCACATTTATGCCGATTTCCAAGAAGGGAAACAATTGCATTTATCAGGTTGCTTAAACACAGCAGAGATAAGTTTTTGCTTTCTTCAATTTATTGCTGGTTCTGTTTTGTTTTATAGCAGTGGAAGGAGGGATGTGAGATTTTCCTAGACTAAATGCACAAAAGATTAGAGACATAGTTTCCCACTGCTTTTATAATGCCTTATAAGTTATCTCTTCTTTGTAAAAACTACATTTATTGAAACTAAAACTCATTCCTTGAAAAATCAACTTCATAACAAAAACCATTGGTGCTATGGAGTATTTTAAAATATCTTCAAAGAATCCATTATAAAGATTCTATTCACCTGATCTCAAAGTGTCACCCATAGATTACTTACCTACCTACAGACAGGAAGTTGTAAGTTTACAATGGAAAGATCTGGTGGTTGCCACCTTAACCAAGAGATCAACAGTATCACAAATAGAGGGACAACTGACATTACAGCCTTCCTGAAATGACACATTGAGAAGTTTACAATATTATCCAAACATTTTTGCCAAAATGTTTAACCTGTAATTAATCATCAGACATCAATCAGACAAATTAAAAAAGTGGAAAGCTGCTCAAAATAACTAGCCTGAAATTTTTAAAAAGTCAATACAAAAGAAACTGTTCTGATTCAAGAGAAATAGCAAGCACATGTGGTTTATAAATATTAATATTAATTGAATCATGGATTAGGAAAAACCCATTTAAGGCATTTCTGGGATAATTGGGGATATTTGTATATACACTGTCTTCAGGTAATATTATAGAATTATTGTTAATGTTTTAGGTATAAAAACTTGTACCCTTGAATGTAAAATGCACATTTCTATATCAGTGAAGAAAAGAGGGTGAGGACACTGTTGCTGGTCTCCAAAGCTTATAAAATAACTTGCAACAGTCAGTTAATAATAGTTTAAGATTGTTGAGTACTCATTATGAACCAGAAACTCTGCTAAGTTTTTTCATTTAATTCCCACAATGTCTCTGTGAAATCAGTTCTATTATATTCTACAGATTTAACAGAAGAAACTGAGCTTTAGAGAAGTGAAGTAACTTGTCCAAGGTCATATAAGTAGGTCAAAGGCGGAGTTAGAGTTTGGAGTCAGTTCTGGGGACTCCATAGACCACTTTCTCATGTTTAGGTCACTTATTATGGATGTAGGGTCTACAGACATGAAGCAACAACAAAGCTTCTAACCGATTATATTTTAAAAGGTCTTTGTTCCTTTGTTCCACAGCCCTGCTGAGCTCCCTACCGGCAGTTAGCACCAACTTGCCAGCCATAGCAGGGAGCCATCTTGAAAGTGCATCCTCCAGCCCACACCTTCCAAACCCTGCTGAGCTGCTCCAGCTGACCCTGCCTGCAGCAGAGATGAGCCATCCCTACTGAGCCCAGGCTGAATTACAGATTCATAGGCAAAATAAATAACTATTGTTCTTTCAAGCCACTAAGATTTTGGGTGGTTTATTTCACAGCAATAGATAAGTAAAACAGAAAACGTACATCCTATATGTCTGTCCTTCAAAATAAAGAAAAGTATAAGTGAAGAAAAGAAATTGTAAAAGAAGAGAAAATCTTATTAATGGCTACCTTTAGGTTTTTGAATACACATATCATGTGTATTAGAACCAAGAAAAAATATTACTGTTGACTGTCCCTATATAAAAAAAATGCAGTGAGTTTATACTTCCTTCCACCATCTCCTGGATTTTGGACTCAAAATCTGAATTATCATTATCATTATTATGTTTTAAAACATGCATCTTCTCTTTAAAGAACTGTTTTTACATTTGTTAAATGTTTTTAAAGCATTTTATTGCTCACTTTGAATACCTTTAAACTATGTCTTCACTATTCATGAGTTCTTAATTTGGATCCATGCTCAAAACTCTGCAAACATTGGCTGCTTGGCATTTGGCTTTGGGGAGAAGGCTTGATTTCTGTTCCTCTCTAGAATACACGGCTTGTTTTCTTTTAAAAGCCTCAATTCTTAGAAAAGTTTTATTTGTCTTTTATATTCAAGAATTTTGCCTGGATATATATCTAGGCATGTGTGGTTTTTTTCATTTCTTTTCAGTGAATCTTTTTAAGCATCAAACCCAAATATTTCTTTAGCTCAAAATTTTCTTTTTCTGTTGCTTTCATTTTTGCTTATTCTCTCATTCCATTTCCTTCTCTGGACTCCTACTTTGCATAGATTAAATCACTTGGATTAGGACTCATTTCTTATCTTTTTCTCTTATTATTTTCATATATTCGTATTTTTCCTTTTTCATGACTGTCAACTCTCATTTTGGAAGTGAAATATCTTCTTGAATCTTATTGAGAAAGAAATTCAAATATTTAAAAAATGTTCATTATTTATAATAAATACTGTTTATTTTAACGCAATTTAGTAGAAAAGGATATAGGCAGTGCAGGAACTAGAAAGGGACAGGAGAAATATTTGACAATACAATATGCATATTGAGATCTGAGTACTGGTGTATCATTTTAGTCCCCAGTATTAGTTATTGAATATTATCAGTGTTGGCTCTAGCTTCTAATATATATTCATAAAGAAGATGGGACACGAGAAGAAATTTAAAAAAAAAGCAACAAGAAAAGCTGGAAGCAGACCTAGTGTGCACCCATGAAGATATTATGGGACATCCTTGCAATGAAATGCCACATAGTCATTTCTGATGATTCATTTATTGACATGGAAAGAGTTTGCCAGGTATGGTTAGTGATAAAAGAACAAGTTTATAAAAAGTATATACAAAATGATTCTATTTTTATAAGAAAAATAATGTACATATTATGTAGCGAAAATAGAATGATGATGCAGCAAATGTTGATAGTACTATTGAAGGTGGCGCTAACATGTGATTTTTATTTTTTACTTATATTTATCCATATTATCTTTTTTTTTATATTATTACTAGGTTTTCCTGGTGCTATTAAAAAGGTAAAAAAGAAGACACCATGATTTTAAAGTGGTAATTCGTGACTTATGACTTTCGATCACAGGCTGGGAAGAATTGTGATTTTTTGTTCAAAACGGTTAAATTTGCTAATTCAATACAGCCTTGCCGTCGGTAGAGGGCGCAGAAGAGACAGAAGGAAGTGAGCAGGAAAAGCTGGTGTGTAGCTAGGTTGAAAGGTTTCATAACATTTAAAGGTTATTTTGATTTCCTTTTTGCTCATTTATCCAAGAATATTTCTAACAGATCATAGAAGCATAATTGCCGTTTGGCTATCACTTACATTGCAAAATTTTTGGCATTACGTTATGTGGAGAGTCAAAACATGTACTTTAAGTGGGTACAGGGAACTAAAAATAATTGAGTGCCTATTTTATGCCAGGCACTGACATATACTTTATATCTTTATATACTGTAGTATGTAAAATTTATTTTGGTAAGTTTAATCAGACTTTGCAAATAGCTTAACACAGCCTTGAGAAGGATTTTTTTGTTTTGTTTTTAAGGATAAGAAATGATTTACTAAGGTTACTACTTGGTGGGTTCAATGCTCATTGCTTCAGTGATGGATGCACTGAAGGTCCTGACCTCACCACAGTGCAATATATCAAGGTAGCAAATTGCACTTGTGTCTCATGAATATATACACATAAAAATTAAATGGATATGAAAAGTTTAATAGGCTAAAAAGGAAATATTCAAACAAGAGTTTATATGCTTCTCAGAAAAATATAGCAAAGTACACATTAAAAAAACTTTTCCAGGTGAATATACTTTACTGAATAATATGGGAAGTTGATTCAATTCTGATATAACTATAGTTAACAGTAATGTAGTGTACACTTGAAAATTTGTTAAGTAGCTCTCATTCATGTTAAGTGTTCTGGCCACAATAAGATTTTAAAATAAATAAATAAATAGATGTACCATAGTAAATCCAAACATGGATATATATTCTTCTATAGATAAATATATAAAGAATTTATAGTATCTAACCCTTAGTTTATTTACAGATGTCTCAGAATACTTAGTATTCTTTCCTAATAATTTCATGGTCAAAGTGAAACATAAGAAGGCATAAAAAATAAAATTAGATACCCTAGATAATCCACACTGAAACCCTTCATGAGCTCTTCAGGTAAACTAACAGACAAGTACATCCAAGCTGCAAGATCTCCAAAATTCTCAAATAGTTAATAGAAAAATGTTAGTAGTTAATGAGAGGTACAAATTTTCAAAATGGTAGTCTTCTTACAAACAAATCCAGGCAATATGTAGAATAAAAATATATATTTTAATGTAAGAAAAAAATCTTAGAACAGAGCTACTTTCAATTTGTATCAGAAAATATATAATTACCTTTTGGGGTAAAAACAAAACAAAATTTTAAAAATGTACAAAAAAATAAAACCTATTTAACACTTTCAACCTGTGCTACAGTGAAAATAGACACACAGAACCCAATATTTTAAAAACAACATCTATCACCACTTTCAGATGAAACATCCCCAAACTCTGCACTAAAGGGAACTTATTATTAATATTTTAAGCTTAAAGAGGGGATCATGAAGTATAAGAAAGGTTGGAAAATAAAGATTAGTAGTCATGCACTAAAAAAAGAAAAGATTCAGATTAACTTTTTAAGGTGGTTAGAAACTGCAAAGAAAATAGTAATAAATAATCGCTGAACCTCTTCTGTCTTCAGTATTCCCAAGAGTAAAATGTGAGGGCTAGATTAGATGATTTCCAAGCCCTCTTGCAGCCCTAAAACCACATGTCTGGGATATTTTTTGACTCATTTGTATCAAATTTTACCATTTATAAGTGTTTTTATAGCCTACATGCTTCGGGCATGAAATGGTTAATGAGATAAGCCCCGGCCAGCTGGGGCTGGAGGGGCTGCATGCTCCAAGAAGCAGAGTCTAAATTTCCATGCAACAGGAGTCCTTCTCAGTTGAACTCCATCTGGAAACTAAAGGAGAGAGGGAGACCCTGTGTATAAATCAGCCTGCCACAGTGCTGGGCTAACACAGAGGCACCAGTGATGGAATGCCCAGAGTGTAAAAGGAAGTCGTAAAATAGGCAGAGAGAGAGGGAGCAAGAGGGAGAGGGAGATAGAGAGGCTCTTCTTGAAGGTACTAAATAAATAACAGGAGAGGCATCTCCTAGACTGCTTTGGAGGAAATGACCTCCTTCACAAAGAGTGGATGGGACTCCCTACTAAGACTGTGAATTCTGAGCAGTTGCAGATGCAAAACCTACTAATTCCCTAACCTGACAGTAAAGGTCAGGAAGCAAGGAAGTAGCCAGCTGTCCCAGCACGGAGCAGAAAGGAACCAGAATAGAAGAAGGTGCAAAGAATGGGATTGGCAGCCCCCCGAGAACACAGAAACTCAGACAGGCCGAGAGCAGAGAAGTCACTTTTAAGCCTGGCTGAGTGTTCATCAGGAGGCATCACCATTTGCTCTTTAGGATGTACCTAGAGTATCATATAGCATGATGCTTAAGATAACTGTTTACTAATTGCTGGGTTCATTCCATCATTCCATATCGGAGGTTCTTATATTAATAATGTTTTGCATTAAAGAAATCCTCCAGATATTGTTGTAGAGGATTATATTATTTGGGTGGCCCTGAACTTTCAATGTTATCCAGACTTTGTGCCCAGAGAATGCAAACATGAGAGCAGCAACCTTAAGGTCATGCTGCCTTCACCAGGCTTCTTCCTGCTCTTTACACTTCCACATACCCACTCTCATTCCATCCACGTAACAACCCAACGCAGCACGGCTGGCGTTCTTATCCCCCTTTTTACCAAATGAGGGAAATTGAGGCACAGAGATTTTAAGCAGTAGAGCCAACCAAGATCAGCTAGGGTTTTGATACCTAGAACTTCAGTACAGTTTTTCTCAAGAGATTTATAATATGTGCCTAGCTATGTGTCAGGGGCTATGCTTTGGCACAGGGGACATAAAGAGAAATTTTGTGTACCACCTACTTTTGAGAAGTTCTCAGTCTCTTCTATTAGAGAAGATAAGCAAACAGCTACTTTCCACACTATTTGGTGGGGGCTATGATATATTTAAGCACAGAGCAGTGTTCTCAACTGGGACAGATTTCCCCCCAAGGGGCAATTTGGTAATGTCTGAAGACATTTTTGGTTGTCGCAATTAGTTGGGGGTGGGGGTGTTGCTACTGGCATGTAGTGGGTAGAGGCTAAGGATGCTACTAAACATTCTGCCATGAACAGGACAGCCCCCCACAACAAACAATTCTCCAGCCCAAAATGTCAAAAGTGCCCAGGTTGAGATACATTGGCATAAGCGTTATCAAAACATAGAGGAAGGGTACTCGGGCTACTTAGTCTGAAGATAGAGGAGGACTTATCAGGGAAGGCTTCTAGAAGCAGTAGATGCTTGAGGTAGTCATAAAAAGATGAATACATCATCTTGAATATCTCAGAGTAGGAACCAGCAGAGCTTGAGGAACATGAAACAGTGTGTTGTGTTTGTAATTTGATCCTTTCCTGGGAAGGGAGAGGCCAGCTCAAGGGAAGACTTGTGTGTCACGCTGAGAGTCCAGACCTTAGATGAAGAGGAACTGTTGATGGCTTTTAACCAGGAGAGGGGTATAGTCAGTTCACAAACTTGATATCCTGCTGTGCTGGTGTCAAGCAGGGGACCTCAAACTTCATCTGTTCGGCAGATAAAAAATGCAGATTCCTTCCAACATACACACATACCCCAAATACCCTGCTGACATTGTAATGCAGTAGGGCTGGGGTGGAGCCTAGAAATCCATATATTTTACAAGCACCCTTGCGATGCTGATGCAGGTAGTCAAAATCCTCGCATATTTGACAGTGGTAAGATTGTAATCCTACCAGAAAGGAAATAAGAGAATTTTGGGAAGAGAGGAATATATAGAGTTATCCTTTTCTCTGCTCTAATCCATAATGTGAGAATGCGAACCGGGTGCTTATAAGGCATCCACTGCGTTGATGAAAGCCACACAGTAGCACAGCTGTTCCTTTCTGGACTCTGTAGGCTGGGAGGGGAGAAGTTTTGAGGAAATGCACGCTCCATGTGACGAGAGCACACCCTCTTGGCAGCCTCTGGGGAGCTCAACTGCTCCTACAAAACCTGTCAAAGTCCTCTGCCCAAAAGCCTTGTTGGTCCAGCAATATCTGCTTCCTGTTCCCAGAGGAGGGGTCACCCTTGGGCTTTCCCACCAGTCTTCCCTAAAGTTGGCTGCTCCTGTGTCCTGTCACATAAAACTGTGAACCGAGGTCTCGGATTTACGTCATGTCAGTCACAGCAGGGCGAGGCTCCACAAGTGAGAATTCTGGCCCCTGCTGCTTTACTTTCAAATTCAGTTTGCAGTTTATTGTGTTATCGGACACCCCACGCTCCTTACTGCACTGGCTTTTGGTAAGCAAGAGTGGACCTGGGTATGCAAACACTGCAAACCTAGAATTTCTGGTCGGAACTGAAGAAAACCTTCCATGCAGCAGTCAGTCTCTGAGCCAGTCGCCTGTGACTCTCTGCACATGGAAATAGACGAATATCCTCAGTAAGAGGTCAATGGCTTTACTGACAGATGCTGCACCAGAGAATTTTTTTTTTTCTAAAGAGGCTTCCTACAGCTGTCCTGGTAGCTTGGGCAGCAGTGTTAGCTATTTCCCCAAGTTGCCTTGTCTCCATTCTCTGATATTCTGATCCCAAATTGGATGTTTAAGAAAGAGAAGAAAAGAATAATAAAATATCTACAGATGGAACCCTGAGATCTGACAGATGAGACTCTCAGAAGTTAAGTGACTTGCCCAAGATCACACAGAGGAAAGATCCAAACCCAAGTTTCCTGACTCTCAATTCATGGTTATTTTCATTGCACAACAAGAGTAGAGAGTCAGAGGCGTTAACTGTTACTGTGGAAGCGATCTGAAACCTTACACTGTGACCCGAGAAAAAATGAGCAAGTCCTATCGGTACTGTAAAGAAAGTTTCCCAAAGTAAGTTTAACTTAGAAAATAAATAGGAAGAAATAAGTCAGAGAAGCAAGGTTCTTCTAAGGCTATTGAGTCCATCATATTGGAAGTCAGCCAGAGTCATCAACGGCAGATTTACTGACGGGGTGCAAGTGGCCAGGAGAGTTCAAAGTGAGCATGCCCCTTAATGTGCTCTGATGGAAGAAACATCAAGTTCTCTGTGGCCACGCGCTCTCGGGGGATCGTTGGTCTTACCAAGTTTTACATTGCTTTTACAAAGACAATAATGCCTGTTTCCTGTATAGTTTATTTAAGTAAACAAGAAGGAGACAGCAAAAGTACTCTCTTTTGTGAAACAAGACTTTAAAAATTTTATCTAAAGAAAGAGAGAAAAAAATCTGTCCTCTGCATTGTTCCATAAGATAAGTTCGTAAGATAAACAGTTCTATTTTGAACTCAGTTCAACTGAGCAAATTGTCCTGTTTCCCACTACTCAACACATGTCGTGGACATCAAAGACTTTTTAAGTGGATGAAAATGCTTCCAAAAGGCTTTTTGAGCTGGTTCTATTCTCAATCAATGTTCCACTACAGAGGTTCTGTGGGAAGGTGATGACATGTTTTTTTCTGGCAAAATAATCTCTTCCAAACCCAAGAGATTATTTGGGGGTAAGTATATCCTCCTATGAGCGACCGAAAATGTGCACATCATCTGAGCACAGAAACAATATTCCACAGGGATTAGGAATATACCCTTTGGAGTTAATCAGACTTTGTTTCTAGTTCTAGGCACCACCATTTCCCAAATGTAATGGAATAATTATTATAATTATTATTCACTTATGAATTATAATTTATCAGCATAATTATAAAGAATAATTAATGTACTTAGCACTAAATATCTGGGTACCTTGAAATTACCCATTTAAATAATTAAAGTTTACATTTGATTTCAATGTGGAGTCATTTTATTTATTCATATATTTATTTGGCAACAACTTTCTTTTTTTTTTTTTT
>VBSM01003215.1:22903869-22920780 GCA_008086735.1 Cheirogaleus medius | reverse complement strand
ATCTCTGGTATCTCAGATCTATTCCAGATATCGATGCTTCTGTTCTTGTGGCAACAACTTTCTAAGCATTGAGGAACTTATGGGAGATTTCCCAATCAACATGATTGCCCCAATATAAAGGCTTGCTTCCATTGTATGAGATCCAAAACATGATATTTCTAAAGAAACCCATAGTGTATTTGCTCTATTTTTCTTTATAGCATTAACACATGGAGCAACATAAAATTAGTTCTTGGTAAGGCAAAGGCTGTCTCTCCACATGTGAAGTGGGGAGATTGGAACATTTTTATATGTACCCTTCTACATAAGTAGTACTTTGGAGTAGTGATCAATAGACAAAACATTTTTATTACAAGAAAACATCTATAGAATGCTTTTTTTATGCCTGACACTGTACAAGAAGAATTGGATAGTTATGCTCCTATTCTCAAGGAATTTAAAATTGAACATATAATCAATATATTCTTTGCATATCATCAGTACAAGTAAAGTCTCAACTTGGAATTCTTAAAATACGTATTTTCTTGTTACATGTAAAAAGTTAGCAACCTCAAATCATGTGTGTGTATTGTATGTGTGTCAGCAGTTGTGTGTGTGTGCACATGTGTATGGAATGGAGTGAATTATAAAATTATTCATAATTTTAGTGGAAAATTCATCTGTGAGCTATGACAGCATTATTTGACAATTCAGACAATGCATCATGAATTAGTAGTCAGACAGTAATGCCAACTTTTTCTAGCATTTGCCTCTCCACTGGAGAAATGATAGCTATGCTAACCACATTAGTACATATCCCTCACCCCACACCTGCTCCTTGTCCTGGTATCTCTATTTCTGCTGACAGTATCTCTAACCTATTAATTAGGCTTTAAAACCTTACAAACTCCTCTCCCTTGATAACTTTCCCCACTTGAAATTCATTGCCAAGTTTTGCTAATTCTACCCATTGTGGTGACTTCCCACCTGTCAGCATTTCCCAGTATCAGGTGCCCAGCACCTCTCGCCTGTACAATCACAGAGGCTTCCCAACTGGTGTCTCAGCCCCACTTTTCCTCTTCCCCGTACTGACTGTCCCCAGGGCATGCCAACACTCTAATGCTAGACTACTGTTTATAATGCACAAAGAGGACTTCGCCATCCTGTTCAAAACCACATTGCTCTCAAAATAAAGTCCAAACTCACCACTGAGGCATAAAAAGGACCATCAACTATTTCCAGTCTTATTCTGACTGCTTTCTGCCTGCCCCGTACTCTCTAAAATTCAGCCAGACTACTCAACACTCTCTGTAGAAGTCTTGCACTTTTCACCTAGAATCACACTCTCTCCTCTATTTATAATGTCAAATGCCTGTCTTCCATGAAGATTCCAATCCCCCTTTCCCACCCCACACTCACACTTAGAGCAAAACCAATTTCATATTCCCTGGGCCTCCCATAGCAGTTTGTGATTCTCTCTAGTAGAAAGATCACCCGCATTGGTATCCCAATGGATTTCTTGTTCTGTGCCATAAGCTCCCTGACAGCAGAGACCTTGTTTCATCCACTGTTTTATACCCACTTAGTGAGAGCATCTGACACGTTCTTGGCACCCAAAAGCAGTGTGGTAAACATTAATGGAAGTAAAATGCTCCTGGAGGCATAGGGATGGTCTCCGTGACCTCTGAAACGCCCCCTACTGCCATGGCATCTTCCATAGACCCTGGTGGTACCAAGCCTGTGTTTGTCCTGGCCTCAAACCTACCCGAATCTGCTTAGTAACACAGCTCTATTTCAATGCCCAAATGTATACAAGACCAAATGCATGGTTTAATCATTCTAGAAGAAATAGGTACCCCTTTTCAGAACACTCTTCCAAAACTAACCCTAGTGAGAGTATGTCACCCTGAACCCAAGAAAATGAGACTTTAGCTGAACTTAGGAATATGTACATAATCTAATAAAATAATGAACAAGGGAGTCCTCATGGTACAACATAGAAAAGGTACCTAGATTTGAAACCTGGCTCTACCACTTTCCCTAGTAGTAGACCCGGGGCAATGACTTAACCCTGCTGAGTTTCAGTGTCTTCTTCAGCAACATAAAAATACAAATGCCTGAGAGACAGGCTGTGTTATAGGTGGTGCATATTAGATGCTTCATAAGCACTCATGTGCTCCTTTACTCTTCAAACTGAGCGTATCGTGTGGGTCAGCCCAGAATGAAGGAGCCCAGGCTCTGGAGTTAAACTTGGCACCAGCACTAGTCTCTGAACCTTCATTTCTTCCTCTGCAAAACAGAGATAAGAAAGACTACTTGTTTTGAAAATATGAAAATATGCTTGATGCTTCTCTTATCCAAGCACAGAACTTAAAGTCTACTGAATTGCATTTTTAACCATTTTGGGGAGGGCCAGCACTGATGGGCTCACTCTGAGCCAGTCATTTTAAGACCAGTGCTACGCAGCTAGGAGAAGGCTAATCGGGTCAGAAGGTAATTCTGCTCTGTGAATATGGAACAGAGAAAAGCTAACTGATCTATACAGGGATGTCACAGATTACTAGTTTTTAAGAAATTTTACATATTGCAGGGTGATTTCAGATTGATGCTGAAGCCTAGAAATTGCATGCTGAGTAGAAGTGGATTGGGGGTCACACAATGTTTATGTAAATCATTTTATGGACAGGACAAGTGACATTTGTTGCCAGAACTTTTGGGGAGGATTGGTTCTATAAACAGGCATAGAAGGACTCAGCAGTATCAGGTATAGGGAGGAACGACAAAGGAGTAAGGTCATTGTGTTTCCTTCTCTTCTCTTCCCTGGAAAAAGCAAGTATGGTGGGTTTCCTGCAAGCCCCAAAATACATGACCCATAGCTCACTAGGGCAGGTTGGCCCTAGGAGTGTGCACATAGGAAAGTGTCAGCCCAATTTGCTGTAAATCTTTACCTTTGGGCTTCCTTGTCTTCAGCCTCCAAAGAATAATGTACGTAAATATAAAGGACCGTGCAAAATACATGAGGATGTACCAGGATCACAGGAGTTTCAGCATATATTCTGATTTTGGTACAAGGAACTAAATTCTTTTCATCTGAGGCCAGAATGACAATTAGTTCTTGGTGAAGTGAGAGATGATTTATTCAGCCCTCCCTCAAGTCCCACTGTGTCATTTGATTTCAGCAACTCTGTTTTTCCATGTTTATGTGATCTTTCATAGTTAGAACAAAATGGGGTAAGAGAATGGGGACATGCATGTTTTGCTTTCTGTATCCATGTGGATCTTATGAGGTTCCAGTACCAGGAAATTGAGCAGCAAACAGTAAAATAGATTTTTATATCCAAGGCTCACTCATTGTTCCTCTTGGTACTGTCAGATCTCTCTATTTAATGTCCTAGACCTCAAAGAAAAGTGCCTTGAAGAAGAAAAAAGGGGAATAATAACATGACCTGTTGCCCAAAATGAACACACAAGCACAGATCACTTTTCAAAATGTCCATGATTAGAGAACATAAATGCAGACACACCCTCAAAAGAAGCATTAGAAAGGAGAAAAACTGGCCAGCTTCCCGAATCTCCCTGAATCCAATTGGACTGGGTGATGACCAAGATCAAAGGTGCGTGGTGATTGGACAGAGGGCCGGGAGGAACTGGCATCTTCAGGGCTGCTGGTAATTGGCCAACTCAACCACACCAAGCAAAAGCAAAAGGAAAGTAAACACGGGTGAATAATCTAATGCACATGGGGCTACCCTTCACAAAATGCGAAGCTTATGTGTTCCCAAAGGAGAAAGTTCCAAGTTGTCAACAGTGTATACTCAAAGGCAAAATCAAAACGTAGAACATCCCCCTTTCCAACCTAGAGCATGAACCTTTGGCTTCTACTTTAGGGAGATGGACAAAATGACCTCTTTGTCATGGTACCCACCATGTTCCCCGCCCTCCCCTAAGTAACTGTGTCTCTTGTCTTGTTTCTAAGAAAAATGAGAGTTTTCAAATTTGGGGGCAAGTGTTCCTAGCTCTGCTGTTTATCATGCCGTTGGTGGAAGGTCGCCCAGAGACGTGATTATCGTGATTATCATGTCCGTGGCGCCTTGGCATCTCTGAAGAAAAATACTGATAAGGTCACTGCCCTGACTTCAGAGAGAGCGTCCACACAAGCACCAAATGCCCTTTGCACCACTGACACTTACCTTCCGTGCACTCCTTATATTACCTGCATGTAATAGTGAAAGACATTAGTTTATGGTCCTATTCCCCTCCACAAACACTTCCCAAGCCCCACACCGTCTTAGAAACAGAACAAAGATTACAAATTCTTTTCTGCAGGTTCAGGGTACACAGAGGGATAGCGTCAGAAATGAGGCTTTGGACAGAGAAAACCTTGGAAAGGAATAAAGATATAAAGAGAGAGAAACAAAGAAAGACATTCTTTGCAAACACGATGCCCTTTAAAAAGAACGTATGGATTATATTCTCATAGAGGAAAACGTACAGTCAAACACAACAGCATTCAAGGGA
Source organism: Cheirogaleus medius (assembly GCA_008086735.1). NCBI lineage: Eukaryota > Metazoa > Chordata > Mammalia > Primates > Cheirogaleidae > Cheirogaleus > Cheirogaleus medius. The sequence goes on along the minus strand of VBSM01003215.1, from coordinate 22,916,283 downwards.
TTTCCTCCTACCAAATTGTCTCCGGTCCCTTAATTGTGTTTAAGCCTTGCTGAGTACTTTGTTTACGGTCCCTAGTACAGTGATTTGCATCCCCCTCTCTGGGTGGCTGTTGGTGGGGGCCGGCAGCTGTCTCAGTCCGACTCTGGCTGGGGAAGGTAAGAGATCTTCGCCTTGTTCTTTGAAAAATCCAGGAGGGAAATGTTGAATGCCTATGAGTGTTGGGGCTGGGGGGCATAGATATAATTCATATATTGAAGACTTTCAGAAAAGTTCTCCAAACTTAAAGGAGTCTCCTAAAACCATGTACTTTACGAAGAAATAGAGAGATTTCCTCTCTCTACTGAAAAGAAAAGACTTGCAGAAATAAGGCTGGTTGCATGTGGATGAAATTTTGCATTTGGGGGCAGGTGTCCCTGAAGGGATCCCCAGGGGCGTCCACCAGCTTATAGGCATAGAGTGGGAGGAGGAATAGCATTCAAAGGCATCAGTCATACATCACTAGGAATTCTCTTTGAATTTCAATTTGAAGAAGTAAAGTCAGTTAAAGCCTGCCTGTGTCCGTGGTTATAATAATAGGTATTTTCTGATACAATTTCCACTTTATCTCAACTCTTTATACTTCTTTGAATTTATCAGTAGAAATCATCAGTTGTCTACTTAAGAGTTTAGAGATGTGTATCTGCGTATGTAGGCAGAGGCAGATACAGGAGAGTTAGGGTGAAGGAGAATTAGGGTGAGTGAGTCACCTGAAGCCTGGCAAGGCTGAAGAAAGCTTTGCTGTTAGAAGTAATGACAGACCTGCCCATGCTTCCAGGCACAGATACATTCACTGTGCCTCATTATCAATTCAGCCAAGGGCTCCTCTCAAGAGGTTCCATTCATTTACCTTTAGCTTTGGTAACAGGGAAGCATGATTTTCAACAGAATGAGGTGATACTCAGAGCTTCGGTAGGATAATTGACCTAATTTGGTGGGAAAGTAGCCCATACTAGGAAGCAGAGCAGAATTGCCCCCGAAGACCAGAGTTCACAGGTGGGAAGACTGCTCTTTTAAGGAGTTTCTCAAGAACCTCCAGTTTTTGTAGCCAGTGGCTCTCAATCTCCTTGTCTTCCTGGGGCAATTTTAGCAAGTTCTGAGATGCCCTGGTTCTAAATATCCCTGATCTTCAACGCCAAGTGACAGCACTCCTCGGGGATGCTGGCTCTGTCCCTTTAGGTGCCACATTTTAAGAGCATGAGGATGGTGACTGAGACCCTCCAGGTACTTGTCACAGGCTGGACTCACCTCACTCAGCCAGCCTTCAGGGACTTTTCAACTTTAGTTTTCGAAATGAGCCTTATCTCTGGCTTTCATTCTAGAAGAAAAACACTTCTGATCCCTCTTCCTTTGGGACAAAATCACCATGGCATCGGTACTAGATGAGGCTGGAAAGAATGTGCTATTATAAAATGGAAGTAAAATGTCTGAGAACATCCAAGCCCTTTGCCAGCAGTTAGAGAAATCTAACCACCTGAAACAAGGAAAACAAATCTCTTCCACAATTTCATTTGGACTTGTAGATTCACTGTATTAATTAAAGGGCGTTATTAACACTTGTACAGATTAAAAAATGGGGGGTGGATAACTTTCAGCTACAAAAGTATAGAACAAACTTATAATAGTCTCCCAGTATTCATTTTTTTCCCTCAAAAAGACAATGTGGGGCTTTATGTATTTCAAGTACTTTAAAATTTCAAACAGCTTGTCTGTAAGAAAGCATAATTCTATAAGGCCATTTATTGAGGTGCAAAATAGACTTGTAACTTTGTTTGAGAGTACAATGTGTCAATGTGACGTATGTTTGAATGTTTAAAGTACGTGGCTCCTTAAAGTGGGCCAAGGAACCGCAGCCTCGGGGTAGGTAGGGAGCTTGCTACAGACTGAATCAGAATCTACATTTAACAAGCTCCACGGGTGATTTATGTATCCATTAAAGACTAGGGTTCATACCAAGGGTTTCTTTCCTACTGTGTGACCTTTGTCAGATTACTTAAACTCTCTGAGCCTCTGTTACTTTATTTTGTAGTAAACTGGTGAGAATTAATGGCGACATTCGTTAACACGGTGCCATGCCCACGGTATTAATAGGGACTCTGTAAATGGCAGCAATGATGATGACCAAGCATTGCCCAAGTTACTAACCTCCTAGAATAAGCTGTCAGCAGTTCTGTTTAAATCAAGATGACTAGTTTTCCGCCTTAACCAAAAACATCTGTGTCTCCCATCCTCCTTCCTAAATAAATTAACATCAAACAAGTGGGATTTTAAGTGTCATATGACCATCACACACATGACAGGGAAAACCTAGGAATATGGATTTTTGCTGGCTTAGAGGCTGAGTTCAGCTGCCCGATGACTTCACAGCTGTTCCTGCCGCCCTAGCGTGTCTGTCCCCTCGGCTCTGTCCCCTCAGCTGGGCCTGCAACGCTGACTCTGGGATTTTCTTATAAAAATGCCTGATGGACGGGAGGAAGATCTGGAGGTTGGCTGAGGAAAAAATGAGTCATTCAGATTCACAAAGCAGTCTGCTTAGTAAATGCTGCGAGAGAAATAAAAGTAAAAGCTGGCTCCTGTCTCTAGAGACTCCGTAGAAATGATTCCGACTTATCATGTCACTGAGCAGAGTTTGGGGGAAGCCAAAATCTGCTGGCAAGGAAAAGAACGAAGGGAACAAAAAAAAAAAAATGTCAGGGAGGGGCAAACCCGAGGGGGAGGGAATAAAAAGAGAGAGGGAGGGAAAGACAAGCGTCATTTAGGAACAGAGGTAGCCTGAAAGAAGCAAAGAGCTCCGGATCCCAAACCAACCCATGTAGTAAAGTATTTTTACATCTTTTCTTTTCCCCGGAAGAGATCCCTGACCTGTCATTTTATTGACAGCCGGGCTATTCCAAGCTCTTTCCCAGAAGTTGAACGAAGAAGCTCCTGTTGCTGTTTTTTCCCTTCCAAGTCCAGTGGTTTCCCTGGTAATGGATTGCCTCTCTCCGAGGTACGTGCAAGTTGTCTGGTGGGGGGGATCTTCATTTTCAGATTAGCTCAATCACAGCTTTGGGGTGAAGTTGTTTTTTCAGACATAATTTCAAATATCCTTTAACCGGCTTAGCCAGTGTTTAGGGTATCTTTGGACAACAGTAATTAATTTGTTTGGTGATTAAAAATGACACGTAAGTAGACAGCCCTAATATTTAGTTTCATTGCTCAGGGAGTGATATTTTGACCTGCCAGGGTGGGAGGAGAGTCAGTGAGGTTTGATTTGGGGTTGAATTTGTTTGCAGTAGATGCTTAATATATTCAAAGTATTAATCTCATTGAAATGGTCTCAAGTATCTTCTTTTAAACTCTTGTGGAAACTGTAACTGCTTAACTGTTCAGAGATTAGACAGCTTCTTGAGAATGGAAGACGGGGACTTAACATGTCTGAGCAGCAGACAAGAGTTGTCACTGATTTCTCCTAGACAGCATTTCAACCAGATGCTTTTGATCAAACGTCTCATGTTTTGTCCTGATATTTTCAGGTTCAAAGTATTTAGGAAGGGGCATAGCAACAAGTTTTAAACACAAGGGCATGGAGAAAAATGAATTTGTAAAATTTTGCTAAAATTCTAGCACGTTTATTTGTTTAAGCATGCCATAGTATACATAATATCAAGATTCCTTATTGATTAATAGTAAATTTGTGAATTGACAGCCAATTGTCCTAGCACTTGACTTTGTTTTTAACAGGACAAAGCACAAAGTTATATCCTATGAAGTTGTTGAATTCTTTTCTCTTCTTTTTCTCTTTTCAAATGAATATTGTCACATTTCAGTTCACAAATCCTCACCTCATTGTCAATGAATATTTTGCTGAACTGCCCGCTCACAATGGGGGACTAGAAAGGTCCCAGGGCACAGGTGTTTAATAGTAACACAATGGACTTGTTGGCTGTCAGCTGATGGAGAAGAACGTAATTCGTTGCTGGCTACTTGTCTTGACATGGATTTTGTGGGCAGTGGATAGGTGATAGTTTGGAAAGAATGCATGTTATGCCCGGCAAGACTGGCAGAGTCTAAGTTGCTATGAGTTGTGGAACTAACTGTGCGAAATATTGTTCATAACATATTCTCTTGAAATGAGGCTGTCTTTGGATTAGGATTCAGGCTTTTCTGTGTGTTTAGGGGAAAGCAAAGCAATAGACAAAGCGGAAAAGCTTGTAAAACATTTTTGTAGACTGCCAGGGTATATTAAACACTGTAAAGTGCTTCCTGCTTTTTATGTCTTCCCTTTCTTTATGCTCATCTGCTTCATCTTTCTTAATTTTTGGCCCAATGCAAAGAGAAGGCAACCAATTAGGGAAAAAGTCGAGATGATTTTTAAATGCATCTGTCTCCCCTGTTGTTTTACTCCTGCTTGCAGGGCTTATTCTGATACATTTAGCTGACATCTCCTATCTTCTCCACAGCTTCTACCCTGGTGAGACTCTCCAGATCTAAGTCTGCAAACCCGGCTAGGAAGAGGCACCATTGTAAAAATGACTGAAGAGCCCATAAAAGAGATCCTGGGAACCCCAAAGGCTCCCATGCCCATGACACCGGAGAAGAACCCCAAGAGTGAAGTCGTGGTCCCCACAGTGCCCCTGGTCAGTGAGATTCAGCTGATGGCCGCGACGGGGGGCGCCGAGCTCTCCTGTTACCGCTGCATCATCCCCTTCGCCGTGGTCGTCTTCATCGCCGGCGTCGTGGTCACCGCGGTGGCGTATAGCTTCAATTCCCACGGCTCCATCATCTCCATCTTTGGCCTGGTTGTTCTGTCATCTGGACTTTTTTTATTAGCTTCCAGTGCCTTGTGCTGGAAGGTGAGACAAAGGAACAAGAAGGCCAAGAGACGGGAGAGCCAGACAGTTCTCGTGGCAAATCAGAGAAGCTTGTTTGCTTGAGACTGAATCAGACCTAGTGAGCTATGTGGCCCCAAAATCCTGCTCTGACTTTGTCAGCCGTTGCACCCAGAACCATCAAGGGAGACAGTTGACTTGGTATCGGAGCAGACGAGAAGAACCGGGGGTGGGTAGGGGGTAGAGGGGTTTCTCCTTTGAGAGAAATGACTTGTGTCTTCTTTAATGACAAACTTAACCCTAAGGGCTATTTCTAAGACTGAAAAATCAGCTTTCTCTTTATGTTAAACATTTTTTGGGGGGTCATAGGAGGTGCCCAGCATTAGACAGCAATTGGTTCACCCTGGAAAGTAGCCAAGAAAAGATGAGAAAATAACAGGATAGTTATTTTAACAGGATAGTTATTCCAGATCCCTGCCTCCAAAAGAAATAACCCATACTCTTAAGAAGCTGTATCATAAAAAGCTTTCTGCCAAGGGTCTACATTTCTTTGGACTTTGCATACTTCCATGAAATTCTGTGACAATTTTTTTCAGTAAGTTGATTTTCTGGCATCTGTTTTTATTTTTCATTTTCAGTAACTCATCACTGGTGGTACTTTCTCTTGAAGAATAAACTAATGTTTTGTATGTTTTAACATTAGACTGTTTTAGGTGTTTGTAATGATGTATCAGAAGGAAATAAAGTAAAAGTTATAGCTAATAGATGATGTTGGGGGCTAAATTAATATTAAAATAATCCAGTATAGCACTTTTGATGATTTTTATATAAAAGGTAAATGTACATTTCATTCAAAATAATAAATACTCATTGCTGCTGAAACTTCTTAAATGGTTGTTTCTGTCGTAGTTATTTTTACTGCAGTTCCAAATTGCCCATCTGCCCTTGTCTCATTTGCAAGTTCTCAACTGTACTTCTCTCAAATGGGCATGTTGCTCCTTCTTAACTTTCAGATTTTTATTTTTATCATATTTTTTTCATTACTTCTGAAGAATAGTATTAATTATGTTTACTATATTCTAAAGGATTTCCCTGCCATTATAATTAGGAAGTCAACACCTGGGATCAGGAATTTTATAATGTCCCATTAAATGTGCATTACATTTTTATTGAATCAGTCATTAATTATTTGCTTTAACATGTTTCTAAGTACCAGCTATATGCCAGACATCATGTAGATTCTCAAGCTGCTTACTCAGTTAGTTCTAATGCAATGCAAATAAGGTTACCGCTTGAATTCTTCTGTGGACATTGAGCTATTCCATAGCTAGGACTCTACCCCATGACTCCAGCTGGAAATGTTCCTCATCTAAGTAGTTTAAACCACATTAAACTAAAGATAGGCATGTGGCATTTCTTAAAACTTGGAAAAAACAAAACAAAACAAAAGCCCTGCATAGCAGATTCGTTGACAGGCCTTTTATCTAGGAATTTAATTAAATATGTGGCAGGAGCCTCTGGCACTGACTACTCCCTGGTGCTCATGTAGTTTGGGTAAGTGGAAGCACCTTAATGAATTTGGAGGTCAGATAGTGGCATGTGCAGATCAGCATTCCTCCCAACCAAAGGCAAGCGAGTGTGTAGGACTGTGCTCATTTCAATGCGAGTTAGTCTGCTTTGACATTTCTCTTTTCTGCTGAAAGATATTCAAAGGCTCCCATTGTTTTGTGAAGAAATTTCTCAGGCAAGGTTCAAGGTTCTCCAGTCTGAACCAAACAGATGTCCCCAGCATTTATTCTCATTCTAACCCCCAAAGGGACTTACAAGTTAGCCAGATGAGGCTATTCACCATTCCTGCACTAGACTCTGGTTTTTTTTTCCCTCTATATCTGTTCAAACTTGCGTTTTCTCTCTTTTATAATGCCATGCCATCCTTCCCTCCATCTCAATCTCCCCAAATCCCGCTTCTCATCAGCACCCCAGCTCAAACTCTACCTCTTCCTGGAAGCCTTCCCTTTTATCTGAAAGTGCCCTTTCATAAGTCATTGTTTGTTTTCTGTTAGCACCTCTTATTTTCTATCGTGTTGGTGGTACGAGACTTTATCCAAATATCCTTGGAAGTGTGATATAACTTCTTTTTAACTCCAGTGCGATGCCTAGTATAATGTCTTGCATAGATTAGGTATTCAATAAGTACCTAATTGAGGTGCTAAATGAACCATAGAATGAAAAATCAGAGAATAACTGGTTTATTCAAAATTACAGTTCATTCTAATCTCTTTTAAAATGGTTTAGTTCTCAACTCTCCCCCTTCTAGGTCATCCCACCCGATCATGCCTCCTCTGTAAGCACCATGTCTAGGTGAGTACTTATTCCCTCTGTGCTGCTTCAACCAGACGTGCCCTTCAAAATGCTTGGAAAGCAAACTCATTGATTATGTCTGGCCACTAGGGGGCCTCATGCTGCTACTTGAGTCCCCACAAGAAATACAGTACTATGAAAAGACTTAAACTGTAATGACTGAAATAGGATCGTACTTCTCCCAGATGTAAGGAGTTGGAGGAGGTTCTCTATTTAGCTCACCCCTACCCACTACCCTAAGCCACTTTACACTGGCTATCTTGGGGTTCTCCTAGTACGGGAAGGACTTGCCTTGTCTAGGGAGCCTCTAGTCACATTAAAAGGTATATACCATTGCAAAGCTGTAAGGCCCAGAGACAGTCCTACACACTGTGAATCCCAGCTCCCACAAGGAGAATATACCCAGACTTGAATTATGAATTATCACAATTATCTCATAGCATGTCTTTACCGAGCAAGGTCTATCTTTACAAATGGTCCTATTATGTACAAATAAGTAGGTGTTAAATGAATACATATACAACATGCATGTGTAAACGTATTAAAAAGATAATCTAGCCTCACCTTGGAACATCAGAAACCAGCTGTATCACTTGTTAGGATTCCCCCTAAACCCACACATCCCGGAGTACACAGAAACAACTTTTAACCTTACCCTGTGTAGCTGGGTTCTGGCCCAGTGAGAACCACAGCTGCCTGGCGGCTTTGCTCTCCCCACCTTACTGTTTTGGTTAATCTAGGGAATCTCACCACTGAAGGAGGTCATGTAGACAGTGCAGACGGCTAAGACCAGAAGATAAACCCAGGACAGCCAGTTTGCAAACCCTCAAACCTACTTATTCCACCCCGAAAGAGTCTGAGTCTTGGAATATAAGTGTCTACTCTGCTTCAAAATTGAGAAAACTACAGTTCAGAGAGTTAAGTGACTTGTTCAACCAATATCTCACAGCGAGTGGGGCCTAGCACTGGGACCAATACGTTGACCACACATTATGCTTATCCCAGTGTCTTAGTGCTTTGGGGCTGCTATAACAAAAGTACCACAGACTGGGTGGCTTATAAGCAACAGAAATTTATTTCTCACAGTTCCAAAGGCTGGGAAGAACAAGGTCAAGTTGCCAGCAGATTCGGTCTCTGCTGAAGGCCTGCTCTCTGGTTCGTAAAGTAGAGCTGTCTCGCAGTGCCCTCACGTGGCAGAAGAGGCCGAGAAGTTGTCTGGGGCACCTTATGAGGGCACTAAACCCATTCATGAGGATTTCACCTTCATGACTAATCACCTCCCAAAACCCCCATCTCCAGATCCCATCACATTGGAGATTAGCTTTCAACATATACATTTGGGGGGACACAAACATTTATTCTATGGCACCCAGTTTTATACTCAGCCATAACCTAAATCATTCCCAAAATATCTCTCTAGGAAAGGGAGACAATATAGGTATTATAACATCTACTTTAAAAAAACTCTTATGAAAGTATAACATATTCAGAGAAAAGCCTACAGCTCAATTGAATTTCTACAAACAAACCTGTGGAACTAACACCTCGATGAAGAAACTGGATATGGCCAGCACCTAAAATCTCTTTGTATCCACCTCTCATCACTGTCTCTCCAGGAGGAACCACAATCTGGCCTCTAACACATAGAATAGTGTTACCTGGTTTTTAGTTTTATTTAAATGGAATTATATAGTGTATAGTCTTTGTGGCTGATTTGTGTGCAATAGTATGTTTATGAGATACATCCACATTGTTGTATGCAGTTATAAATGGTTCATTCTCATTGCTGTATAGAATTCCATTGTACAAATACACCATAATTTATTTATCCTGTAATACTGTCGACAGGCATTTGGATAGCTTCTAGTTTCTAACAAAAGATAGAACTTTGGGTAGCCAGCTTCTAAGACGGGCCCAGGGACCCCTGACTCCTGGTGTTTGCGTGCCCGTGTGGTCCCCTCCCGCACCGGCTCGGAGCTGGTTTGTGTGAGCGGTAGGGTATGGAAGAAGTGATGGTATGTCGCTTCCGAGATTAGATTAGGAAAAGCATCTTCGCGTTTCTCTCTCTTGCTCTCCCTCTCCCTCTCTCCACTTGTTCTGAGGGAAGCCACCTGCCATGTCATGAGAACACCCAGGCAGTTCTAGAGAGGTCCATGTGGTGAGGAACTGAAGTCTCCGGCCAACAATCAGAGGAGAACTGAGATCTGCCAGCAACTACTTGAGCGAGCTTGGAGGCGGATCTTCCCCCAGTGGGGTCTCCCAACGATGGCATTCCCTGCCGATGGCTTGACCGAAACCTAATGAGAGACCACCACCACCAGCCCTCCCCACCCCACCCTGCCCAGTCAGGGCTGCATTGTGACTCTATGGGATCTAGGAACCTTTATCTTTGTGGGCCCCTTCCTCCATTCTAAAAAAAAAAAAAAAGGCTGTGTCTCACTCACTGGAAGGAGGAAATCGTACTGACAAGTATTGTGGGCCCTGGGCGCTATGCCTACCACATCTAATGGATGAGCTGGCCCTGCACCCAGCTAAGTTACCCCCAGATTCCTGACCCTCAGAAACTGTGAGATAATAAATGTTTGTTGTTTTAAGTTGCTAAGTCTGGGGGTAATTTGTTTTGTGGCGATAGGTAGCTAATATTGTACTACTGTAAAATTTCTTCTACGTGAATTTTGGTGTACGTATGTGCATGTTTCTGTTAAAGATAGACCTAGGTGTGGAATTCCTGGATTAAAGGATAGGTATGAGTTCAGCTTTACTGCCAGACACTTTTCAAAAATAGCAGAATCAATTTACTCTTGACCAGCATGATAAGAGAGCCTGGATGTAGTACATCTTCATCTTTTTCATTTTAGTCATTCTGGTGGATAAAACACCTGCTTTTAAAGTATTGAGAGAGGAGATGTAGCCCTGGAACCCGGGCTCTGACCAGGCAGTGCAGGCTAGAGATGAAACCAGGATTTAGAGTGGAAAAATCAGAGTTAGATTTGGGCTTTGAAGGAGCAAAGCAGCAAAAGGGAATTCTCAGGGAGGTGCTCTAAAAATCAGGAAACCAGCCTAGAGACTGGGAATTTAATTTATAGTCCCAGCAGCAGCATTTATCGAGCATCCACTATGCTCCAAACATCATACTCTGAGCTCTGCATGGAATATCTCGTTTGATTCTCACAATAATCCAGTGAAGTTGATACTATCACTGCCTTCATTTTGCAGATGAGAAAACTGAGACACAGATGAAGCCGACTAATTGAGATCCCACAGCTAGTAAAGAGTAGGGCCTGAGTTCAAAATCCAGAACCCACTCACTTAACCACTAGCCCTACCCTGCCTGGTACACGGGAATCTTTCAGTACTCGATTCTTGAATAAACATCCCAAGTAGAAGCTGAGTGACTCAAGGTCAAGTGTTTCAACTAAAGAGCGGGGTCAGCAACAGTTTTTGAGAAACCAGGACTAAAATTGGAGATGATTACTGAATCATTTGCCATCAGAATCCAGGCCTTCTTCTAATAACCTCCATATATTTGTAGACTTTTACAAATATGAAGACATTCTCCCCTATTAGTGGACATGGGACTCAGGACCCTAGCCACATCTTCTGCCACCAAAGCTGCTGCTTTCATTCTCAGCCTGCTTGAGTTTCCTATGTGGAAAATTCGAGATTCAGGATATGAGGCAGCCTCAGCCTGCCACTGGAGGCAGGGTGTGAAGGAAGTGCAGAGCAGGAAAACTTAACACATTTTAGGGACAATCAAAGAAAGCTTCCTGCAGGTGGTGACTTGATAAGACTAGGACAGGTAGAGGTGTTAGCCAGGTGACAGGAAGTGAGGAGGAGCAATCAGGAATATTCCCAGAGGGAAAACCATGAGTGAATGCTGGAAGATGAGAGAAAAAGCTAGCCTTCAGTCTCTCCATCTCACTGGCTCAGGGTGACAATGAAAGAACTTGTTGAGTGTATTTGTCAATTGCAAAATTCTGTCCAAGCAAAAGGGTTAAATAACTCCAATATCTGCAGCACTCAAACTTATGACCAGGGAATAAAATGTTTAGGTTCCGATAGAGCACAAGCACTTCACGTCAATCTAAAAGCATTTGGGTATCATTAATAAAAAATATTACCACAATTAAATTTTTTTCCCTCATCATCATATCAAATACTATCTTCCCGAAGACAGTATATCACTGTGGTTAAAGTACCTGGGCTTAAAATACAGCTTTACCTCTTACTAGCTGTACGTCTCTGTACAAGTCAGTGTCTTCATGCCTCAATTTTCTCATCAACAAAATAGGAATAGTAATTGTTCCCCTCATATGGTGGTAGTAAGTATTAATTGAATTAATAGATATAAAGTGCTTCTGCCAATGCCTAATACTCAAATTATTATTGTCTATTTCAAAGCTGACATATGCTTTGAGTGAATAGGTGACATATAAAATTGTGAAAGCTACAAGAAAATCAGTTTAAATGGGACGTTAGTAGAAAAACAGCAGTTTGTGTCGTGGATGAAATTGTAAATACCGATGGAAATGGGTTGACACAGAAATTTGCATTAGGCCTTATCTGGTGGGAACTCATCCTCTCCAAATCCACGTGTTCTCAGTCAAAAGTTGTTTGTGTTCAGCACATTCATATTCAAATTTACATATCTCAAAAATAGCTTTGATGCTATCAAACTACCTAACAGACGGCCAATAAGCATTTCCGTGGTACTTTAACATGGACAGAGCATTTCCCTTGCACTGCCTTGCTAATTCCTTCCCGAAATTCTATAAAATGCTATTCTCATTTTTATTACTAGATGCAGAAACTGAGGCTTGGAAAGGATAAATGGTTTGCTCATGATCAAATAGTTCACAAATGATAGAAATAAGGCTCACACCCAGATCCAGCTCTTCTGGTTCCAAATTTTTCTTCTTTCCATTGCATTTCTCCACTGCTTCTCTAACCCAGGCATTGTAGGTTGCTGTAGGGTGCCTCCCTTGGGGTTCAATGCTCCCTGGCCATGCAGTTAAAAGTATTAAAAGTCTTGTAATTGGTTATGTCTATAGCTATCTTCTTTCTGCTTGGACCGGACATTTAAAAATAAAGCGATGATGTTGAAATTTGCATCAACATCTAAAATAAGTGTAGGGTTTTAAATCATATAGAAAATATAACATGATAAAGCAATACACATGTTTCACTAGTATTGCTTTTGAGGTTT
>VBSM01003215.1:22867963-22903859 GCA_008086735.1 Cheirogaleus medius | reverse complement strand
TTGTCTTGACCAGTGGTTTCCAAATGCCTGTCTGGGCACTGGCTGCATCGGACTCACCTAGGGGTTCTCATAAAGACCAGGATTCTCAGGTGCTGACCCCAAAGATTCTGGTTCAGTAGGTTCATAGTGGGAAAAGCAAACAAGAAAATGTCCCAGGAAATGCAAATTAGTAACTACAATATGATATCATTTTATTTCTCAATAGATACATAATAAAGTAGAAGATTGTTAAGTATGGTGTTGGTAAAAGGGAACGGGTTATATGGCCATTTTTTAAAAAATGTAAATGTATATGCTCTTTATTCCTACTATCATACTTCTGAAAATTTATCTGAAAGATATAAATGTAACAGAACTACAAGAATATTTATATCTGCATTGTCAGCATTTGCATGTGTGCACACACAAACTTTTGAATAAATTATGATGCATCTATATTCTGGATACTATGTAGCTAATAAAATAAATGAGGCAGATTGGTATGTACTAATATTAATTTGGGAGTGTATCTGCAATATGTTATGTGAAAAAAATCAAGTTTTAAACTAATTTTTATCAGATGGTACCACTCTTATAAAATAAATTGAAAGTGTATTTGGGTTTGTTTAAACAAAGAAAAAATATGGAACACTTGCTGAATTGTTAAGAGTATTTACATCATTAGGATGTTACTTCAAGGAAAATCAGACACGTTTCTTAAGAGATCTCTATATTATTTAAATTTTTGAATGAACAACAATTAACTTTAAAAGAACACAGATGGAAAAGGGGAAAATAAAATGGAGAGACATTAAAACCAAAAAACATTTAAGTGATCCTGGTATGCAGCAACATGAGGGAATTGCTGATTCAGGCCAGCTCCTTTCTGCACCTGGGGTCTTCTCCCATTCATTTCTTCACTCCTTTGCTCATTTGCCCGATATTTGCTGAGCATGTACAATGCACCAAGCACATTCAGCTATTGGAAATTCGAGCAGTAAGAAGGCATGCTTTACAAGTGCATTAAGATGAGTTTGGCTAAGATAATTTAGACACAGACCTTCTACAAAAACAATAACAACCTGTAGAATATAGGTTTTTAGTACCTGATATTATATATATAGGATTATAATATCTGAGTATTTGAGACCAAGAGAGAATGGAAAAAAAAATGCTCATGGTTATTTGGAATAAATATTTTTAAGAGTCTTGAGCATAAAGTAAGGGGAGTGCACATACTCTCTGTTGGTTTCCCTTTCCTTTCCAAGTTAGTCACAAATTTATAAGGGTCATAGCCTCATGTGTGTTTTGGTCTTACTGCATTAGTTGTGGTATAACATTGCTAAATTAATGAATCAGTAATAATAGGTACTATCCATCATCCAACCACTCAGAAGGCAGTCACATCCTAAAAATACCCTTTGCCTAGGAACCCTGAAGAGTAGCAGGCTCAGGGGAGATAACCCGAGGGGAGGAGGGAAGCCCTATTGTGTTGTTTTAACTAGGAAGGGATCATCCAGCGTTGAGTCAGAGTGGATCTGACATCCACTGCTCACACGTTCTCAAGCACTTTCACTGGGAAGTGTAGGCCACATCCAAAACAAATAGAATGACACTTTTGCTCCATCTCAGCCTCCTATCTAGAAAAGCAAACACAGATGATTTTCCATTTCAAGTTCAAATGCAGAATGGATTGCTTCTTGTTTTGCTTGACTAGAGTAGTTGATGAGGGCTCAGAGGCTGGCAGCCTGCCAGACAGAAATCAGTTGTGATCACATTGTGGTACGAACTCAGAAAAACAAATAGAAAAGGGGAAGGGGATAGAGCCAGTAAAATTGGAAATTTGGAGAAAGTACGACTATGATCAGGGCTATTTCAAGTGCCCGGTACATGTATAGAGCACAGTGCCTTTTTGTTTGGAGTGGTTAGTCCAGAGAGAGAAGGGGTATTTGGAGGCAGGTTTTGTGTTGCTACACTCCTCTGCAGCTAGGCTCTATAATAAAAGTGCTTGCATCAGAGGAAGGCTGGCCACACATTTTAGCACTTTCACAAGTTCTAACTTAATCATGGCAGGAAGCTTTTCTGCTACTGGGAGAACAAGTTGCGTCACTAGGAACATCTGACTCTAGGATCTAGTGTCAATCACTTTGCCTAAGGTCGTTAAAAAATACTAGGGTGTCCCCTTACAACATAAAGGCTTTGCCCGACTTACAATTAAGAGGAAACACATAGCATGATAAATAATTGAACAGGTGGATTAAAGAAACGCCTTTCCTGTGCAAAACAGGAGGGATGATTGACAGTTTAAATCCAGGCTCTTTGGCGCACCTTCCTCCACAGTCCAAGGTTCTAACCAGTTCGACTGAACTGCTCTTTTTCTTTGCCTTGCCCTTCTTTGTTGTTCAAGGAATCTTGCTGGCCTCATGGAGTCAGACAAGCATTAGAGAAATGCAGCACCTCAGGAGATGTTCCCAAGAGCAGCTCTCAAGGGAAGGCTGCCAGTGACCAGTGTTGCAAAGAATCGCCCACTGTGTGGAATATTTTGGACTTGGTTTGTGCAGGACAAGCTCTGCTGTGAATCAGATGGCAAGTCCGTCTGCTCATCTGATTTAAGAAATGCCCTGCTTGCCTGCTGGTGCCAAAACACCTGTGAAACAAAACTTGAGTATCACCTTTTTATTTAGGGTTTTACATTTGGGTTTTGAGCTTGTTTTCCTCCCAGACCAACAATATTGTTTGTTTAAGTCTCCAAAACAAGGACAAAGGCTGGCAATTTATTGTGTCATTCATAGCAGTTCAAAAAGCTTGGCTTTTGATGTCCTGGGAAATATTTAACACCAGAGAGTTATTGTATCCCCAAATTGGTGATTACTCACCAATAGGTGCTTTCCAATAGAGGATAAAGGAGAGAGAAAAAAGGCAGAAAAGAAAAGGAACAAACACAGCAACTTTCACAAACAAGACACCATCCTAGTTTCTATTTGCAGCCAAGTGGTGGTATTTGAAGTCACCAGTGAAAATAAAACCCTCCAGCTTGGAACTGCAGCTACCACTGCATATTTTTAAATGGTTACGAAAGGAGTCTGAGCATTCAGTCTGGCAATGCCCATGATTCTTGGGCCACTCTGTGGGTAGTACTTCAGATACACCAAGCAGGTAGACCCCTGCTTCACTAAGCTAGCTAAAGAAAGACAATGACAGAAATTGAGAATAAGGAAGACAGAGGGAGCAGGGGACCCAACTAAGTGATGACCACATTCTAAAACACAAAAGTTAACCACATTAGAATTGCTTGGAACCAGAACTTGAGAACAAAACAGATTTTTTTAAAGAAAAAAAGGGAAATTTCACAATATTTACTAAAGCAAGAGAGAATAGTATAACGAACCCCAGGTACCTATCACCAGCTTCAATAATTCTCAACTCACAGTCAGTCTTGGTTTGTTTGTTCCCTTCCCCTCAACTGCCACCTCCCACCAGGTTATTTTGGAGCACATCTCAGACAACATGCAATAGATGATTTGCAATAAAACTTTCCTAAGGCTTATGGCCTGGCTGTAGTTTTAGTGAAGTTAGATACTATCTATAGAAGACCAATTAGGATCATTCATTTGGGATAGATATTTTAAGAGGAGTTTAAACAAACTTCCTTTGATTTTTCGTACTAGCTAAAAATTAGCTTCATATCAGTTTTGTAAAACTTTTCTTTGTGGTACTCTCTGATGGCCAGACAGTAGGTTATATGCAGAGAAACAGCAGACCTGTAGCCTTGCAGGAGGTGGAGCTTTGAAGAAACAAGAGTGGAGTGGAGACGGTGTAATTGAGAAGGGTGCTGACCCCAAGAAAGGGTGCAAAGTGCAGTGTGGGATTACAGGGGGCACCGAGGAGCGTGGAGATCAGAAAGCCTCTGCCGGTTACTGTGGTCACTACGTGGTCCACAGCCAAGGCTACTCTTTGATCTTCATCCTTCTGACCACATTATTAATCTCCCCAGAGGGCTGTCCTTTCCCTCCTCACACACCCAATCCAATCCGGAACCACAAAAGGGCAAGGAGAGTTGGAAGTGAGCATCCAACTCCATTAACTTCCCAGGCAGCTTTGCAGCTCCGTCTACTTTCTCATGCCTGTAAAGTGGAGAAATGGAACCAGATGTTCCCAACACAGTGGCAGTTCACTTCTAATGTGTTTCATACATGCAAATACATATTTAACAAAGACATAAATGATACTGTTGCTTAAGGAGCTTTTTAATTGTGCCAAGATGAATCACAGGATTACTCGTTTGCAGCATGTAACTTCCTCGGTGCATTTAATTATATTTTGGTAAATGCAAATTAAATGATATGTGTTTCAGGATTGCATACATTCAATCCAATAGGTATTTTTAAGCTCCTACTATATGCAAAGCACTGTAGTAAATGTCGAGAGAAATAAACATTTGAGTAATAAATGGTTACTGGGCTCAAGGACTTAGCAACATAACAGGAGTTTTAAGGCAAGTACACAGATGGCCATAATGCCACAATAAAATAACACAAGAAAAGGAAACAAATCTGAATGCCAAAAAATTACATCAGCAGAATGTAATGAAGAATGTAATCAGCAAAGTAGGAGAATATGTCTCATGGATGAGGGTGGGAGAGTGAATCCTGAAAGGCTTCTCCAAAGAAGAGGCATTTGACATGGGCCTGGAAGCTGGGGCAGAATTTCAATCAGTGAAATTGGGGCTGAGGGGAAGACAATTCCTGCAGGAAGAAGGAAAGCTAAGGAAAAAGGACGTATATCAGAACAGGTGGAATATGTTCAGGGAAACACACGTGGTCCACGTTGGTGAGAGTGTAGGTTATCCTTAGGGAAGAGGAGGAGAGTATGACTTCAGCCTCGATTGCATCAAGGCAACGAAACAAAGCACCTCTGAGGGGGTTAAATGCACAGAATATGGAGCAAAATTACTGGGATCCTGGCTCTGATTCTGAGCCCCATGACCTTAGATGAGTCACTGAGACCTTACATTTCAAGGTCTTTGTCTACAAAATCGGGATAAGAACAGTGCCCATCTCTGGCTATTGTTATTTCATTACCTTATCAGGAGGATGTAATGAGGTTTCCCTGGATTGTGCAGGAGAGGTGAGGCCACTGCAGTGCACAGTGTCTTGGGGCGGAGTGGAATGCAGCCACTCCATCTACCTACCCTGAGCTGAGCTGATCCCAGACAGGTCTGAAGCCCGGAACCTCTCATGATAAGGAGATTCTTCTGGAAGACTGCTTTTCTGTTGCTGGCAGGACGGCAGAGCTGAGCCTGGAGAGAAAAGCACGTTTGCAATCCCAGGGAGGTTCAGCCGACAGCAGCGATTTGTGTGTTGACTTCGCTGGGAGGGCCAGCTGCAGGTTAACGGCTGGAGAGGGATCCATGTTCTGAGGAGCTAGGGGTAGGACCTTCCCATTTTCAGTTTGCCTTATAACACAGCCAGCCCTGTCTTCCTTACATATCCCAGCCCCAGGGCCGAGGGGGGCTCTTTCGAGTCGAAAAGGCCTCCAATGTGGAAAGAAAAAGGGGTGGGAGTGTGTACCTTGTGATGTGACCTGAGAGCATTGGGAGGGATGGGTCACCTCTCTGCTCTCTCCCCTTTCCAGGGTTATAAAATCCTTTCCTCCTGGAAGGGGTGGAGTGAGAGCTGATGCCAATTTAATGGGTCACAACTGGGTGTCTCTCCCTTCCTGAAAGGCCTGGCAACATCTCTCCCGCCATTGTGATGATGAAGGAAGCATTCACAAGGATGATTATCTAATCAGGGAATTAGCCTTGGTTCATGTGGCAAGTATTAGAGGACTCTTAAAAAAATCTAATAGGAAAAAAAAAAAAGGCCCAAGTTAGGAAATAGTGCTGGTAATTGTACCCTGAATGATCATAATAAATGAGCATTATTAAGACTTGGGGCAATTACTCATAAACAATCAACAAACAAAATTGGCAGATATTTATTATGAGCACCTACTCCATGGAAGACGCTGCCAACTTCTCTCCTGCTTAATTCTTTCCATTCAAGTCATTGCACTGTCTGGTCTAATTTCCCTCAAATTGTGGTCTAGGGGCCATGTGATTCCGAATCCCTTAGGACACTTGTTAAAAATTTTAGATTTCTAAGTACTACTTTAGATCTATGGCATCAGAATCTCTAGGGGGTAAAACCAAGGAATCTGAATCTAAAATACTTTTTATTAGGAAAATGTCAAGCATATTCCAAAGTAAAGAGAAAAAATATAATGAACTATCATGTTCCTATCATCCATCTTTTAAAATTATTAATTTATGGCCAATCTTATTTGATGAATACCCTGTCCCACATTATTTTGTAGCAAATTTTGTAGCCAAATCATTTTATTTGTAATATTTCAGTGTGTAGCTCTAAATGATAAAGACTTTTAAAAATCTAAGTTCCATTATCATACCTTAAAAAATTTGAAATATTTCCTTCATATCGAATATCTAGTCAGTGTTCAAATTTCTCACATTGTCTCACAATTTTTGAATCAAAAGCCAAATAACTTCCCTGCATTGCAAATAGTTGATACATCCCATGCTTCTTTTATTGCCCCTCCATTACTCTTTTTTTCGCCTTTGCTTCATATTAATATTTGTTGAAGAAACTGGCTTATGTCCCATAGAAATTCCTACAGTCTGTATTTTGCTGGTTAGATTATTATGGTATCATTTAACATGTCTTTTTGAACCCATGTTTCCTTTAATTTATATAATAATAATATGCATAATAATTAACTTTATAATGTATTATATATTTCAGTTTATAATTTATTTATTAATAAGTATATAATAGTTAATAATAATTTTCTTAATATCCGTGAAATGGAAAGCCTCAATTAGATTCAGATTTCATGTTACTGACAAGAATACTTTATAGGTGGCATAAACTATTGAGTACTTTCATCTGGGGCCACTGCATGTCTGCTTGCCTTTTTTGTAATATTAGTAGCTATCGATGACTATTGCTGACTTCCACCAACTCATTAGGGACTATGGTTCTTTATTTTTAAAACAAGCCAAGTAAATTTTACACACATTAGAGCTCAAGGATTCTGCCAGTGCTTCTTCCATGCTGCTGGGAGAGTTATTCTGCAAAAAAGCAAATATACCATTGCCCTCTAATAAACTCTTCTAATGACAGTAGATTGTGGTTATGCAAGACAATCCTTTGGAGTGTGGAAAGACTATGTTAGCATTTATTTATTGTTACTTTTCTCCTTAAATATAAAATTAATATGATTAATACTTCATCTGTGGATTCATCATAGTAATGTATAAAATTGATAAGCAAATGTATGTACATTTGGGGGGAAGCTCAAAACACTTTATGGTTGGGATGTACAATCCAGAAGGTTTAGGGTCTGTGGCCTGGAGGACGGAGCCCCACGTTGGTAAACTTGTCTAATAGGAACGCTCTTCCCCAGCTTTATTTCTCGTGGCTTTCCCTCTCCTCACATCCGGTGCTGCAGTCAGAATGAACTTAAGCCATTCCTCTGTACTGCCATGCCTGTTCATGCCTCCTTATCTTTGCTCATGCTTACCCTCATAGGATGGACTCAGAAAATGCTAGGATGATCAAGAAAAGTGAAATCTGAGTTGGATATGGAAAAGCAAAAAGAAGTAAGAAAGGCATTCTAGATGCTCAATTAGCATAGCAAAAGCACAATGGTGGAAACAAGACATGTTTGGCGATACATAGGTTGGGGTTCTTGGGGTTGAAAGCAACAAAGATCACCTCCATCTGTAGGAAGGACAATGAAAATGTATTGGAATATCAGTGGCTTATAGGATGATCAGAAAGCTAGCAGACAAGTCTTTACAACAGTTAAGAAGCAAAGGTATTCCCAAGGGCTCAGGAGCAGGAAGCACAACAGTCTTTCAGCAAAAAGAATCTAGCCAAGACGCTAGGGCAGCTGCCAGAGGACTCAGCCAGCCCCACTTTTGCAGTTGCAAATGAATTTCAACTGCTTTTTTTTGTCTTTGTATCACTCATGCAGTTTTCATAGTCCTGGATAAGAGCATCTGATTGGCCAAGCCTCAGCCAGTGCTCATACCACAGAAGCAAGGAGGAGACAGATGGAGCATTTGACCCTACTTCCCACCAAGAATAACATAATTGGGGGATTCTCCCCAAAACAGGAAGGTTAGGTGGTTGAACTGTTGGACAGCCAGGAGAAGTACACTTTACTGAAGACTAAGTAAATTAGATTGACATGAGAGCAAAATATTTATCTAAGATGATAGTCAGAGATAAGTCTAGAAAGGCAGGTTAGAATTAAGTTTTAGAGCTGCTCATATAATTTCCAGGCAAAATAATTTGGTATTTATGCTACAGACAATGAGGAGATATTGAGGTTAATCTGTAGGAGAGTAATGTTATTAAAAAAATTATTTGGATAATTAAGGTGATCCCTTTTGAAAGGCTGGATTAGACAGGAAGACAGCACAGGAAGGGAGATCAGTTAATGAGTATTTGCAATAGTTGAGGTTCCAGAGATTAGTCAGAAAAAGTTGCAGTCTATAAAAGTTGAGTTGGATCCTCAAATATCAAAGATAATAGCAGATCCCAAGTATAAATCAGGAGCCAAGCACTGCAGACAAGAAAAAGGGTGAAGGGAGCTAGGCTTAAAAACTCTCCAGGGAATTTCATTAAGTGGATTGCTGCTCTCTGCACCTGTCATCTCTTGTTTAGACCCAAGTGCTTCTGCTCCTACCTGGGGATACCTTGACAGCATCTCATGCTCTCTGCCAGGTATCATTGGAGGTTGGAACAAAGGATGGGTAGAAAAATGTGGTGAATGATAGAGTGATGATATTATTAACAAAAGTATGGAGGGAAATGGATCTTGATGGAAAATGGTAACTTCCATCAAATCGAATTTGAGGTATAGGAAGACGTACATGTAGAGATGTCTGGAAGGAAATTGGAAATGCAAGTATATATTAATATTATAGCTCAAGAAAGAGTAGAGGGCTTTAGCGAAGGTGTATGAAGAAAGTAACATTTATTAAGTGTCTACTGTGAGCCAGGCACTTTCACATACTTGCTCTTAGCCCTTACCTTAACCCTGTAATGAGGTTGCATAAATTCTTCCCCATTTTATAGGTGAGGAGTCTGAGGTCAGACATTACATTAAGTTTATCTCCAAGTTCATACAACCATCATGTGGGGTACCTAAGACTCACACCTAAATACCCTGGCTGCTAGATTCTTTACATATTTTAAAATCCTATTTTAGGTGAATTGGGAGGCTGAGTGTGGTTACAGGCTGATTGTGGTTACAGACTGATGGAAAGATGGGAGACAATAATTCAAAATAAAAATTCCAAGAGAAGCCGAGACCACACAGATGTGAAGGAGACTGGCTTAGTTGACAGAGAGCAATCTGGGAAACTCAAAACAAGTTGGAAAAATATGAAGGCTAGTATTTATTAAAAATAAATAAGGCAGGGGTTGGGACAAAAATGTATGTACCATCTAAGAATCCAGGAGATTCATAAACATTTATTTAGTTCTGCATAGATGGTAGAATGTTCCTGCCCATACGCTTACAGTTAGAACGGCTAACGTTTCCACAGATTATTATTACCATGATTTTTATACTTAATTCTTTGAAAGGTAGAATTAATTTTAATAAAGAAAAAGAAATTATGAGATGAAACAGTGGAATGGGTATAGCACAGTTCATTTCAATCATTAGGGAAGGCATAATGTGGAATTTTTAAAATTTGAGCACTTACTGAATAACATTACACCAAAATATTGATCAGGTACAATGGCCATATTCTCTTCTTCTCACTCATACTCACTTGATTCCTTGTAAGCTGGCTACTCAATCTGCTCCCTCATCATTCTGTAAAACTCTTCTAGTTGCCAAATCCACTGGCTTCCCCATTCTCTATCTTCTCCAATGTCTTTGTAGATGTATCAAATGAAAATATTATAAGTATTTGGGAGAATAAACCAATGGGGCTTTAAGACTGGTTATTTATGGAAGGTGAGGAAGAGGAAAGATTCAAACATGGCACCCAAGTTCCTAGCTTGGAAACTGGGTGGATGGGATTGTACCCCATTCTTAATGATAGGGGTACCATAGGGAAAGCAAGTTGAGACAAGGCAGGACAGCAAATGTCAACTTTGGTTGGAAAAATTGACTCATGAATATATGATTCATCTTCTTGAGTAAACTGGAAGCCCCTTGAAGGTAGCAGGGTCATAAGAAATTTTTTTTTCTTTTTCTCTTCAATTCCTCCTGCACCCAAATATCCAACTCTTTTTAAACATGCTGTCTCCCTCTGATGTCTTTTTATAAAAGATCTTTGATCTCAGGTTTACTCCCATAAAGAATGCCTGGACTACTATTTTTCTTAAGATGATGGTATTACTATAACAAGGATCTCAATCAATAAAGAGGAAAACAGAAAGCCCCTAATTCCTAACACACCATTCCCAGATGTCTTGGTCTTTACATTTTACCAAAGGGCTGTTATAATAAAAGAGGTATTAAAAAGGCAAAACCAATTTCAGACTTAAGATAAATATGATTGTTTTTATAGAACAAAGTAAGAAACCAAGATAATTTAAAACCATCATAGGGGAAGTTCCTCATAGAGCTGCTCCATAGAGAATCTCTATTCTCTAGCTAGCTTGACTCTTCTATCCCAAGATTGGCTCTTCCTCTCAGAGAGTGCTATTTTTGGCTTTTGTATTAAACCTTTACATTGCAAATAACTTCACTCCCTCAGGATCCTTTACTCTTTTCCCAGAGAGGTAGAATCTATCCCTACCTCTGTTCCAACCACAACAGCATAATTGCTAAAGCATAATAATTTATAGTAATTTTCCAAAGTCTCATTTATTCCCCTTAGAATAATCCCTAGGGAAGGGAAAGGAAGAATAGGGGAGATGATAGAGACTTTGGAAAGATATCCAAAGATGTCTTTAGTGTTTCAATAAGATAACATCCCAGGGTGGACTTTGGTACTCTGTTGTCCCTTTTGATAAATCCTTATCACTGTGACATCCAGATATGCTTTCTCTTTCTTCCTAGTTTCCAAGCAAATAAACATTGATTCAAAGGCACACATATGTAAATACTCCCCTTCACTCAAGAATAAACATTAATATTTAGAAAAATGTAGTCTAGAGGCTTATTTAAAATGAAACATTTTCCTATATAAAAGATACTCTTCAAAGACCCTATTACCAATGGGACAGTATTGTATATATGCAAAATTGAGTGAACTCCTTTGTTCATCCTTCTTCTAAATCTTCTCCAAAGGCAGTAAGAGAGTTTATTAGCCCCAAATCCAAGTAATCTCCCTCTTTCCACCTGTGGGCAGAATGGAAATGATTTGAAGTGGAAGATGGTTGGCTCTTCCAGTTCATTTCCTTGCACTGATGCTATAGTTCGGAGAAGATATGTTTAGCATTTAACCATAAAGGTAAAAATAAAAGTTATTTAGATACCGGCCAAGACCTTGGAATACATACTCCTATCCCATAATTTTTCTCCAGATCTCTAGGACATCTGTGTGAAGTATAAAGCTAGCTCTCCCAGCAGGCTTGCTGATTCTTGGCAACATACTAAGGATCTCTGCAAATGCCTACCCAGTGGTGAGTAGGCTCGCAGTAGTAAGAAGTGGTGACTAGCATCCAATGAGAGCCCAAAATACACAGATACTGACCCTAGCCCACAGGTTGCAATTTTAACTAAAGTCAGCTTTCCGACTGCCGGTCCCATTAGCAAGTTTTACTGCCTTAAAATCTGGAAGCCAGATCCATCCCATTCTGGCTTCGTTTATCTTGAATTTGAAGGAGGGCAACTCTCACTCACCCAGCGTTGGTATCTTTTCCTGGTCTCCTTTCTCTGAGTTGCCATGGTAGTTTCACATACCTCTATCTCAATGCTAGCCACATCCTATTATAATCTATCTACCTGCATATCTGCCTTTCTTGCTTGTCTGTGAGTTCCAGGAGGGCAGGGATTTATACTTATTTTTGCATTTCCTCCCTTTCTCCTTCCCTTCTCAGTACAGTGGGAGGTTGTCACAGGTTGTTTTTCCTTCCAGTCCTCATTTGTGGGTCACAGGTTTGGAAATGAGAGGCTTGGGTTAAGTACCTTTGTTCCTTGCATGGGCCTTGGGAGCACTCGGAACCCTGGAGCCTGAACAGGGAGTTGCTTGCACCAGTTGAAACAATCGCAGGATCCAGACTGGAGACAGAAGGAAAAAAAGAAAAAAAACCAACTCTGCCCCATTCAGCTACCTCCCCATTCAGCTTAGGGTGGTGGGGAGTTGGCTTAGTTTGTGAGTCTAGTTAGCAGCGGCATTCCTGGAAAACTGGCAGGGCTTTCTCGTGAACTTCATCCACCTGTCATGTTGGGCCTTGGAGGGGAGCCAGGACAGGCAGGAAATAATAGGCTGCAGGATACTGGTGTGTGTCAGTGGCCCCGACCCTCCCATTCCTGAGCACAGATGGGCTGGAAGCCTGCAAGGCGTCACCACTGCAAGGACGAGGACGGGCTTGGGAGGCCGCAGAGAGGCTGGTGGAGGGTGGGGGAAGCACAGGAGGGATGACAGAGGTTTAAACTCACAGTGGCCCTCCTTTGCAACTGTGATTGCGGAACCACCTCTGCAGGGAAATGGTCCTGGCTGTTGCTCAGACACATCCCTTTGTTCTCACTGACCTCATCTTGCACACATAAGGCTGAGTTTCACATCCAAAGGAGAACGTCTGGGTCCTTCCCACCTCCACATCCTCCCCTCCCCCGGCCTCCCTGGCCAGCAGAGAACTGGCTCTGATGACATCAACTGGCTAGAATTACACAAAACTTCCCTTTTCAACTCCCAGACTCTTGGATCCCTATTTTGTTTTGTTTTTAATTTCCCAGTGATTTCTCTTTGTTTAGTTGAGCCTCCCCACTGCTACCTCTTAGACCCTTTATCCCTGTTCATTTAATTTCCTAATTTCTATTAGCAGGTTTTAGGCAATGAGGTGAAAGAAACGTGAGTTCTCAAGGAGCTCTCACTAATAAAGATGACCAACCCTGGGAAACTTGGAAATAGTTCACTCTTTAAGCAAAGAACTGTTAGGCGGCTGGGGAATCATAATGCAACATCAACCTTCTATTCTGAAAAGAAAGAGAGGTTACAATTTCTTCTCCTTGTGAGCAAATTCCACTGGGGGTGACTAAGGTTGATCTTGTGCATTTGGATACTGGGGACCACCTACAGGTGTGTTTCCTATCAATAGATTCTTCTTACATTGTGAAATTAGCAAGAAAACAGGTTGAAATATCTCAAACTATAATGTGTATGTGAATGTGATAATTTTGTATGTCAACTTGACTGGGCCAGGGGGTGCCCAGATAATTTGG
This sequence comes from Cheirogaleus medius, assembly GCA_008086735.1. Classification (NCBI taxonomy): domain Eukaryota; kingdom Metazoa; phylum Chordata; class Mammalia; order Primates; family Cheirogaleidae; genus Cheirogaleus; species Cheirogaleus medius. Next base: position 22,890,458 of record VBSM01003215.1, on the reverse strand, counting down.
TCAAACCTTATTCTGGGTGTATCTGTGAGGGTATTTTTGGATGAGATTAACATTTGAATATATAGACTTAGAAAAGTAGATTGCCCTCTCCAATAGGGGTGGGCTTCATTTAGTCCACTGAAGGCCTGAGAATTCTGTCTGCCTGACAGTCTTTGCGCTGGGACATTCATTATTCTTCTCTTGCCTTTGGGCTCAGCTCAGACTTGAACTTACACCATCAGCTCTTCTGGGTCTCAGGCCTTCAGACTCAGACTGGAGCTATACCATCAGCCCTGCTGGGTCTCCAGCTGCCTACTGCAGATCTTGAGATTTCTCAGTCTCCATGATTGTGTGTGCCAGTGCTTTGTAGTAAGTCTTTTTATATAGCTATGTCTATGTATCTCCTATCTATTCAATATACATCTGTATCTATCTACCCAAATATATATCCAGAATCACCAAGGGACCTTGTTAAGGTGCTTTAGGCTGGGGTGGTGCCTGAGAGTTTGCAAGCTCCTGTGTAATATTGATGCTGCTGGTTCTCAGACCACACTTGGAGTAGCAAAGCTGCTCTTACTTGGCAATTTGCTCTTTGGAAATTTATCCCAAAAGGACATGGATAATAAAGCTATATTGGAGCAGGAAGTTTTCATCTAAGGCAGCAGATTGTGTAATGGAAAGAACTAATTAGGAGCAAGGAAACCAGGGCTATATTCCAATCCATGCAACATGCTAACTTTGGATAAGCTGTAAATCTCTCCGAGCTACAGTCAAAGGAGGGGAGGCTAAACTAGGTTAGTGAGTCCTCAAACTTTTCATGTGTAATGTGTGTGTTTGGAAAGATTTTGTCCACTAAATACATTACAAACAGCAGAATAACACATTTAGAAAATGCGTCAGAACAGAAACAGAAACACCCATTTGGAAACTTCTGGATTTGATGATGTCTGAGGTCCCTTCTTTACACAGAAATTCTATATTCTCAGTGACAAGCACAAAAGGGAAAGAGGGATGGACTATCATTGCATGCAAAGTATAAATTTCTTTTCTTTTAATTTTTATTTATGTATTTACTTTAGAGACAAAGTCTTGCTCTGTCATCTGGGCTGGAATGCAGTGTCCCATTCATAGCTCACAAAAGCCGCAAACTCTTCGGCTCAAGCAATCCTCCTGCCTCAGCTTCCCAAGTAGCTGGGACTACAGGCATGTGCCACCACACCCAGCCAATTTTTTTTCTTATTTTTTTTTTTGTAGAGGTGGGATTTCACTGTGTTGCCCAGGCTGGTCTTGAACTCCTGGCCTCCAGTGATCCTCCCACCTCAGCCTCCCAAAGTGCTAGGATTATAGACGTGAGCCACCGTGCCTGGCAAAAGTAAAATTTCTGTCAGCAAAGTCAATTAATCCTGGATGTATTATTGAGAAGGTTTATTGCTAGATGAGCTATTGAGGGAAGCTGAATGTCTTTCTCTAAAAATAGTTAGGAAAAGATAGGCTAGGGTGCTGAGAGGTTTTATTGTTGTTATTGTTGTTTTGCCTAGAAGCTGTAGAAATGACTGTGTGATTGCAAAAGTCCTGTGTGATACCTGCCGGTGACAGACAAGGGCACACTCAAATTATTAATAGGATAATTTGAGGACAGTCCATAAAGGCCTGTTAACAAAAGTGTGAGCGAGCTTCCTCAGGGATAGTAATAGAAGATGTTACCACCCAGGACTCAAAGATACAAGGAAAGGAGGAGGTAGGGAATCCCAAAAGGAGATAAACAGATAATCAACTTGAGAGGAGCAGTGGCCAGTTCAAAGCAACCTGCAGGAATGGAAGTGGGGGAACAAACACCTGGACTGCACTCTCTTCTCCCCCTTCAGTCTCCTGAGAGCATGCCCTACTGCCCAAACCCACTGGAAGCTGGAGGGGTTCCTCGCAAATCGACTTCCTGGGGGAGTGGGGATGAGTGCAGAGTGGGTCTCAAGGAGCACCTGGAAAGCACCTGGCACACTCATACATTTGCTCATGCATAAATGATGAATATCACAAGGTATTTTTTTTTTTTTAATGTCAGCTCAGTTTTGCCTTTAAGTTGAGCTACCTAGGCTAGAAATATCTTCCAACTTTGTATCTCTTTCAAACTGATTTTGGGGAATTCTAAAAGAAAGCTTGTTGTTGAAACCCGAAGGATAGTACTTAATAGCTTTCCAGCAATGTTCACATCCATTCTATTATTTTTCCTTGTCATTGTTTTTATTAAATAACATTTACATGCTAAGCATACTTTCTTAGTTAATTTGTCTTCTCGTTGACAAACCAGTCAAATGTCCACAAACATATCTTATCAACGTTTTGTAAGCTAATCTTACCAAATTTGCCTTTGTTTTTGTTTCTCCCATTTCTCTCTTTACTATGGGATTTATTACTTTACTTTCTGGAGTAGTTCTTTTCTTTTTCATATTTATAGGCTTCAATATTTCTACCGTCTTATGTCTGGTTTATCCTTTTAAATAAATTTTTCTAAGATCTTTGTAACTATTCTTTGTTATTTCTAACTATGGTTTGTTATTTCTAAGCACAATCTTTTTTTTAATGACCCAAGCAGAGAAGTATCCCAGGATTAATTTACATAAGTGATCCTCTCTCAGTTCATTTATTTATTAATTTAAAAAATATTTATTTAGAATGTTCCAGACACTATATAAGAACTAAAGATACAATGGGGATTAAAAATGGACATGGACTCATTCTGCTATTTTATGGAGAAGTTATAAAGCAACAACAACCAGAAAAATTAATTTTTATGACTTTAACTTTTGGAGTTAGATACTAAAATATTGACATTGTATGATGAAGTATGATGTTTAGAATTTGCTTCAAAATAATCCAGTGGGAAGCAACCAGGGAAAATATAGGTGAAAGTTTGGCCAAGAATAATTATTGAAACTAGGTAAGAGGAAGGTCATTATACCATTGTCTTTACTTTTGTGCATGTGTGAAATGTTCAATAATAAAAAGTTAAAGAAAAAATCCATTCTATGTAGGAACATGATTGGCTTCAAAATTTTTATCTGGGGGTGACTGGGACAGCAATGGGTTGGTAGGGAGTGTTTGACCCTAGGTTTGCATAAATTGAGATGGTGATTGCTCAAAATGAAGAATTGTTAATGGAAATTGTGGAGGATAAAGCAATACTCTCCTTTTAACCACAGTTTCAGAGATGGTTAGAAGTGATAAATCAGCCTGATAGAGGCATGCTATCTAAAATCAAAGAATAATGGTATTGAATAAATTGTCAGTAAAAATAAATCACACAATTCACGATGGCCAGTCACTTGTCGAAGTATCCTGACAAAGACTCATCAGAGGACAGTAGGGATAGAACATTTAGTTCAGTAACCACTGAGGGGATTAATGTGTGGCAATAACCATATTGCCATATTATCTGTTGCCTAACATTTCAAAGTCATTATATCTTCATTATCATCTTTGTCTTATGTCTGTGTGATATTTTTGATGTTAAGAGTTACCCTTTTTTTTTAATGTTTGCTTATAATATCCTTTCATATGCTTTACTTCTAAAATTTCTGTTTTGGATTGTTTTTATTGTATTATTAAAGATAGCATAGTGTTTATCTAGCATTTTCAGCCCAAAGCAAGAGTCTGTGCTTTTAATAACTAAGTAATAAAAAAAAAGATAATCCAGTCCACATTACTATCATAATTGATATATTTTATTTTATTCCTATCTCTATTTATTATTTTATTTTAGTTCTCTTGCTCTTTACTTAGTTTTCTGCCTCAAATTATAGCATATGTTTTCATTTTTCCCTTGCTATTTCTAAGTCAACCATCGAATTATTTTTTGGAATCGAGAAGTATTTCTGTAAACATTTTAATTGAATTACAGTGTGTAAAAAAATACGCAAATATTCAATGTACAAGCTTGATGAATTTTTACAAAGTGAGCACACCCTTGTAACTGACATCCAGATCAAAATAGAGAGAATTCCCAGAACCCAGTAGGCTTCAAGTCCTTAATTCCACTATAAACATAACCACTATTCTGACTTTTAGGGACATATATCAGTTATGTCTGTTTTTGAACCTTATATAAAGAAATCTTATAATAGATATTTCTTCGTGTCTGTTCCTTTCACTCAGTTTTGTATCTGTAAAAGTTATTCATATTGTTGAATATAGGAGTATTTTATTTTTTCATTTCTGTATAATATTCCATTGTGCAGATATACCATACTTTGTATTATTTAAGTATATTGCTTATATTTTAAACATTTGGGGATTTTCTTGTTTGTTTATTGCTATTGTTATTGTTACTGATTTCTAGCTCAATTCCCCATGGTTAGAGATGTATTCTATATGATTTCAAGCCTTTGGGGTTTATTGAGATTGGTGTTATGGCACAGATCCCTTAAGCTTCCATACAGAAAGAAGGGAAGACTTCTACATTTACAATACCAACAAGCTTGTAGAAAATGGGGTGGGTGATACTCCAACAAGAAATTGGGGTGCTGTCAGGAAGGGGACTGAATGCTGGTGAACAACAAAATGGAGGTGCCCAGTAGAAGCCTTTAGTCTCTTGTCTTTTCTTTCTTTTTCAAATCCAGATAGATGCTCTCCATTCAGTTGGCCAGGCATTACTGCCTTAGTTCTTTTCATTTCCCTTTCTTGGTCACCAAATGCTGGTTGTGCTGCACCTGCTAGTGCCATGAAAAGAACAGAGGTTCGTGACCCTACAGAAGTTGCTTAAGCCCTTTGAGCCTCATTTTTATCACCCATAAAATTGCAACATGCTTCATGCGTTTTTTGTGGGGATTATTAGTGGTAAGATAGTGCTTGGCACACAGTTGTCACCCAAGAAAATGTTAGTTGTCCCTCATCTTTTTAGGACAATCTCTTAGGTGATTTGCACATTCATTGAGCAGTTATTCACAATCTCCTTTCACGGAAAACCCTGCTAAGGCCTTGTTCTCCACATCGGAAATATTTTTGCATTCTTACATCTTCTATGCAGATTATTTACTTGGCATGCCTCTGGCTGTCAGCTCTCCCAGCTAAAACTGTTCTCTGTCCCTAACAAAAATGACATGGCAGGTGCATCCTCTCCTTGCCAGCCATCTTCTAAATGTACTAGATGCATCCCTCATAGTATCTCTTTAAGTGACCCGTACTAGTCTTTCATAAAGTCAAATGAAGCTGTCAGTGCCACTGCCCTCTTTTCTCCTGGAATGTACTCCAAATTAAGTTCCATTCATCCTTTCTGAAGCTTTATGTCAAACACTCTATTTCTAGGAACTGGAATCATTAAACATATAGCCTATAATCTTCTAAACTCAATTCATCATCAGCCAGTGTCATGCATTCATTCTGTATCTAGGCAATAGAGCTGGAGATACATCCTTTGGGCTTTAAATCTTTATAACAGCAAATGGATTTTGGCATCCATTCATTGCCAGGGACACTGTGTTTATTACTGAAATGAGTAACACATAGTTCCTTCCCTCCAATAGCCTATGATGTAGTGAGGTGTGAGAGACACATGCAAACAGGTAAATTGTCTTATGGTGTGCTAAGTGGGAGTACAGGGTCAGAGTGAGGTTGGTCAAGGAAGTTTAAATGGAATCACAAGATACAAGTGGAGGTTAACTAGACAAGGAGTAGGGGGAAGGTGACCTATACAGAGGGAAGAGTGTGTGCAAAGGCACAATACTGAGAGAGAGTAGAGCACAGTTGAGGATTTGCAAATCGTTCCATGAGTCTTAAGTTACAGAACTTTAAAGGGTTGGGTAAGGGAGGTGATTTTGAGACTATAGGGCAGGGGTCAGAAAACTAAGGTCGTCAGGAGGGCTGCCTGTTTTTGTAAGTGAAGTTTTATTGGAACACAGCCATACTCGTTCATTTACATAGTCCCTATGGCACCTTTCTTGCTGTGATGGCAGAGTTGACTAGTTGCCACACAGACCATTTGGAATACAGAGCAGAGAAGATTTACTAGTTGGGCTTTTGCAGAAAGAGTTTGCCAACCACTGCTATAGGGATACAAAGCGGTCAGATCATGATGGTCTTGGAAAGCCATACTAAAAAATTTAGACTTGATTCTGAGGAGCAACGGGAAGGCTGATGAAGGAGTTTAAGCAAGAGAATGACGTGGGCATTCGATTTGTGTGTCAGGAAAATCACTTTAGCTGCATATGCAGAATGCATTGAAGGGGGAAAGACTGAAGGCAGGGGCACCAATTAGGACGTTACTGCAATAATCCAGACAGGGGAAGACTGTGGGCTGAACTAGCATATGCCCAGAATTGTGATAGATGATACTTATGGAAGATGATAACAAGTAGCATTATCTTTCTTAGAGTTTTCTTCTGTGTCCTCTCCCTTTTTTTTTTTTTTTTTGTTCTCTCTTCTTATATCCTTCCCTCTTTTCATCCACATTTTTTCCCACTGTGATCTTTCTTTTCCTTTCTTCAAACATCCTATTTGACACTACACCCCTTGTCAAAGTCAGACAGGCAGAAACTTCAGAAATGCACATGTGAACTTCTGTGGTTGTGCCGTTGCTTTTGCAGCTTATTTGTCTCTTCCCGAATCTTCCCAACTGACTTATGGCTCTCACAATCGTCCTCCTTCTCCTCGTCTTAGTAGATTGACTTCGAGAATCTCTCAACATTCCACAGGTCACGCCAAGCACCATGTCGCTGCTGGCCCCGCATGCACCATCAGCTTAGAATTCAAACTTTTGACATTGGAAGGACCATCTTTATTATCCTGACTTTTACATATGATGAAACAGGTTGAGAGAGGTTACATGACTTGGCAATTAGTAGAAAAGCCGTTTCCTAATTCCTTATCCTGTGCTTTTTCTATTTCCTTACATCCAACAGTTCTAATCTCCTGTCTCAAACTAGGGAGACAAAATAGCAACACCGTTTCTTCCTTGTGGCCCCATCCAAACTGATCGCCTGAAGGAAGTTTGTATTAATAAATAGCCATGTAGCTGCCCCAGCTGCTTGACTATATATAGGTAGTTTTCTTAAGAAAGTCCACAGAGTAGATCAATTTCTTCCTGACATGCTAACTGGTAGTGTCAGAAACCATGCAGAACTCAATTATGAAATAAAGGCAAGGTTATCATCCAGGCTAGAAGTAGGAAAATTACAGGTGATATCCTAACTTTGAAATGTGAAAGTGTTATGGGATTTTATGACTTTCATTTGGGTTTCATTTCATTTCACTGTGCCTTTTAAACATCCAAGATCCCCAGATAAATCACTCACCATAAGAAATGATGGTCTCGTAACCTTTTGTAACCCAGAAAAATGTCACACACTTATTACCATCATTTCACAGCAACTTTGATATTTTACCTCTGCAGCAAGAGTTACACATGAAACACTGAAGCCAGAAGCTGTCATTTTTACAGCACTGAGTTTGAAGAAAGATACGGGTGTTGCTGAAAGGCTTTATCCCTTCTAGTCAGCTCCGCAAGCAAGGGCTGGGGAGGACAACCACTAGCCCTGGAAAATGTCAGGGCTGTCAAGGGTGGAGGAGGTATGTAAGGCCTGGCCTGGCTGGGGCATCTTCTGGTTGTGGTCTTCTAAAGAGGCACTGTTCAATACAGCAGCCACTTGCCACATGTGGCTATTCAATTAAAATTATTTTAAATTACATAAAATTTAAAATCCTGGCTGAGTGTGGTGGCTTATGCCTGTAATCCCAGCACTTTGGGAGGCCAAAGTGGGAGGATTGCTTGAAGCCAGGAGTTTGAGACCAGCCTGGACAACATAGTGAGACCACGTCTCTACAAAAAATTTAAAAAGTAGCCAGGTATAGTGGTGTGAACCTGTAGTTCAGGCTACTTGGGAGGCTAAAGCAGGAGGATTGCTTGAGCCCAGGAATTCAAGGCTGCAGTGAGCTGTGATGATGCCACTGCACTCCAGCCTGGGTGACAGAGCGAGACTCTGTCTCTTAAAGGAAAAAAATTAAAAAATTGAAATTTCATTCCTTAGTTGCATTAGCCATATTTTAAGTCCTAAATGACCACATGGGGCTAGTAGCCACTATATTGCAGGGGGTAAATATAGAGCATTTCTATCATCGCAGAAAGTATTTGATAGCACTGTTACAGAGAAAGACAGAATAGAGGAACAGAATGAACAACTCTGCAGGGAGGGAAACCGTGGCAGGTTTGGTCACAGCACAATGAATAAACCAAAGCAGCATAGTGCAGTAGCTAGGAATAGACATGAATGCTAATCTGGCTTCAACCTGTTAAAAGCTGGTTGGTTTAAACAAGTTACTTAAACTCTCTTCCTGATTTTTCTTTTCTATAAAATGTGGGTACTCATGATATTATTTTCCTATAGGCTTGTAGCCAGGACTAAATGAGACCTTGCATGCAAAGGGATGAGAATGATGTCTGGCACATCATATGGGCTCAAAAAATGATAGTGATTATTCTGAAGCTGAAACCATGTTATCAAATAACTGTTGCACACTGAGATCTACTAATAAATGTAGTAGTTTGGACTGACTCCAATAATGACAGAGGAAGCCCTATCTCAGGCTCTCCTTCATCTTGGAATTTTTAAAAAATGGGATGATTCTAGAGTGGGGAGGTGAAGAGAAAGTAACAATTGGTGAATATGGTATCAGAAAGGATTTCTATCAGCTACAAGCAACAGAACACCCAAACTAGCCTGTGACTTAAACCAGTAAAAGTTTTATTTGTCGAGGAAATTATTCTTCTAGCTTTCTGCTCCCCATCTCTAGTATACACCTTTCATTCTCACAGTTGCATTGTGTCTGTTGTTCTTCCAGGCATCATGTCAACATTCCTGGAAGGATAAAATGAGGTTCACCTTTTTATTTAGAAAGGGCGACTCCACTCATGGTCCCTCCAATACTTCACTGACCAGAAAAAGCCCTGTGCTACCCCTACATGTAAGCGAGGCAAGGAAGAGAGGTTGGTTTGTTTTAGAATGGGCCATATGAAATTGCCAACATTTGGGCATTTTTAATCAAAGAGGCAATTTCATATTCATGGACACATTGGAGTCCTGAACAAAATTGGGGTTCTGTTGGAAAAGAAGTAGAGAACATAGACATTGGGCAGGCAACGAACAGTGTCCACCACTAGCTCCCCTCCTCCCCACCAAGCACATCTGAGTCTCAAAGTCCCCTGAAAGCAATGGGTACATCATTTCGGAAAGAAGGGGCTGAAAATTATTCAGCGCAAAGCTGCAGAGCTGGGAGAGAAATCTAAACCTTTTGTCTCCAAGTTCACGTGCACCCTACCATTTTTCTCAAGCAAAAGCAAAAATGAAAAAGCTCCTTTTTGAAACAACACAAAATTCAAAGAAAACAAAAGGTTTGATCATGACGGAGTGTGTGTTGCATAACACTGTTTAAATCAGTCACAGATGCATGATTCTTTTATCAGAGGCATCAGTCACAACTGGGATGAAACAGGATTGTGCATAAATGCAGGGGAAATACATTGGCTTGTGTTAGAATTTAATTCAATTTCCATGCCTGCCTCCTTCCCTTAAGGGAAATGATTATCTAACTTGATGCTGAAAGGACTAGGCAAGATAAGCTTGTTTAAAGACAATGTTAGAAGAGAAGGTGGTATTGGGTTTTTGTTTTTGTTTGCTTTGCTTTCTTTTTCCTGATTGGATTTTCCCCCCAAGGGAAGAAACTTCAATGTTAAAGACAACGAAGCCACAGAATTAAAAATGCTTTGTCTAAATAGTACAAAACTACTCCATCCATATGAGTTATTGAATTCCATGGTACCGCTCTCAAAAGTTTCCCACTCTCATGGCCTTATTACTATTTGTTGACAATTTCCCAGCTTTTTCTCTAGATCTTTTTTGAGATTCAACCCTGTATCTTCCACTACCTACTGAATATCCTGCTTGAATGTCGATAGGCAACTCTATCTCAACATACTGACTTCATGATATTTTTTCTAAACAAGACAAAGTAAAACAAAACAGAACATCCTGCTCCTATTCCCGTGTATGTCATCTTAGTAAATAACACACTAATCACCCGGCGGCTCGTACCCAAAGCCTGGAATTCATCCTTGACTCTTCCATTTCTTCGTCCCCTTTGTATCAATGCAACCCCAAAGCTTGTCAATACCACTTCCTAAACATTTCCCAAACTCATGCAATAAATGTATAGTGTACCAAAAAGATTTTCTCCGTTATAAGCAAATATTTATAAAGCTTGATTAGTTCAGGAAAGCCACACTCATAAGCTGAACTAAAGATGGCCTGGCTGCGAATGGTGCCATCTAGTTCCATCACTTGATGCTGTGTGTCAAGTAGCATCTCCATGGAGACTTCTGGAGGTCCCTTTTATCCACCAACACCTGGCTGACTCCAGACCACATTGAAGAACTCAGTTGCCATTAGGGAACTGGAAGTCGATGGTGTAAGTGGTGAGGAATTAAATTTCTTCAAAAGGAGCCCTCCGGAGGACATTGTGCCTGTCTTGTCACTACTGCAGCCCCAGAATCTAGCAAGTACCTGGCACACAGTAGGCACTCAATAAAGATTAGAAGTTAAGAAAACGAATAAGGTGGGGAAGAATGCTCATTTTAATTCTTAAGACTGAAACATATTTTATGACCATTCCAGTTTTTCACAAAAGATTCTTCATCTTGCCAATATCTGGGACACCTTGGATTCAACCCAAGACAAGAGTAACTTGGATAGGTCTAGGTTTACTCACACCTGGGATCCAATTGTAAGTTCACCTCTCTGTCATTATGATTTAGAGATTATGTCTTAGTTCTCAAAGCTGCAGTATGCGATGGAGAGAAAATTGTCTTAGAAATCTCTGTTTTGTCATTTACTAGTTTTGTGATGTTTTACAATTTCCTTAACTCCATGTGCGTCAGTTATTTTGTCTTTAAAGTGGGAGGAATAACTGATACCTTGTGAGATTATTGGAGTGCTTCAATGAGATAACCCAACAGAAGCACTGGGCAGCGTTCCCAGCGTAGAGTAGACATTCAGTTAGCAAGTGTTATGCCTCTGTACTGCCAAGTAGATGGATAGTACTGGCATCTTACAAAACTACCAGTCCTATCCAGGGAGCTTGAGAGTGTCTGGGAGTCAACCACACATCTACTAATCAACCACAAAACTCTTAACGATCAACTCACTCTTCTTTTTGGGTTATATGGTCAGGTAGGCAGTTTGGAAATACCTATATGGCTTTGAATGGGTGGGTTTTTGACACTATGGTAACTATGGATGGTCACGCTTGAAGCTCTGCCTCCAGGGGGGAGGGGGAATGGGCAATATACATAACCGTAATATTTGTACCCCCATAATATGCTGAAAAAAGAAAGAAAGAAAGAAAGAAAGAAAGAAAGAAAGAAAGAAAGAAAACCAAAAAAAAAGTACCCTGCTGTGAAAGTAATTAAAATAATCACAGGCCTTTAAATTTATTCACCACTACATCTCTACTGCGGAGCCCATTTATCCATTTAATCATTCAGGTACCTACTGAGCACATTCCTCTGTGCTAGCAGCGCTGAGGCTCCAGGGATGGTAGTGAAGAAGACAGATGGGGTGTCTGCTCTCAAGAGGTGGGGAAAAGACAAATAAAATGAACGAGAAGATTTAACATCATGCTATGTGCAATGGAGAAATGAAAACCAAGATACAAAATAGCAAGCAGCTAAAGGAGGGAGAAAGAGGGTACTTTACAAAAGGCAGTTAGGTCTAACTGGCAGTTAGGTAGCAATGAGTAAAAAGGTCTCTCTGACCAGGTAGTAAGAAGCTGGTCATAGGATAATTTTTCAAAGTAAAGTGTGCTAGGTAGAGAGAATGGAAAGAGAAAAGTTCCTAGGCAGAAACAATCTTCCTGTATTTGCAAAATTTACAGCAGGCAAGAGCCGTTGCTATGTAGGAAAAGAATGATAGGACATGAGACCTGGGAGAGAAAAGAGGCCAGATCATGCAGAGAGAGCCCTGGAGCCCAAGGGATTTTGGGTAGTTTGGGTTTATTTTGAATGCACTGTCAAGTCATTGAGTAGTTTAAAGCAGGGAAGTGACAGGATACGGTCAATGTCCAATAGCATCACTCTGGCTGCCATGTGGAGGATGAGTTTAGTAGGGGGTGGGAAGGGAGTAAGAGGGACCCCAGGGAGACCACTGTGGAAACCATTCAAGGAGGCTGGATGGCGACCTAAACTAGAGTGGTGTGTCTGGAGATGGAAACGGGAATGGGTTGAGAATACATGTTTGAAGTAAAGTTGAAGGGACATGTTGGTAGATGGGATGTGAAGTGTTGAGGAAAACAAAATATCAAGGGCAGTGCCTGTCTCTTCAGCCTGGACACCTGGATAGGGCCCTTTACTGGGATGGGCACTGGGGAAAGTACAGATTGGAGCAGGGAGTGGTAAGGAGCTCTGTTTTAACTACTGAAAACTTGAGACAGCTATTAGATATCCAAGTCAAGACACAAACTCAGCAAGCAAAGATGCAATTTCACTCCTCAAAGTAGAGGTAAGGACTGGAAATACCAATGTGGGTGTCATTGGTGATACGGTGGATATAAGTCATGCATCTAGATGAGCTCTTCTAAAACTCAAACATAGATAGGGGGAAACGGAAGGTGTTGTTGATAGTGCCCAGAGGCATGCCAACATTCAGAGAGCACAGAGAGAAATAGATGGCACAAGAGATTGGAGAAGGACAACCAGTGAATTAAGAGGGTGCAGCATCACAGAAGCTAAGGAGAGAGAGGCTTCCAAGAAGGAGGGAGAGAGAAACTGAATCGAATGCCAATGAAAGGTTGAATATGATAAAGACAGAGAAGTGACCACTGGCCCTGAGTCAGTGGAGTCATGGGGACAAAAGTGGATTATGGAACTAATGGGAGTGAAGTAGAGAAAACCATTAACAGAGATAAATAACTTCTGGAGTAGTCTAGCTGTGAAGTGGAAGAGTGAAATTGAATAATAATTGAGGAGAAGAGATGTTCCCTTTCTTTTGTAAGACTGTAAGACGGGAGGCACTCCCACATGGGTAGGGTATGGGGCATATGGGAATTCTGTATTATCTTCCATTTTTTCCTGTAAATCTAAAACTATTCTAAAATAAAAGGTTTATTTAAAGGATGATGAAGCAGAAGAAAGAGAACCATTAGGAGCGAAATCCTTGAAAGGGGCTAGTTTCCAGAGCCCAAATGCAGGAGGGTAGGCTTGGCTATCAGTGAATATTGTTCATTTATTGTGAATAAAAGAAAGAATTTTATTACATTTGAAAGTTCATAAGACTTATATACATTCACTTACTTTTAACATAATAACCTTGGGATGAAGTTATGACGATGCTCATTTTACAAGATGAGGAAAAAAGGAAGTTCAGGAAAGTAAAGTCTGGACTAAGAATTGCACTCTCCATCAGCCAGAGGAATTTGGAGGACAAAGGCCAGGTTTTCTAGAACCCTTAAAGTGGTAGGTATGGCTTTGAGCATGTTGGCTTTCTCAGGTTTTATCCTAGTAAAGCATTTGCAAATGTTTAATGTTGGGCCTCAGTTTCCTCTGCTGTGGGTTGAAAAGATACAACCATATATATTTAGGGGCTCTTTGGATCCAGAATTGTCTGATTTAAAAAACTTCTGTTGTATAGATGCTTGTGATTAAAAGTGAGAATGGTTGGGAGTGTTTGCCGGGAAGAGAAATGTTAGGCAACGGAGAGAGAACTCATCATACATTGTCCACTGCACGTTGTTTGGAGGGTCTGTTTACAGCAACCTGCACTGTGTTGGAATCTTCCACGTTGCTCCATGAGAAGGTGTTGACAGCATCATCTTTGCTCCTCTGGTGTGGCCAGTGATTGGTGTGATACATTAATGCCTAGTCAGCTTCCTTTGCTTCTTCCCAGGGAACTTCATAAGGAATAAATTAAAACTCTGCAAATGACAGATCATTTTTGAGAGCCACTCACAAGTTCTTTTAATTATCCAGTTACATTTTTTTCAGCTCCTTATTCACTTTCTAGTTCTTCTCTGTTGAGAAATTTGAGAGCATCACCTGCCAGATGGCAATTATATTTCTAAAACATTTTAGGTTGTTAGCTATTCTATCCAGCAGCATAATTCCTTTATTAATCCAAGTCAATTCAGTAAGTATGTACTGAGAGCCTGCTGACACACTAGGTTTCATGCTCGAATGGGGACTCAAAAGACTCAGCCTACCTGAAGATTCACAGCTGTACGTAGAATAGCAGCAAAATCAAGCCCAGTGGTCTCAGCCAAAGTACCGTGATGACAGTTCCCATCTTCCTCTTTGTTTTGTTTGCCAGCCTTCCTGAAGATCTACCCTTCCCCAGACTTCCAGCCAAGTCGGGCCAACAGAGAGCACAGCAAGAGACCAGAGGTTGAGTAGAATGTGGGGTCAGGATATTCATTCCTGTGGTTCCCCACCCACAGGGTCACTGTTGGCTGGCAGTATCCTTCAACTGTCTGGTTGTCCTCTCCACACAGTGCTCTGCTTCTGGTCTTGGTGACACCCATTCAGGCCTCAGGGTCAGTGACACCCACCTGTTAGTAGCACCCAGCATACTCGGTCATTCAATCTTTATGAATGGCATGATACTGTTGCCTATGACTTTGTAAATGGTTCCCTCATTCAACTGTCAGTTACCTAACTGTATGTCCCCTCCATTTCCCATGGTGACCATGTCTGGTTTGCACCTACTTCATTTTTGTTTGTTATAAATTGAGTTTTTGTAATTGTATGCTGAGGTTTTTTTTAAGGATGAGCTCCTTGAGGTGTGCATGACAATTGGGGCAATGAAATTCGGAGGTTCCAGTTTGGGCTTTGCTACCTACTGCGACATGAAGTTTGCCAAGTTAGTTAACTTACTTAAACCTTCGTTTCCTCATCTATAAAATGGAGATTTTAAAAACAATCTCATGCTCAGGTGTTCGAGACCAGCCCGAGCAAGAGCAAGACCCTGTCTCTACTATATATAGAAAGAAATTAGCCAAACAACTAAAAATAGAAAAAATTACCTGGGCACACGGTGGCGCGTGCCTGTAGTCCCAGCTACCCGGGAGGCTGAGGCAGGAGGATCACTTGAGCTTAGGAGTTTGAGGTTGCTGTGAGCTAGGCTGATGCCACGGCACTCTAGCCCAGACAAGAGAGAGAGACTCTGTCTCAAAAAAATAAAATAAAATAAAAACAATCTCATGGATTTCTTGAAAAGACTGAATGAATAATGTATGTATAGCATCTGGTAGTTTCTGGAATAGTATTTTCTCCTCTGCCTTGGAGGTTTTAAAAGAGAGGTTTTGGTATCCTTAAGGGTAAGCTGCAACTACAAGGCTTCCCCTGTAGAGCCTTATATTGCTAACTCAGATTGACCTCTCATTACCTCCAAATGCCTGCGATCTTTGTTTGAATTTCTCCCATGGCATGGTTTATATTTTGCTTTATATATTTCTAATATTCCCATCCCACTTTATTACTGTTGTAACTTTGTTTTTCTTGAGAACAGAAAAACACATCTTTTTAAAGTACATTCCTTCTCACAATATTGTTCATTATACATAGATATATAGACAGATATAGATTTAAATAGATAATATTATCTGTTTTATATATACCATATATACAGAGAGAGAGAAATGACTCTTTCCTATTTAAAATTAAAACAGCTTTATTGATTTTGATTATAAAATTAAAGCATGTTAACGATAAAAATTAAAACTATATAAAGAAAGAAATATAAATACTACCAGAATATAAATAACAAAGATGATCAATGTTAATACTTTGAAGAACAACCTCCCCCACCCCCACCACATCTCTCTACGCATCTGCCTACGCTCAAAAAACTCACTGACTCACTCACTCATGTAATTTTATACAAATGTATCTTGACTACTATGGCATTCTGCCTGGTCCCTTACCTTCAACTGCTTCAAATTAGTCTATAAGTATATGGTAATTTCTTCACTGAAGTCAAATGTTTCCCCTTTTGTGACATTTCGTTTACAAGAAAGAAGAGATTCTTTCACCTTGGCTTGTTGACGGGGTCACCATAAATTACTCACAACTCTTCTAGGCCATTTTCACCAAAGCAAATCCAGTTTCCTTTTCCATCTGGAGTTCGTTGAAAGTTCGTATCTTATCTATGGGCTGTGGTACAGTGTCACTGGACACCGGTGTCCCCGATACATAGTTTTTCACTCAGTATCTGTCCTCATCCCAATGTAAGCTTCCATCCTCAGGTCCCCGGAAACTGAGGCTGCAGACCCGACAGCAAGGCCTGCAAAGCTCTCCCCACAACTTCGTTTTTTATTTCCTCAGTCTCTCTCTCTGCCACCTCTCCAAGGTCCCTGCAGCTTCTGAAGGTCCATGCCACTCCAATCTGACGTGCCATCCTCTCCCTTTTCCACAAGAAATCCAGCCATAAGAATGGTGCGACAGTCAACAACTTTATGCACACTATGGGAACGTCATGGGAGAGTGGATCACATGGCAGACCTTCATTCTTTGCCAACTCTCTGGCTCTTTCTCACTCTGCTGCTTCCCATCACGTGGCCCATTGGAAGGCGTGTTCTAAGCTCTCCCTCCTGCCCTCTCTCCACTGCTTCTCCACGAGAAGCACACTCACCAGGTCAGCTCACTTTCCCCAGACCCAAATGCAGGTTAATCACATGTTTTCCACCTTGTTACAAGATCACCGTCGTTTCAAGCAGTCCTTTTGAGTTATCTCCTTATAGAAGCCTCCCCTTCTCTTTTCTTGTCTACTAGATGCTCCTCTTGAAGCCGAAATGCTTATAGGATCGTTTCCCTTATTTTCATTCTGTGCTCCCTTTTCCTTTTTGGATAGTTGTACCTGCTTTCTACTCTCCTGCCTAAGCTTTTCAACCCTGTCTTCATAGATGGCACTAGCTGCGCCCTTGGCCATTCCAGCCAGGGTGTGCAGGTGGTTCGGGTCTGTGAACATGTCACTCCACCTGGGACACTCTTGCTGCTGCTGCTGCTGCTTCTCTGTGATGACTGCAGCTGCCCCGGTCCCTTTCTCTCCTGATCTGCCTCTGCACAGATTGCTGCATCAGATGCTCTGGTCCCTTTTCACCTCCATTCCTCATGCTTTCTATGCTTTGCAGGGAATTGACGATGACTGACCTGAAGCATGAACAAGTTAACAGCAGTGGGGGCGGGGTCAGGCAGAGGGGCCAGCAGTATGCGCAAAGAGGCCTTGAGGCCAAGGGGAGCAGAGAGGAACCAAAGACAGAAGGAACCTGGATTGCTGAGGGCACAAAGAAGAGGGGAGAGGGCAGGGTGAGGCTAAGAGTAAGGGAGGGCCAAGCCACTTCCTGTGTTCTTTCTCACATACCGTACATCAGTCACAGAGCAAATGTATTTGCTGTATTAAAATATACAGTATTATATAGGAGCCAAGCAGAAAAATATATTTGGAAATTTTTATTTTATGTGCCTAAAAGGTAGCTGTTTTAAGTTCACATATCATATGTTTTCTAAAGGTAACTATTTTACGTTCAGATTTCTCATATTTTCTATTATTTTCAAGAATTCCTATAGAGAATATTTCAAGTACCCTGCATGCCATCTTGAGATTTTGTTGTGTGGGTTTGTTACTTTTTTAGTCCTAAAAGGAATAAGGGGTCATTGTAGAGAATTTGGAAAGTAGAGAATGGCAATCCCTCTACATTTTGTGCATTTTACATTCTCCTGTGTTACTGTTTCTCTATACGTAGAGTATTGTAATGATTTGTTTAAATGACCTTCTACCCCCAGTAGATCATGAGTTTCCTAAGGCTTTAAGTTGATGTTACACATGTCTATAACTCCAGTGCCTAGTACAGTGGATGGAATCTAACAGAAGCTCAACAAACAATTTTCGAGATGACTACATAGCTGGATGAATGAAATGGATGTGGTAAGTAGAATAATAGGATTAAAATCTCTAGGGTTCTCTTAGTTCCATGGGGATATTGAATATTGTGCAGCAAAACTGAGAACAAATAAGAAATGCCTAAAAGAAGCCAAATTCTATGAAATAGGGTCAGTGTCAGGGTAAGCAGAGGAAGACTGAGAGTGCTGTGACTTACCGAGTCTCTTACATGTGCCGGGCCTGGGCCTCACTGCAGTGTGCTGGGCCCCACTGGCAGCAAAGAGTATGGAGAGATCTAGAGGTTCCAGCTGTTCCAGCTGGGCCGCCTTGTCAGGGTAGCAATGTAAACAACCCTGAGCTCTAAAACGCTAACTCTAATGATAATTTGTGTTGGAAAGGAAGATTTGGGAAGCAAGAAGACCATTCAGAAGATTGAAGATTACAGTAGAAAGAAGAAGGAAGATCAAAATAAAGAAAGGCTAGAGGATATGGAAAAGAGAAAGAAAAAAAAACAGATTTGAAAGATACTTAGGGGAAAACTATTTGAATGTAAAGGGTGAGAAAGAAAAAATGGATGAGAAGGGTTGTGGAACTTCACACCTAGACATGTATCGCTTTCTCACTATTGACCAATATGAGGACTACAACAAAAGATGTGGGTTTAGGATATTGGGCAAGTGTGGGATGGAGGACTAGATTATTCTCACTTCAGCATATTGAGTTTGTGGTGACTGAGAAATATTCAATTAAAGATGCAAGAAATATGCATGTGAAGTTCAAAAGGGAGATGGAAGTTGGAGGGAGGTGCTTTGCTGTGTTCAGATAGTTCTTTAAGGCCGGTCCAAAGGTAGTGAGTTATTGACTGTGCACAGTCAGTTACAGATTGAACTTCTTGTTCTACTACTTTGCCCCCTCCTCACTACTGCACTGGACTAGTCTTTAAAAAATAAATAAATAAATAAATAAATAAATAAAATAGTTCTTTAAGCATAATTCCATTTATCCTTCTCTATTTATTCTTCTGTGTCTATCTGCTTCCATATTAAACTTTAAGGTCCTTAAAGTCAGATACCTTGTCTTATTCTTCATTGTATCTCCAGTGCCTACCACATAAAAGTTGCTCAATGAACAACTGTTGAACTTATGAATGATTGTTGAACTTTTGGAATAGTAAGATGGGAATTATTATTTGCTGAAGCCATGGGGGAGTCAGATGGTCCACAGAGATCGAGAAGAAGACTAGGGAGGAATCTACTGGAATGCTGACCTCTAAAGAAGAGGAAGGGAAGCCCACACATAGAAGATTGGAAACCAGAGGTGGGAGGACAGCCAGAAGGGACCTTTTCCAAGATGCAAAAAAAGGAGACGATTTCAAAAGAAGAGGTCGAGCTAGTATTAGGTGCCTTAGGGATCAAAGAGGATGAGGATGTAAGGACACCCACTGATTTTGGCATTTGGAAGTTAGGAAGTCACTGGTGACTTGACCAGGAACAATTATGATGAACATAGCCATTAGTGAATTCAAAGAGAGACAGACAAGGAAATACATATAATGAAAGCAGACTCATTTCTCAGGCATTTCAGGATAGTCAGAAAGAGTAAAAATAATAGCTATAAAGATAAATTATGTTAAAGAAAGCTTAAAAACATAATTAAACATTTTCATAGATTGAGAAGAAAGAGCCAAGCTGAAAAAAGTTGAAGATACAGGCAGAGAAGTCTGTAGAATAGTTGTAAATTTCCATACTGTTAGGATTTATAGAAAGTATATCACATTCTTACTCATATCCACTATCCATTCAATATTTTTTCTATAAATGCTATTTTGGCCATTTGTTGGTTCATACCCACCAAAATGTTTTTTGAGTTTCTATACCACAATAGCCAGCATCACTGAGATTCTTTCAGCGTCATCTTTTTAGAGAAAGCCAATCACTTTATAGATTTTAATGAGCCTCACTACTCATGAAAACATTTATCAGCCTTGCCTCTCCCCATTTCTTGTTTCTTGCAGCAATAAGAGACTCCCAAAGATAAGCTGCCAAAATGACCATCAGTGTGTGGGGCCCTGTTTCACTGTGATCACAAATAGTGGCTCACGGTATTGCTGACATCATCAGCAGAAGAGTGTGTCCATTGGGTTTTTAAATTATTATTACTTTTGATGATTTGTTAATACTATGATGGATAATATCTACTACACGAGGATCATGACTGACTTTAAATCAGTTTCTGTTCCATCTTAAATCTTATGTTTCACCATGTGTCTATTAGCTTATTTCACAATATTTTGAAAGAAATTACTAATTATAGCCCATTTTTGTACATTGCTAAACTTTTCCAGAGTGGATCTTAAATCTTGTAGATGATCAGCCAGCTTGAAACAAAATGATATCTGAGTGTTTCTTTTATAACGCACCCAATAACGTCAAAAGTTTCCCTAATTCATGCTACCATGGCAACTATTTTTATTAACAGCTTTTAGCTCTCCTTTTGTAGTCCCAGACAAGTTAGTAAGGTAAAGTCAAAACATTCTTTGGGGGTTGACCTAATTGGAAATCCTCCCTGTTGCTCTCTCTTCTGGGTAATAGAGTTGTTTTCCAACAATGTTTTATTTTGTTGGCTCAAAAGTAAACAACATTAAGCTCCTTACCATTTTAATTTGTTTCAAATATGAGGCCCTACTTAAAACTAAGAGACTGTTTTCTTCAACAGAATAAGGTTTAGTTCATTCAGTTTTGAGTTTGGAAGAAAAAATAATGTGTGTACTCTCTTATTTGCAATATTTAGTGAATGCACTCGTTGCTTAAGTTTTAAATTCTGAACTGGAGCACAAATTCTTTGGGGGAAAAGCATACAATTGGTTTCAGGAGAACTTTTAGCCTATTTAGGATGACAGAACTGGGATTTCCATGACCAGCCTATGCTATACTCTCCCTCTTTAATTTTAAATATTTAACGCAATCTAAAACTTTCCCCTCAACTACAAATACTACCTGGGCTAGTGCAGCACAAAGGTATCAGAAGGGAAAATTTGGGGGCCCACAGTAATAACTAGCTGTCAGTGAACCAGAAATTGAAACATCCACTAAACCATAATCTAATCAACCCGCACGCTTGGTCAAACTTCAGAATAATCAGACCTGTCATTGCTGCACAAAAGGCTGTTGTTAAATGTCAATCTTTCTATCACCAACAGGAAAGTCTACTTCCATGGTGTTTACAAGTCCAGCTTTGGAAAATCTGGTCCTAATCCCAGACTAACTTCCTCTGCGATAATTGCTAACATAACAGTACAACACAGCGACCTTGTTAATGGAACCGTTATTTTAGAAATCCACCAAATACTCAGCTGCCTGCCTAAAAGGGGTTTCAATTTATGCAGATGCCAAAGGCTGTGCTTCTTGGGATCCAAATCAGCCCAAATGTCTTTCCTCCCCAGATGAGGTGACTGATCTGAACCACAAGCTCAATTATACTCTGGGCCCGAACTCCTCACGCCTCAGTCTGCATTGCATCTGGAAACCATTGAAATAATTTTGTTCTGATAGAGCCACTGCAGAGAAACTGGATTTTTGAGTTAGAGAACTAATGATGGTATGAGCTGGGACAAGGTTAAGCAAGTTGGCCAGAGGGATTCTTGCCTCTCAATCTTGGAAGCAGGGGTTCACAGTAAATATGAAGAGCAAATCAATTGTGATATAGGAGTCATGCTTGTCATTGTGCATCCTTTAGCACACCATGCAAATCTCTTTCAGAGTATTAACTGGAGAGAAGGCTGGAGGAAATTTTTCAATCCCTTGTCTCCTCTTCCCATTAGACCATAAATTTCTTGACAAAAGATCTGTTACATTTCCTCAATGACAAACACAATTCCTGGCTAATAGCAGGTGCTCTATATTTATTTATCTAAAGAAGTAATACCTTTCAGGGAGCAGAAATTTTGGACACTAAAACGCTGGACCCTTTCTAGAATCTGGGGAAGCCTTCAAATTTAATATCATCTGTATATAAAATTGCTTGTTCCAGGATAATCTCGCTACAATGTAAATACAGTTCATTAGTTACTTTATTGCTAATATTAGGAATGATACATTTCTGGTTTCATTATCAAAGGATAATAAAAAAATGCATCTTCTCATTCCAAGAAATGCTCTTCTAGGTTCAAACACATTCCAATCGGTTGTGACCTGAGTCTGAAGACGCTAAAAGATCCAGACAAGACTGACTATAGTAGTTAATTTTATGTATCAACTTGGTTGGGCCACAGTGCCCAGATATTTGGTCAAACATTATCTTAGATGTTTCTATGAGGATGTTTATTGGATGAGATTAACACTTAAATTTCTGAACTTTGGGTAAATCATACTGCCCTCCAAAATGTGAGTGGGTCTCTTCCAATCAGTTGAAGGCCTTAATAGGTCTGTCACAAACACTGATCTTCCCTGAGCAATAAGGAAGCCTGCCAGCAGACAGATGGCCTTTGGATTTGAACTACAATATCAGCTCTTCCCTGGGTATCCAGCCTGCTGGACACCTGCAGATTTTGGACTTTCTAGCCTTCATAACCACATGATCCAATTCTTTATAAAATTCTCCCTAATTATACA
>VBSM01003215.1:22848371-22867863 GCA_008086735.1 Cheirogaleus medius | reverse complement strand
AGTATTTGTTTTTCTGAGTTATTTCACTTAAGATAATGACCTCCAGTTCTACCCATGTTGCTGCAAAAGATATAATTTCATTCTTTTTTATGGCTGAGTAATATTCTATGGGGGGTTATGTGTGTGCATGTATACACACACACCACATTTTCTTTTTCCAATCATTCATTGATGGACACTTAGGTTGATTTCATATCTTTGCTATTATGAATAGTGATGTGATGAACATACAGGTGCAGGTATCTTTTTAATATAATGATTTCTTTTCTTTTGGGTATATTCCCAGTAGTGAGATTGCTAGATTGAATGATAGTTCTGTTTGAGTTCTATGTTTAGTTTGATGTTTGTGGCATAGAAGTTGCACTAATTTATATTCCCACCAACAGTATATAAGCATTCCTTTTTCTCTGTATCCTTGCCAACATATGTTGTTTGTTGACTTTTTAATAATAGCCATGCCAGCTAGTGTAAGATGATATCTCATTGTGTTTAATTTGCAGTTCTATGATAATTAGTGAGGCTGAGTATTTTTTCATACATTTGTTGGCCATTTGTATGTCTTCTTTTCAAAAATGTTTGCTCATGTCCTTTGCCCATTTTTTAATGGGGTTATTTGGGTTTTTTTCTTGTTGTTGAGTTGCTCGAGTTCATTGTAGATTCTGGATATTAGTCTCTTGTCAAATGCATAGTTTGCAAATATTTTCTCCCATTCTGCAGGTTGTCTGTTCACTATGCTGAGCATTTCTTTTGCTGTGCAGAAGCTGTCAATAGTTTCAACTGCATCAGTGAACTGCAAAGAGGTTATAGTCCTCTGGACTTGTAGTGGCAAAGGCTCTTTGCAGTCCTGAGCTATCGTAATACTTTTTTATCAACTGCATGTAATTTGTGGCTTTCCCTGAGAAATATCCCATTGTTATTTGGTGCTTCATGAGGTCATGAAGACTCTACACATTGACAAAAGAAAAGGGTTTTCTTCATTTATGAGTATAAAGGAAGAATAGAGGTGAGTTACACATTTATTTGAGAAAGATTCATTATTCCAAATTTCAGGAATGAGTAATGAGAAAGTGCTAAAAGTTGTGGCTTCTGAGAAAGGGGAATTAGAGGTCTGGGGAAAGAGAAGAAACTCTCTGTTATATGACCATTTCTATTGTTTACATTTTTTTGACTGTGAACATTTATTGCCTTTACTCTTTAGTATTCTTTTTATATAATTTATTTACTCTTAAAATTAGTAATTTAAAGCAGTAGAAAAATGTGGAAGATTTGTATATTAATAAAGAATAGGCATGATACATCACTGAATGCAAAGATGGAGTTAAAGACTAATAATATGTACAGTATAACTTTGAATAAAAACATTACACATATCCATCTATTTGTGTGCCCCATACCATTGTATACCTCCCATTGGGGGACTAGAGGAGGAGAACTTAAGAGTATTAATTTGACTTTAGACTCTTTTATGTTTTTTGAGTTGTTACAACATGTGCATCTTACTTTCATAATTCAAATAACTAAAATTTTATAAAAGCAAATGCCCCCAGATATCTATAGATATAGAGATATATACACAAATCTGTGTGTGTCTATTTTAATAGACATAGAAGAAAAACTATATGTGCATGTCTATTTTAATTTAAATGGAATTAGGTTATATATATATATGCATACTTACATTGAAGATCAGATGAAAATACGAACTCTTGTCATTCAAATACTTTTGTGACTCATACAGTGGATTAAAAATATATGAATATTTGGAGAAATGGAAGGCAAAAGTTTACAGTATCCTCTAAAGAGAGAATTGTAAAGGGCAGGATGATAGCTGAAAGAACAGCTTGGAGGTGTACTGCTTTAATATTTTTTTCCCTTGGAGTCTATAACTGGAAAGGAAAAGCTCTAGGTCTGGGAATTTCTGGGGTCATAACTCAGAAAAAAATGCCAGGTCAAGTATTATTTCATTTTGGAGAGACCTGACTTGCACGGACACGGCATGATGAAGTTTAGATTTATCTAGAAAGACTCTTGTTTGTCTTTGATAGCTGGGAGTGGAGGGAGAGGACGAGAGAGATTTCTAGCTTGAGAAGAGAGGAAGGTTACTGGAAGGGGTGGCAGACAGTGAGAAATAGGAAGTTGAAATGGAGAGGATGGTGAAACTCTCCCTGTGGCAACCGGAGCCGGGCCGAGTAATGTGTCCAGACGCGTCATTACTCACCAGGATAGAGTTTAGCCTGTTATTTCCACACACTGTAGTAAAGTGGACTCTGACCATCTGGCCGGGGACACGATGGGGAGGAGTCACACGGGGGCAGGGCGATGTTCCCAGAAGCCTCGTCTCTGAAGAATAAACCCTTAATAAGCTGGGTGACAGCAATGGCAGGAAGTTACTCAAATAGCAGCAAAAGCAATCAAATAAACGTGGCTTTAGGGGCTTCCTTGCATCTTAAATGTTCCTGGCATTGGTTTTCCTAAGAGTTAACACTCTTGCACATACCAGTGCTCAAGGATATTATCTACACTCACCTCTGTTCCCATTTTTTTACCAGAAATCATGTACCTTTGGACATGAACAGGACTTTACAAACAAAAGATCCGATTGAGAACATTTATGTCTAACATTCTTCCACATTCCTGAGGTTCAAATTAGGGCAGGTACCGGATATTTCATGACATTTCATGGCATCTCATTTCTAACACTGGCCCAAAGTATCCAGTCCTAAGAAGTTACTTGGATCTATAGATTACTAATTTATTACTTTTTTAAAATTAAGAACAGGTGTTGAATTTTTTCAAATGCATTTTCATATATATGGAGCTGACCGTGTGAGTTATGAGATAACTTTCTTTAAGATATCCTTATATTTCAAGAATTGTACTTCATATCTATTTCATCTTCTCATAGTCTAAAATTAGAAGAATATAGGATTCAAATACTTTTTTAAAAAAAGTGACTTGGCCTTGCTTTTCTACCTGTGAAAGAAAAATAGGTTGTATTGACACAACTCCGAGAGGTTCCAGGACCAGTCACTGCAAGGCACTTGGAAGAGAAATGGGAGCTCAATTCTGCTCCATCCCCAAAATTTCTAGGCATAACGGCAAGGTGAAAGACTATCTCCATTAATCTCCTTGGGTAATCATTTACGAAGAGCATAATTTGTA
Source organism: Cheirogaleus medius (assembly GCA_008086735.1). Taxonomy (NCBI): domain Eukaryota; kingdom Metazoa; phylum Chordata; class Mammalia; order Primates; family Cheirogaleidae; genus Cheirogaleus; species Cheirogaleus medius. The sequence goes on along the minus strand of VBSM01003215.1, from coordinate 22,864,701 downwards.
AAGCGCTACAGAGGCATAAACATCAGAGGTGTCTGTTGCCGATGCCCTCTGTGTTCCATCCACAAAAGAATTTGGCATTAGAACACTCTAGAAAGAAGAAATTAGACTGGTTCATTTTATAATCGAGTGAAGCAGGAGCAGTATCTGTTTTCAATCCTTATTCACTTCTTTAGAGAGCTCCTTCCTCACTGGAAACAACAGTGCACTTTCTAGCACAAGCCATTTGCCTTAACTTTATTTTCCACAAATGGATATCAACTCTGAGCCCCACTCCTTCCTCCCCCACCCCAGCTCTTGGCAGCACCTCCCTCCCCACAGAAGCGGGGCAAAGACCAAGGCTATAACTGACTCCCCACATGTACGTCTGGCTCGCACCAGGGACAAAAACCAAGTCTGATGACAAAGAAACAAGTCAACCAACCAGCAATTCTTTCACCAAATGAAGTCCTAACTTTGATTTTCCATCCCGAGAGATTTAACTGGTGGTGAAACAAGGAGGCCAGTGTTGCAGAGCTGTGGTCTAGGGGGACAGGGTCTGTCCTGAAAGGGCGCTCCCAGCAAAAGGAGGGTTGTCTTTGGTCTGGTCCTGACCGTTGCCCCTCCTTCGGTAGATGCCTCCATTTTTAGTACACACTGGCCATATTCCCACCACAAAGCCAGCATGGGGGACTGTCAGAAGTCTTGCGGTAACACTGGAATTTAGTTTCCATAAAAAGTGGAGCAAGGAGTCTCCTGAGAGAGTCTCAAGATCTCTCATCAGATCTGGAAACTCAGCCTCAAAACAACCTAAATCCAGAGTTTAACTTATCTGAGCTTGGCTCCTATATTCAGAAATACTTTCTTTTATTTATTTTCATGTGGTGTTGCCTTCAGTAAACATTCATTTTTTAATTTCCAAACCTGCTTCTGAGTTTCTAAAAGGAATATTTTTTCCTCCACACACTGGAGAAAGAAGGAAGTCAGAGTGTCCTGTGCCAGTGGCTAGTGTCAGTAAGACGTGGGCCACTGATGTGGGAGCCAGTGACCGCGTATGGCTGGGACAAAGGCAGGGTAGAGTCAGCAACCCAGAGTCCCAGAGAAAAATTGGATTCCTTCTTTCCGCTTGGAAATTCTATCAGTGGCCGCTTGTATTACAAGGCTGTCCATTCATCAAAGAGGATAACGTTGGTTATGAGGGGATAAAGCCTGTGGTTTTATGGTAATGCCAAAACAAAAGGGACTGTAAATTAAGGAACTGGTAAAGCTCTTTGAGTCTGGCATGATGATTGTTGCAGATCGGACTCTGAGGAACCAAGAGGAAAGGTGCCCTGCCCAAGAGCTTGCAAAAGGGAAAGTAAGAACAAGATCACAGGTTGTCTGAGCCTCTCCCAACTCCACGCCCTCCCTCCCCTTAACGCCTGCCTTATTGAGGCTCCCAGGTGGTGTCTGCCCCACATCTCACTCTTGAAGCCTGCCCAGCTCTCCAAGGGAGAGATGAGTTGTTAGCAGGATCGCTGGAGTAAATATCTCAGGACTCAGACTCAGAACCAGGGGGGAGTGCGCGCTTCCCTCCCAGCCACGAGGCATCATCAGACCCTGATGAAGAAGGAGGCAGGATTCTAGATTAAAGAGTCTTGTGCCAACCCCTGCCAAAGTGCGGCTCTGAGAGGATCGACCACAGGAGAGATAGGAGCAGGATGCAGGAGGACAGGGAAGGAGGGAGAGAAGAAGGGAGAAGGGAGGGGGTAATGGTAGAAGAGGGAGAGAAGAAGGTAGCAGGAGGCGGGAAGATGAAACTTAAAGGATGAAAAACAAATCAGAGGAAGGAGAGGGAAGGGGGATTATGAAACAAGAAACAGATTTGGGCATATCTTTTTGTTACTGGTTCAGAAATTCCAAATCTGAGCATCACATGGAGTCTGCTGTGTGCACCAAGGAACAAAAACACACTGGGTTCCTCGCACCCAGGGATCCCGTTCTCATCCTGAGCAGTTGGAAGGGCCAAGTCCTTGCCATCTGCATGCTGAGAAGAGGGTGGATGAGGGACTCTCATTTCTTGACCTTTGACAGATACGTCTCTGGACATTCCATAAATCGTATGCTAAGGGTGCTTCCCAACACTGGCTCAGAGAAAATGCTGTAGGCATGCATGTTCTTTGGTGACTTTTCAGACAGAAACTCTTCTGAGAAGCCCCTAAGCCCCTTAAACAGATGTATGTGTTAATGTCCTTTGTCCAGCCAGGAGCCGCCTCCAGCTTTGCTATACTGAAGTCTGTGGGTGCCTTTGAACTTCAAATCGATTCCAGATTTTGTGTGAGTGCTGTGAGTGGCAGCATTCAGCCAGAAATGCTTGGGGCTGCATGAACAAAAGCAGCTACAGAGGCTAAGTGGCTGTCCCTCTCCCTGATTCTTGCCACAGTTTGCCCTCAAGCTCTCGAATTCACGGTGCTAAAAGGGGCAGAGATGCCAGATTGAGACCCTGACCACTTGTGGAGTCTGTTAACATCTGTAAACACTGGGCAGACCCCTGGGAAGGGCCCACTGTGGACCTGTGTGTCTGCAGGCCTCAGAGGACCCCTGGGAAAAAACTGAGCGAGGCAGACAGATGAGCTGACCAGAAACAAGGTCCTAGTGTTCCAACGGGTCTGGGGTTTATGAGTACAGCTTCGTGTCTGTATTTGGATGTTTTCCCTGTGATGAGGGATTCTCAGAGTAGTAAAAGAAAACAAAAGTGAAAGAACTGTTTATGCTCAAGCTCTGCTCTGGGGAGCCTTTGACAAACTGTAAAGCACGAGGGGAGGGAAGCGTCCTCCCCGGCGAGAGCGCAGATGGGCTTGGGAAGGAAGGCGATGGGGAAGGCTTAAAATTGAGGTCCAAAATTGCGTGCTGCTTTGACATTGGGTGAAATCAGGGGGTCCTCAAATGGCCTAACTGCAGGTCCCTCTCCTCACTATGCTCCCACCGATAAGGTCCCCTCATCAAGCAATATTATGGGATGGACCCGGTGCGGTCCTGCTTATCCTTGATTCATGGGTTTCAGTTCCCTGCCAGCCTGTGGAATTATTCAAATAAGCCAATCATATCCTCCCATGTGAAGCAAGGGCACTTCGCCCTTTTGCAAAGACAAAGCCTATTTCCCGCACTTGGGTTGTTCGTTCCGTTCCCAAGTGCAACCCTGTGTGGTCTTGCTCAGTGTGTAGTGTCCTCCTTTGCCAGACTGTGAGTCTATGTGACTCATAAACTGTCAATCTTGTCTGTCCAGTGTGAGACACTCCCATAACCCTAGGGCAGGAATTCCTCTCTCACCAACAGGGTGACTAGAAGGTGACCAAACCAGGGCTTGGGGCTCCGGCACACTAGCAATAATGCTGGTGGTGGGGGGAGTGGGAGGGGCAGTGGTGATGGTGCCACCTGGATGCAGCAGAAGGAAGTGCCAGCGGCAGGAGATGGCAAAAGCAGCTTTGGGAACAGCCTTGCATAACGTGCTTTTCAGGGACATCAACATTCTAATAGTGAAAACCTGGAGAAGAGTGAGCAGCTAGTCTTCTCCATTTCCTGTGGCCTAGGAGACTGTACTGGAAAACATGCCTGGATTCTAGTCTTTATTAACTAGCTACAAAACCTGGGGGAAGTCATTTCCATCTCTCTGAGCATTGATTTCCTCTTCTATGAAATGCATGCTGCACACTGGACTGCAGGTGCATGGGTGGAAAGGCTGATGTTGAGGAGATGGAAACTGCAACAAAAACCCCTCGCATCTATCAATTCACTCATTCCTGTCCCAGCCCCACTCCCAGTGCACGCATCTCTGCTGCTCCAACATCTCCTTTCTTGCCTACTCAGAACCCAGGTGAAGTTAGAGTTTGGGGAAAATATTTGCACAAACTGAGCTCTGTGCCAAATTATAAAGGCATGGTGATGACAGAAGGGAAATGAAAATGTACTCTAGACAAGGTGCCCGGGGAAACTGGTCTGGCTTGAGTAAAAGGTCCATTTGGAGAGAAAGAAGAGATTCATTTGGAGTGAGAAGAGATGGGCAGGGAAGATGTGGCTGGAAATGAATGTCTGGCAAGGATAAGTGTGTGTCACCTATTTGCTGGTGGTATCGGGTGAGTCACTTAACCTGGCTATATCTGTAAAAAGAGACTCGAATGTGTGCACGGTGTTGGCCACCTGGCTACATTGTACCTAGGTCGCATGGCAGTGTGGCTGGAAGCAGTGTCACTTTCCCTGGAGAGAGTTATCTCAGAAATGCTGTTGCTCCCTAAAGGTGTTTTATGACCCCAGGGATATGTTACAAAGTTGTGGTTTCCACCTGAATGATAACCAGACTGTGTGTGAGGGATTTTGATGGGTTATCTGTGGGGTACTTGGTGGTATCTGTTACAGTCTCAGGCAGGCAGGACGCAAGTCCCTTTGGTCACTATCCCATTTCCCACCTTTCTCTAGATGCCAGCAACTGACCCAAAGATGACCAGTTTGGGGTGGGTACAGTTTGTTTCTACAAACTCTTCCATTTCCTTTGTTTGGTGTCTCTGGGCAGCTGTGATATCTGTGTTTCAATGATGGGGCACGCATGTGCCTTCTTTGGCACAACCTGGAAGTAGCTGGGTCAGTAGATATGGTCTCATTGTGAGGGCTCAGCGGAATCCTAATGCTTAGATTAGCCACAGAGCAGAACTCCGGGCCACTCTTGAAGGCCAAGAATGCAACTCCAAAGTGTCATCAGTTTCCCTTACCAGCCTTTACCTACACACACAGACCATCAGGATTAGAAACCATCAGAAGGCAGGCAGAATGGCATCACTGGTCCTGCACACCCGCCTACAGGCAGGTACTCAACAAAGATCCTGGACAAAAGTAACATTTCTTATGTTATACCATATTATGTATTATTGTGGTATTAGTATGATGATGACAGATTCCTGGATTTATGTCATGTTCAACTATCAATGAGTCAGTTGCAAAACAATTGGCATGTGTTTATTTGGGAATACTCTAGTATTCCTGAGATGAACTAAGGGTGAAGAAAAAACAACTTTGAAGAGCAGAAAGAAGCACCAAAGGCAGGTGAGCCTGGAATTTCCTTAGGAAGGGGCCTCCTTAATCCTTCTGCCTTGATAATAATATCACATTGACAGCAGGGCCTGAGAGGAAACTGAGGCCACAGCTGGAAGATGTAACAGAGGAAAGAACTGCTATTTGTTGAATGTCATCTTCATCGCCAGCACTTATACATACATTCATTCAACTTTGATATTCATAAGCACCTGAGGCAGGTATTAGCTCTCTTTTTATAGATGAGGAAGTAGACAAAGAAAGGTAAAGACTCTTCATCCGAGATTGCACAGTTGGTCAGTGCCATTGCTGGAACCCCAGCACCTCAATCTCATCCTCCTTTCCTTGTCCAAATTCTCCCTCCCTCGGGGGGAAACTGGGGGACCCGCCCAGGCTGTGAGAGGTTTTTAGAGAGGAAGCCATCTTGTGGGGTTCCTTACTTAAAGCTGTAAAAATAAGACTGGCATCAAGGGTGCAGAAGGAACAGAGAGTGAGGGAAACATGGTCAGATAGGGATGCTAGGGCAGGTCTCCAGACCTGAGTAGGTTCAGAAGCAGAGACAGAAGCCAGTGTGAACATGGGGGTCAGAGAATCAAACTGAGGAGTATGGGGGTCATGGGCCAAGGGAATGCAGGAGAGTGTTCTTGGATGGATATCTGGGAAGATTCTCTGGCCACAGTGGCCCAGCATGATGTGAAGGAGGTAGGCCATGTTTAAAATTCCGGAAGTTGGTTCTCTTTTTATTATTTTTTATAGTTTACCCATTTCGTTGAATTCCTACCTTTTTCAGGGTCATGCAAAGATGTAAGTTCTCAGGGGCGGGGTTCCTGCTATCATTCAGCTAGCAGCTTGGCTAATAGTATGCAGGATCAGATACTGAGCAGTAACTATTCAGTGATACTGGCTTCCTGTGTTTGGAAAAGGTAAGGAAATTGTTCATTCATTCTACAAATATTTGTGGAGGATGCAAAAATGGAAAAGGGCCATCATCGAAGTTCAGATAAAATGCTGGGGGAGTTTAGAAGAGGAAGCTGGCATCCGAGCAAGGACTAAAATCCACCCTAGTTCTCGTGTGTGCACAATTGCAATGTTTTCAATTCCTTTTTATAGGACTGGCATTTGTGCTGATCACACTGTATTATAGTTATTTAGTTACTTGTATGCCTCCCCCAATTAAACTGAAAACTTCTAAATGGCAAAGACAGAACCTTATTCATCACTGGTCATCCATGGCTAGTAGTGGTATACATTTCAAAAATATTTGTTGAAATTAAATAAATATTTAATTTATTTTAAATTTATCAGACTCAGAGTTTGAGAGTCCTGACTCCAATTATAAAACCCAGTCCTAGGATTTGCAATGCATAATCTAATACTCTCTCTATTAAAAAAAGATAGGGCTCGTGATGTTACCCTTCTGGGTGGAGTCTATACCATGGTTTTCCTGAATTTTCTACAGAATTGAAAACAGTGCTACAGACATGGAGAAACAATAAATATTTGCTGAGAACAATCAAATGACTCAACTTACAGCAAAATACAAATTAGTGTGACTTCAGAAAAGATTTTCATCATATCCTAGTCATTTTTTTCATTATATTCTTTAATCTCTAACAAAGAGACAGAGGACATTAGCTTTGTTTGCCAAAGATGCAAATAATGCACAAACCATCTGTACAAGAGAACCAGATGTCTCATTTGCATTTAGAGTTTTCCAGGAGAAATGAATGTTGACAGCCTAAGAAATGCATTGCATTTACTTTAACTGACATGCACTTAGAATTTTGAGACAAATCATTTTCCAGGCATCAAATGCAAAGATCAGTGTGTGCACTTGAAGAGTATAAATAACAATGAAGAAAGGTTAGGCAGCTAAGACAAGCACTAGAAGTTGGCCTTATCTGGAGGATAGGGAAGCTATTAGAGGCACAGATAAGCATTCAACTTGCATTAATATTGCTTAAGACCCTGTCATGTACCAGTTGTTGAAAAAGCAACTTCTGCATTCATCATCTCATTCAATTATCGCAACACTTGTATGGGAAAACTAATGAAACCTCATTCTGCAGATAAGGAAACGGAGGCTCAAAGAGGCTAAGCTGACCTGCCCATGTACCCACAGCTAGCAAATCTCTACATCAGAACGCAAACCTATGTTTTGGTGGCTCCTTGACACTAGTCTCTATAGCAGACAAGAGAGGGAGGAACAGGTAGGCTCCCTGGTGTCAAAAGTGGGACTCGAGAGTCAGAAAGTCAGCAAGACCAGCCTGCCTGGCAAGAGGCAGCACGGTGGAGCTTGTTAAAAGGTCTGCTGGAGACAGTAGTGCAGGGCTCACAAGTACCGACTCCTTGAGACCTTTGCGTAAGCCCTGAACCCTACACCCTGGTGGGGCAGAGATGCTACTAGCCCCATAAAGTGTTGATGTAGATTTATCTTCTGAAGTCCTGGTCCTTTTGGTTCAGTACAAATGGTGAGAGCAGACACAGAGATTTTGAGAAAGCAAAGAAGGACCAAGCTGTGAGGAAAACACAAAAATGGTCTGTTTTATCCTGTTACATTTCTAGTTTTAGAATGAACACACTTTTCCTAGCTCAGAGAGAGTCTGAGCCCTCTTGATCAGAAAGAGTTAATCCTTTGGGAATCAGATGGGAAGTTGGGTTGGTCAGGCTATAAAAAAAAACCAGCATTTATCTCATTGAAACTGAGAAGGGGCCTGTGGGTTGCTGTTGTTCAGCACCAAGACGAGGAAATGGTTTATTGTACAACATTCAATAAGCATTTTTTTTGAAGGAAGTGGGCTGTAAATGTGTCAAGTGACAATTATTGATTGATCTCTGGGGAGGGAGATATGTTGTACTTGAATCGTATTACTTGATAAACTGACTTAGGAATTAAATGCAAACTTCTACTCTGAATCACAGGAGCCTAGAATGGTTCTTAACTCTATTCCCATAAAGATATATCGAGAATGGTGGTCCTTATATTTGTGTACTCATTTATACATTTTCAAGGTACATTCATAATCATCATCATTCTTGGTCATTCTTGTTACCTGGGTTAAATTAAACTAAATTTGGCCTGAGAAGGCTTTCATACTTTGATTCCTTATATAACAACTGCAATTTAACGTAGTACATCAAGGAATTGAAAGCCTGACTTAGGAGTTTACTTTTATAACAAATAGCTGAGTCTCAGCAGCCTAATGTCAGCCAATCGCAGGTGGCCAGCTAACCAGACCTTAATCAAATAAGGCAGACACCAAGCCATAACCAAGCAAGCTATTTCTGTACCTCACTTTGGTTTTGTGTCTATCAGTGTTGCCGCTCATATTGCAAATGGGACCCCTCTGAACCTCTTCTGGTTCCGTGGGCTGCCCAGTGTGTGAATCATTCCTTGCTCACTTAAATTCGGCTGAATTTAATTTGTCTAAAGTTTTTATCTTAACACCTGGGAAGGGCAAAGTATTATTATTATCTCTCCTTTTTATTTTAGATAAAAGAGCAGTGGTATAGAGAAAAGAATGAGTTACCAACAGAACCAGCATGAGGCTGCTGCTGCTAATAATATTAATAATAATAATAATAAACAACTCTTATTCAGTACTTCACATTCAGGGCCAAGCATTGTGCTAAGCACTTGATAAATATTATCTTATTTAACTGTCATCTCAGTTCTATGATGTAGGTACTATGATCATTTCCATTTGAATAAATGAGGTGAAGTATCCTACTCAAGGCCCCATAAGCAGGAAATGAGACAGCTGGGATTTGAAACCCACAGTCTAGTTTCAGATTCACACTCCCAAACCTGTGCTCTAATTCACCTCTCCCTTGTCCCTATTTAGTCCTCTCTCCACTGGGTACCACCTGGTAGCTTAGCAAGTGTCCCCTGATCCTAAGGAAGTTGTATAACACAGAACTATTGAGAGAATAAGGGTGTAAATATAATGGGTGTAAAGCCCAAGACACACAGTAGGTGCTCAAAAATGACTAACCATTATAAAAACATTATGTAAATATTTGGAAAACAATGAGACTTTTATTAGCATTATTCCTTTTCGAGAGGAGATTCTTGGTCTTTGGAAGCAAACTTTGATATGTTGGTTTGGGGCTGGAGGGATACACCCAACTGGCAATTAAGGGACCCTACTAAAGTGGTTCCATTTACTTTTAGGGCTTTGTTTGCTGAGAGGTGTATGCAAGTTTTCAGTGAACTGAATTACTTCACATCATAGGAAGGAAGTTGAGGGAAAGGAGAACCTTAGTAGCTGCTGGGAAGAAAGGATCTGGGGAGGAGTGAGCAGAAATATATATAAAGGGGAATTTATAAAATATTCTGCTGTGTGGCATAGAATATAGACTCTCTTCTGTGTCGCCCACAACATCTACACCGTAGTCTGCAACACTCATTGATGATTTCTGGAGGGCATATTCTTTCAGAAAAGATGAAGTCCTGCTGAGTTGAGTCCCCGTTTGAGGAAGGTGGGAGGCAGGGGGATGAAGCAGGTTACAACTGCAATGGAGCCGGGGTGGAGTCAGGCTGCACGCCTCACTCGCTACTGCATTTCGGAGCCTTCTCATGTGTTAAAGGAGATAAGGGCCCTACCTCATCAGACTGCTATAGTAATTCAATGAGATAATACGTGAAAAGTGCCTAGGGCAGAATCTAGCATGGACTAAGTATTGCAAAAAAATCAAAATTACTATATCTATAATCATTATTAGTTATGGTGCCTTGATTTCTAACAGAATAGGAAACACAGCAAAGAGCAAGGATACCAGTTCTACTGTCGATAATCCATAAATTAATCAATCATAAGACTTTGTGGCAAAAGCTGCTGCCTCTAAGTATGAGAAAGACCAAGAAGGAAATGTTGGTCCTCACTTGATGTTGGAATCATTTTATAATTCGTGATAAAACCTGAAGAACAAATATGATCACATCTCACCATTTACTGCTTCCCTAGTTAAGCTTCAATACTTTACAGCAGAGTTTCTCTTGGATTATATTTCAATTTTAAATACATATATGTATATATTATTGCATATACATATGTAAGATATGTATATGACAGCACTGAACAGTGACATAAACACATGCATGTATGGATATCTCTATCTATACATACATGTGTATGTAATCTAGCATAGAGCAATGAGCACCATTGTCAGCCAATGAGAGTTTTTACTGTTGCTTCTTTTTAACCTAATCCTCATATAGTACTCACTATGTGCTTGGCATATCATATATATTAACCTATTTAATCCTCCCTATTTTACTCATGAGAAAACTGAAACACAGAAAGATTAGTATCAAGGTTACACAGTCAGTAAATGGTGGAGCCAGTTGATAGACAGTCTCTGTTCTGGAGAAATGTCCTGGAAGTGCTGCTAAAATGCCAAGAAGTATGAAGCAAAGTGATAAAATTCATGTTGTTCCCAGCCTGGAGGCACCTCCTAGGCAATGACCGAAGAAGCAGAGGATACAGCAGAGGAAGCAGAGGCAATTGGGGGTGAGTGAAAGTCCTTTTATACATGCCATTCTAAACCTTACTGTGGCCTGAGAAGATGGACCAACAACCCAATGTACAGTAGCTGAAAGGTGCAATTGTCAGAGGCATGTCGTGACTTCAGGGAATTTGAAGAGAAAAGATGAGAGCATGTGGATGCAGGATGTCTGGGACAGACACCAATTCAAAGGCACTATGCTTGAACCAAAGGAATGAGTGGTAATTCGGTTATCACTGTCATCTCCAGGAACCCATCTCCTGTCTCCCAAAGGGACGCATGTAATGTGCCCTTTGAGTGGCACAAGAAAGCAGCCGACGGGCTTTCCGAGGACACATCCTGTTCCTTCCAGCTTCAAAGTCCACAGCAGCAGAGATCCGGAGCCCTGCGTGGAGGGCCCCAGGCCAGGCCCCAAGGGTAGCCTGTTGCAGAGTGTGAAAACACATTACTCGTGGACAGTGTGCTGAGCTCACACATGCTTATGGTCATGCCTAATCTTCGCTGCCCTCCTCCAAGGCTATATTTCTCCTAAGGGAACATGACATCTTTACTCTGACAAAATGTCATGAATGGGAGATGAAGACAGACTACAGCCCTCTAGCCGTCATTTATTTGAAACTGTTTATTTGAACAAGAAGTCCAGTTCTATTTCCCCTTGAACCAATGATACAACGTTTTTCCATAATTTGAGTATTTTGTTATTATTTAATAGACAGAAATACTAATTTCTTTCCTGATTTATATCTAAAGACCCCCTTGGGATCCTTTAATAATATGTAGAAAAGATATACTTTTATGTATGACCTGAAGTTTGAACCCAGAAGGATACCAAACAATGAAATGTAGACAAATGGCAGTAACACCACCATCGTCTGGCTAATACATACCTATGTTAAGTGACTGAACTGAATTTGGAATAGACACAGAGTTCAATGAAAAAGCAGATCTATCTGGTCATCCTATCTGCTCTACTTATTAGCTGTGCGACCTCACTCTTTTCTGAGTAAGTTTCCTCATCTAAAAAATTGAAGAAAGTAATATTGAATTAGCAGCACTATTCTAATTACTACTATGGCAGCGTGATCCACATGCATGGCATCTTATCCAAACTTCTCTTATGCCATAATCACCTTACTCTTGTAATTACCAGTGGTTTTGTACGTATCATCTCCTATTTAGGCCAAAATAATTTCACAGCTTAACATTTACAGAGGGGTTCATGCACATTAAATCAATTGATCCTCTCCATAACCCTGGTAGATAAGACAGGTAAGCATTATTTCACTTTAGAAACAAGGAAATAAGGCTCAAGGAGATTTAAATAATTTCCCCAAGCTCATACAGCTAAGGATGTCATAGAAGGGAACACAAGCCTTGCACTTCTAATTTATAGAGACCATGTTCCCAGGTCAAGCACTGGCTAACTAGAAAGGCATAGACTTTCACTAATGTGGGACTGCTACTTCATCCTTGAGCCCACTTTCCTTTCTACCCCCACTCCCAGGGCCTTACACCATCCTTTATGCATAATAGATATTTGCTGAATTCATTCACTCATTCGTAGAGTATTTATCATATATCCATATGCCAAGCACTCTGCTAGGTGCTAAGATACTATGACAAAAAGACTGACCTGATTGTGCCTTCAAGGAGCTTATAATGTAGTAGGAAAAAGAAAAAAGGAAGGAAGGGAGGGAAGAAGGAAGGAGGCAGGGAGGGAAGGAGGGAGGGAGGGAGGTGAAAGGGAGGAGGAAGGGGAGCAAACTGGCCATGGATAAATACTCTTTATTTTTTATTCTGAATAAAATAACAAAAGGTTAGGTCCAGCCTGGGTCATTCTCCTTAGTTGTGCCCAGAAAGTACTTGGCCGTAGGCTCAGAGTGATATTTTTATCAATACTGTAAAGATTTCCTAAAGGTGGCTTGTCGCAGCGTTTCTGGATTGCTGGGGAGGAAATGCGAAGGTGTGTCCGGCACGGCTGCAGAAGGTCACATAATGTATGATTGCAGTGAAGTCATGGGAAGCTTGCTAGCTTCGTTTCTGTTACTCCTCTTCATCTAGATGAGAGAAGTGTTTATTTAGGAATGTTCTCCCTGCCCTTGACTTAGGAACGAGTCATACATTTTATAATTCCCAGAGCAGACTTCAATTTTTTGTGTGTCTTTTCTCTTTGGTACAAACTCATGGACACTTTCTCTGAAAAATCAGCTCTGAATTACATACCATTGTTTCCAATGCAGCTCAGTTACACAAAGTTTAACAACACCGAATAATAATATTTTGGCATGGTGACTTCATTCAATAGCAAGGGAAGGGAAATAGTCCTTTTGAGCTCCTACCTTATAGCAGGTTCTCCACCCTCCTCTGTTGTGTTCACTGTTTTATCTTTGGTGCGGGACACAGTGACCCTCAGTAAATACATGTTTCATGAGTGTGTAAATAAATGATGTTAGGGCAATACTGCGACTCTATTTATTTTACTTAAATTACCCAAAGTACCAATAAGAAAACTGATTTCCTACATTTTATGAAAATATTTGTAAAATAATAAAATTGAATTCTCCTTCATTCAGAATGTGTTTTAAAAAGTATTGAGTTTTAGTCTCTTTTTTTTAATTTCCTGCTTTCCAAAGAATTCCTTTCTTCCCAGGCATGTTTGTCATGGCATATTTGCAAACATTATGTGCATAAACCATTAGATAGAATAATAGCAAAATATACATCTTCTAAAAATTCAGTGCTTGAGTACCATGAATAATTTATTAATTCAGACCCTGTTATAAATAAGTAACTCATGCTATTAATACTACTCCCCTAATGATGTATAAACCAACAGCAATGACCATAAGCAAGAAAAATGGCCTTGCAATCCTTTATAATGTCATATTTCTATTTCTACTCCATCTTCTCCAAAAAAAAATTACATTCATCACTACTGGAAATTAATTACTCTTGTTCATGTAAATTGCATGATGAAATCCTTAAATAATTTTGATGAATAAAGGACATAATGGCAAACCAACACCAAAAGATGCATGGGCTATCATTAATTTTGTTTCCTGACCAGGTTCATAAAAAAAAAAAAAAAAAAAAAGTCTAAAGATAGGATTTTTTTAAAAAGATTACTGAGTTCTGGGATCCTTATGTCTTGACTCATTCTCTGACTCAGAGTTTCTTAAATATTTACAGAGAAATCAGAAACTTCTTTTAGAATTAGAAACTCTCTTCTCAGAAGAATGCACATCTGGACAGAAATTTGCGTGTAATCTCACAGGGTTAAATTTCATGTGAATCTTAGATATCCAGGTCCAAGCCTTTCTCTCTGTAGGACAGCAACGACAAAGCCAACAGGAAAGAGAGGAAGTGAACTCTGGTGAAAACCCACCCAGTTTCAGCTTCATATTTCTACGAGCTGCTACTATCAGACACGACCTTTCATTTTGGAGACTCCAAAAATACATCGAATTTCCAACTGAAAAACGTTGACAAATTATTTCCAAGAGTTCCTACAAAACATGGCTTAGGAACTGTCCCCAAGACTCTCTGCCCCATTTGGCAAGCAGGTCTCCCAGTGCCTGCCTATGCCGTGGGTGAATAATAATAATGCCAGCCCTTGCTAAAGCACTTTACCTTATGAGGCAGGTTCTATTTGCATAATTTTCCAGAGGAAGAAACTAAGACTTAAAATGTCAAATGACTTGCCTCAGGTCATGCAACCTAGACATTCAGACTCAAGTAATCTGACTCTGGTGGCAACCATGAGTGCAGGTTTCCTGGAGGGATGGGGATGGGGGTGCTACCTGTAGAGATTTTGGATTAAAGATGAAAACACACTTTTGCTGAATACCACCTGGGGCTAAGGCATGCAATCGTTTTTTTTTTTTAACAGCTTTATTCACATACCATATAATTTATCCCACACCTCTGGGCAGCTGGTTCTCTTCTGCTTCCTTTCTTTCCTTTCTCTCCAATTAAAAATGTCTTTTTGTACCTACTGTCTTAAAATTTTGTTTTTATTGTCCTTTTTCCCCATATCTTTTATGTTTGCATTTTTAAAATCACTTCGGTCTGTTCAGTGTTTATTCTCTAGACCTTGAGCACCCAAGGGAGAACAAAAGGATGCTGACCTTGTCCTCATGGAGTTTATGTTCTAAGTTCTCTGGTATTAATAGAATCCATGCACTTTAAATGCTGTTATTGCCAGAAAGGTTTATCTATACATGTGGCAGCTGAGATAAACCTATGTACCTCCCATCCCTGTTCTTTACTTAAAGACCATTTCTTTATGGTCTGATATATCTAAAGACCACCTAAAGATGAAGACCACATAGCTAGTTTTCTCTCGTGACCTTTGTGGCTTCAGTTTCTTTTCCTGCCCATTGAGGATAGAAGTACCAGTAGTACGATATAAATTTACATTCATATTTTCTCTCCAAATTATATTTTGGCTTGTGTATTCATACCTTTTTTTATTTTGAAAATTATTTGATACTTCTTGAAGACATCATAAAATACGTTTAAATCAAACAAAACACAGCAGTCAGATGCTAACCAAGAAAGAAAACCTAAGGCTTAGGAAATTTGCAGATATTAATCCAGAACTTTTCTCCAAGTTTCCATAGGTCTAGGATAATATCAAAGGAATATTTTTCAGTAGCCCATGAGGCACTAAATCCTTTGCATTGTCCTAAACTTTGTCTATGAAAAGCTTTTTTTTTTCTCTTTCTTTTTTATTATTTTTTCCTCCCTCTTTCCTTTGGCATACTCCATAGTTTTTCAGAAGTTCCTCAATAAAACCGCCTTTGCCTTGACCTTTTGGGAACATTTTTGAATTCATCTTCTTTAAGATCTCTCTTATTTTAACCAGTCTTTATAGCCTGTGATAAATGCTACATAGTTTTAGACACATCCAGTATTGAATATTCTCAATAGAAAGAGCCGGACTTCGGAGTCATAGAAAACTGGGTTCAACTCTAGGTCTGCTTCTGAGAATAGCTGTGTCCTTGGGTAAGGCACTTTCCCCTTTGAGTTGGCTTCCTTACCTATAACACAGAGGTAATAGCATCCTGTAGGCTTGATTTCGAGTCCAAATAGGATAATATTTGTGACAGGCAGAATGAGGACCCCTGCCCAAACATGTCCTAATTTCTGGAATCTATGAATATGTTAGGTCCCACAGCAAAGGAGACTTAAAGTTGAGATGGAACTAAGGTTGCTAATCAGTTGACCTTGAGACGGAAGATTATCCTGGGTTATCGGGGTGGGCCCAGTGCAATGACAAGGGTCCTTATACTTTGGAAGACAGACACAGAAGAGTCAGTGTCAGAGCGATGCAATGTGAGAAAGACTAGACTGACCCTTATGGGCTCTGAAAATGGAAAGGGTAGCCTCTAGAAACTGGAACTTCTCCGTAGAGTTTCCA
Organism: Cheirogaleus medius; assembly: GCA_008086735.1. NCBI lineage: Eukaryota > Metazoa > Chordata > Mammalia > Primates > Cheirogaleidae > Cheirogaleus > Cheirogaleus medius. The sequence continues at coordinate 22,848,734 of VBSM01003215.1, read as the reverse complement.
GAAAGGAATGCATCCCTGACAACACCCTGATTTTAGCCCAGTAAAGCCCATTTTGGATTTCTGACCTCTAGCACTGTAAGGTAATAAATTTGTGTTGTTTTAAGTAAGGTAGTTTGTGTGAGTTCATAACTTTGCCAGTTTGTAAGTTTTTGATTATTTTTGATCATCTGTTACAGCAGCAATAGGAAACAAGTACAATATATACTCTCCTTCCCATTTAAATATCACCGTTAAGCTTCCTTGTGACATTGAGTTTGTCCATCTCCTCTTTCTTGGATCATTGAATTCTGCAGTCAAAAACCTACTCCATAAATATGTGCATATATTATGTCTCAGTAAAAAAAAAAAAAATTTAAATGATAA
>VBSM01003215.1:22829522-22841671 GCA_008086735.1 Cheirogaleus medius | reverse complement strand
CCATGCCCAGCTAATTTTTCTGTTTTTAGTAGAGATGGGGTCTCACTCTTGCTCTGATTAGTCTCAAACTCGTGACCTCAAGCAATCCTCCCGCCTCGGCCTCCCAGAGTGCTAGGATTACAGGTGGGAGACACCTCATCCAGCCATTTTTGAGTTCATAATGAGAGAGTGATCTTTGTCATCTATGCTTCTTTGAAAAAAAATAAAAGTAAAAATTTTAAAGTATTTTAATGGAGGCTAGGAAACAATACTACAGGATTGAACTGAAAAACGAAAGCAACAAGAGAAGGGAAGCAGGTTGGGAAGGGCTTCACAGAAGAGGAAAAGTTAAGCAGCGTCTTGGAAGATGAATAGCATTTCACCAAATTGGGAAAAGAGGGAGGGAGAAAGAACAAGCAAGGGTGTTCTAGGTAGAGTTAATAGCTTATGCTAGCATGTCTCTATTTCAGCATCACAGACAATTTGGGCCCAAAATTTCATTATTTAGGGAGCTGTCTTGTGCACCGTAGGATGTTTAGCAGCATTCCTGGACTCTATCCACTAAATATCAGCAGCACACTCTTGTCCAATTGTGACAAACAAAAATATCTCCAGACATTAGCAAATGTCCCCTCGGGGACAAGGTGAGTGGCATGTTTGGTGGATGAAGGTCCGTGAAGCTGAAGCCCAGTGTTCACAGCCATCGGTGGCCAAAGATAAGTTTGGCAAGTGAGCTGTGACCAGGTAGTGGGAGGAGGCTAACACGCTTGCCATGAAATTGACATAGTTCTCTATGCGCTAGCAATCCAGATGGGAATTTCAAACAGAAATGGCACAATCTGAGTTTTAAAACGATAACTGGAAGTGTTATTGATAATGGCTTGGAGGGGCAGAGGCTCGGGTCAGAGAATTCAACTAGAGAGTGACACGTCCTGTAAGAAAATTAATACATCTACCCTGCTTCCTTGTCACTCAGGTCTGCAGATTAGTCCCTGACTCTTATCCTAAGGACTTCCTCTCAGGCCCAGCCAAGCACGCCTGGCCTTGACTCTGTACCGGTAGCTCGTTCTTCTGAAGGCTGAGAACACCTGCAGCTCTGCCCCCCTTATTTTAGCAACAATTCTTGAAGCAGCCAGAAGCTTCCACCCAGAAGCCCTTGCAACTGTTTGTTGTGTTGTTGCTAATGGAGCCCGAGGTCTAACAGGGGTTTCCAGGGCGTGTTGATTAGTTATCTGCTACCCGGGGAGCCAGGGACACCGTGTGCGTAGGGGCTGCTCAGCTTAGGACCCGGCAGTCGGAACTGGTGGTTATTTAAAGCCTCCAACGGTAGTGTCAATGCCACTTCGGCATTTTTTTTTTAAAGATGCTTTTAGGGACCAGGAGTAATGGCTGGCTGATACCTCCACTTAGCCTTGCTAATTTGGGATTTGGACTGTATTTATAAACAGCTGCTGTGACATCTCCAGATTCCTAGGCAAAAAAAGGGGGTGACTTAGAAAATCTGCCTTGGGCCTGTTCAAGATTTTGGTGGTTGAAATTTTCTCCCTTGGAAAGGAGACCCCATGGGTAGTAGGATCAGAACTTCTATCACATTTGAAACAAATGTGAAGACGACTTGAAAATTCCCATGCTGAGAGCATTTACAAAAATAGTCACCTCCCAATATGGCCCCCAAAGGAGTCCATTCCTTCGTTGACTCATCAAGGTGTTTCATCAGCTGTATGTTGGGCACATCCCCTGGCAGGAACAATAGTCCTGGATATACAATGAAGAAACAGCGCATTCCCTGCCCTTGGGAAGCTTATGCATGGATTGTTAAAACAAAAAGAAAAACAAAAAACAAAAAAACGAGCTACTATACAATGAGATAATGATTATAATAATTCTGTTTCTTATGTATGGTGAATGGATAGGTCATGGAGTAGAAGTTTTCTTAAACTCTCCCTTGCAGAAAAGAACAGCTTTCCAGAACAGGATTGACTCACTGAGAACTGAGACCAGGTCTGTTTTTGTACACCACCGTATTCCTGGTACTTACTGCCGTGCCTCTCACATAGTGACGCTCAAATATCTGCTAAACAACTGAGTTAATTAATGAGGTGGTGATAATGCTGACATTTGAAGGATCCAGATAGTCTTGGCACCAAAAAACAGTATGCCCAATCCTAGAGTCCTTCCAAATCTTCTAAAAGCCGTGGAAACCAGCAGAGGGATACCTTCAAAAATACCAAGACCCCTAATTTTTCTAATACACTCAGAGTGCAGTTGAACTGCTGAGATATTCATGAGGGTTACTGCCTTTGGAATAATACCATCAGGCAATATGTTTGTCATTTTGATGTTACTATAAAGCAAAGGAACATTTTCCTTGATTATCTTGTCCTTCAGAAATGGAGTAGGAAAAACAAGCATATAACTCCTTAAAGCTCTGGAAAATATAAAATGAGACTCAAACGTCTAGATATTGTTTCCCTTGGCTCGGAGCCATTGGAAACCTCAAGGTCTTTTGCAACAAAACTCTGTTCAAAATATGATACCTAGCCTTGTTGTGGGGAAAGGTCTGATGTAGTGAAAATACACTGGACTGGGAATTATGAAGCTCTGGAGATTTTTCCTTTTAACCCCAGGAAAATCTCTTTTCCTCTTTGCACTTCAGCTCCCTGCCCTGCCCTGCCTCCATAGCATGGTCATGGTGAAGATTACACGGGAGCAGGGCTATGAATGTGTTGCAGAAGACCAACTGCTTTACAAATACAACTCAACCCAACAAATATTTATTGAGCCCTACACTGGACTATTTAAGGAAGAACAGTAAGAAGAACTAGACTCCATCCTCAGTGAGCTTACAAAGTATTTGGGAAGACACGCATGAAAACACATACCCATAATACCTGAGAGGGTTGGATGAACTCCATAATTCTGAAAGACCCCTTAACATCTTGGATGAGACTGACAAAAGAAAAGACCCAAATGCATCAGAATAAAATACTTTCTATAATTTTCTATTGCTGCATAACCCATTACCACAAATTCAGTGACTTAAAGTAACAGCCATTACTAATTTCACAATTTCTGGAGGTTAGAAGTCCAAGCTCGGCATAGTCAGGTTCTCTCCTAAGGGTCTCGCAGAGTGAAATCAATGTGTCACTGGGGCTGTGTTCTCACCTGGACCTCCTGGTCCTCTAGCTCACGTGCTTGTAGGCAGAATTCAGCTCCTTGCTCCTTGCTCACTGTCAATGAGGGTTTCTCTCGGCTCTCCCAGGCTGCTGTTAGGTCCTAAAGGTCTCTCTCAGATCCTTGCCACTTGGGCCTCTTCATCTTTAAATCCAGAAAGAACAACAACAATAAAAACCCTCCCACCCCCATGTTGGATTTCCTACTCCAAAGAAGAGCTGAGTCTTCCTTAAGGGTTCACCTGATTAGGTCAGCTTCACCCAGCTCCCTTTCTTAAAATTAATTGTGCCATATGACATAACCAAATCACTGGAGTGACTATCCTATAATATTCACAAATTGCACCTACACTCAAGGGAAGGGGATTATACAGAATGTGTACACCAAGGGGCAGGAATCTTGTAGGCTGTTTTAGAATTTTGCCTACCATATACCACTAGCTACTCATCAAAGTTTCCCAAAGCCTTAGGAGCATCTCTCTTTTTGTCCCTAACCCTATAGTACTGTGTGCTTGGCAGGCTTCACGAGGATAAATTCAGTTACCCAGCTGAGCCTCTGTCTTTCTTGTCTGGTGATCTGGTTCTTACGGGTCGTGGGAGTGAAAAGAAGGCATAATGTATGTGGAGGATCTAATCATGTCAGGTGTATTAGTGCTTTATAAACACTGTCTCATTAATCCTCACAGCAATCTGTACAGTGCATATGGTTCAGGTAGTGTTTTCACAATTGGAAACTGAGGCTCAGTCCTCAAAACCACACAGCTATGGAAACTTGGAGCCAGCATTTAAACCCAGCTCGGTCTTCATGCCCATTCTCTCTCCACTGTACCACACTGGAACCTTACTTACCCTGGGCCTCTTAGTGTCACCAGTGGTTTTCTTAGTCTTCATATTCCTGGTTTGACCCTTTACTCTACAGCATCTTGTTCTAATTCATTTCCAACCTTCTTGCCATGGCTAAACCACCTAGACATCCCATGACACCTGTCTCCCCACTTATTCTTCCAAGACTGCCCACACATTCTGAAAGTGCATCATTCTCAGAATGCTGCCAGGGTGCATGTGTTTCCATTACAAGAATGGGAGTCATGGGTTCTGGATTTTCAAAAGTTGTCTTAATTTTGTATAGATTGTCTCAATGTCAGCTCATACTTTGATGCTAGTTCTGAAAATTTCTTTACCACATTAAAAATTCAGAGAACATGATCACAAAATAAAAGAAAGCTCTCATTTCTCTTTGGAGATTTATTGTACTCATCCTCCAGGAAAAGTATTTATATCCACTGCATATGAAAGAGTCATAATATTGTCTAATGGGTATGTATCGCGTTCCTCGGCTACCCCTTCTGAGAGATGAGAGATTCCTTTGCAAGGTGCAGGACTTCCTTGTGGCCTCTATGATACTTGCTGTTGGGTTCACGTACACATACATACACAATAGGATTTGATTGTGATGGTTCTTCTTTGCATGATTAACATATTTTTCTGCTTGTGATTATCTGAGATCTTAAGGAATTGAAAGACTTCATAAAGAAATGCAGAGCTTTCCTCAGGGACAGTGTCTATTAAAAAAATAAAAAATAAAAAAAAAGAAATACAGAGCTGTTATCTAGATTATCTAGATGAGCTAATATCAGTGTGAGTTAATTAATATTATGCAGAGAAGGTCATCCAACCAAGTCCAACCATTTCCCAATCCTTTTCATGTCATGCTGAACACAGAAAATGATGGCATGCATAGGGGCATATAGCGTAATCAGATAGGTAATCACAGCAGGAGCCACTGCTGTGGAGCTCTGTCCACTCTTGGACCAGCCTTAGGCTCTGAAAACTGAAGAAGACAGTATGTCCATATATCCCTTGCCCATTTTACATACAGACACTCAAGTTGGGAAGCTCTTCTTGACTCAGCAGAGAACGCTTAATCAACAACTGAGTATTACCAGGTGTTCAGTTCAATAACTATTTACTGAATGTTTATTATGTGTCAGTCCTGAGTCTAGGTGCTAGGAACACAGAGGTGAATAAACCACTTTCATCACTCTCAAAACAACTCACAGACTAGTATAGGAACACATATACTCCATCATTAGGAAAGAAAATTTTTTTGGGGGCAGGGGGAGAAATGTAACTGGTTGACAATGGCTACCTGAAGCACTGGTTGAGAAGGATTCTGAGGCCTCCAGGAACAGATAAAATTATTGTGATTACTTAACAATTTTTGCCACGCGGGGAAATAAAATAGGGGAAGTAGCATAAGCATGCAAACCACACACCTGCCAACCTTGTTCCTTTAACTGCAGTAAACGAGATTAAAAGTCCATTATAGATTTTACTTTCAATTGTCACATATTACTCATATGACTATATTGTGTTTTCATTATCCTCCCTAGTAATTACCATTGTGTTTAGTAATCAACACCACTGATTTACGCAAGTTACTTTCAAGTTGATCACTCCAGCACTTAAAAACAATAGCTCTGAATGGAGTTATTTCCTGGGAGAATGTTAAATGTTTCCGAGTTCAGCTATCCAAGGAAAGGCGGTTCCCTGCATGTAAGGGAAGAGAATGAAAAGTTTTCTGGCAGCTGGACCAAGATAAAGTGTTCAAATAAGTGCCGTAGTGGGTTGGGAGTGAATGGGAGTAAACTCGCTGTTTCCTGCCTAAAATTGTACTGTTGGATGCATTCAGCTGCCTCACGCAGCATTCTTTTAATTACTGATATAAATCCTGATAGGGTCCCTCAAGGGATCAGAAATAACCTTTAGCCATTATGTCTACAAACAATAGCAGGGCTGCGAAGGAAAGGTAGCTGGTGCAAATGGTTCCAAGGGAACTCCTCCGTGTCCAATTTATTGTCTAAGCTTCACACCACAGAGCTGGCTGCTTGTGGATCTAGGTTCTAGTCCTAGATCTTTAATTCACAAGAGCAGACTGTAAGGTCTCACGTCTCAGCAGACTATAGGCTAAACCTATAGCCTGGAAAGGGTTGGAAAGAAGGATCAGGCATGATGATAGGCAGAGCTGTGATCTTATACTGTCATTGAAGGAGAGGACGTGGGAAGAAATCTGCCCCTTACTAGGTGCATACTTTGTACCAAGCACTTTATATTTTACTATAAATGTAAAGGAGGCAACTTTTTTAAGTAGAGGATACTCCCAAATATGGGCTGGGAATGGGACACGACCCTTCTTGCCCATGGTTGTGGAATAAGGACCCTAAAAGGCAGTTGTTAGATGCATCATCCAAGAAGAGACTCAAGTCAAAGAGACCATCTGAAATCTAGACACCAATCTAGATATGGTTAGGTGCAAGAAGGAAGCTCAGGTTTTCAGATAAAAATGGCAAGGAGCCATGAGAGCTCTTGCCAGGTCTTTCCACCTCTCATCATCCTGGACCCGACTCTTAGAATCCCAGTCAAGACCAGAAGTGGCCTCCCCCATCCCCATGCGCACATGAGAGAAATTCAATAGGTATTTGGCCCTCTCAATTTAAAAGCTTTTCAATGAGGCTGTAACTTTCTCAAGGGGGAACAATGAAATGAATGAATAAATATGCTTGCTTCATGAACAAGGCCAAGCTTACTTCCCCTTGCATTTGACCTGGGTTGGTTAAAATTTCTTGTATTAAAAATCTTGGTAAAGATTGAATTTATTTTCTTCCTGGGGGACTAATCTTTCAAAATAAAAACAGCAACAATAAAATGCAAAAAAACCAATTTTAGAAGAAAGAGGAATGTGTGGGAAGAAGACCCTGAGAGCTATATTTCTTTGGAGTTGTTTGATTCTCCTCTGCTTTAGCCAAGACTCATAAAGTCGTCTTTCATTTTAAATAGGGACAGCATAGGAAGTTCACCCCATCTATCTTCAGTTCCAGAGAGGCACATGATTATGAAAAGAGTTTATTAACTTGATATAACTGCTTTTCTAGAAGAAATATGGTAATCTCAATTTAGGAAATCTCTGTTCATATCTTCCCTAACTAGATGCAATCTGTGATATGAATTTTGGTAAACAGATACTCTAACTCTACATTGGACAGAGATTCAAACTATTACCCTACTTTTGAAAATAAAAGCGTTAACCTTCTTATGCATAGAAATTTGCAGGGTATTAGTGCCTTTATAACTTCTATCATAATTAATCCTTAGCATAATCTCCATGATATAAATTAAATAAACTGGGGTTCATTCAGGCTAAATGAAAATTCAAGGCAGCTTAAAGCTAAAACTTTAATCCAATTCTTTAAGGTGATGGGGTTAAGAGGTGAGGCCTTTGGAAAGTTATTAGGTCATGAAGGCTCCACCCTCATTAATGGGAATAGTGCTCTCATAAGAGAGGTCTCGGGGAGCTCATTCACCCCTTCTGCCATTTGGGGACACAGTTAAAAGGAATCATCTGTGAGGAAGAAGACCTTCACCAGACAGTAACTCTGCTGCCTTGATCTTGGACTTCCCAGCCTTTAGAACTGTGACCAATAGATTTCTGTTATTTGTAAATTACCCAGTGTTTTGTTATAGCAGCCTGAGTAGACTAAGACAGACTCTAAGGCTGTAGCTCTTTCTACTGCACCAGAGAGAGCTACGGAAACGTCTATTATCCCATCTTTCCTCCCTCTGGGAACACAAACAATTAATAAAATTGGTATCCTTGCCTTTAGTAATTTACACTAAACAAAATGGAATTGGATCCCTTCATTTGAAAATTAAATATGAATTGAAGAGCTGATCTCCATTTAATTGAAAGCAGAAAGAAAAAACATAGATTTGACCTACAGCTACAGGGATTTGCAACCCATAAAGCAGAGAAGGCTGAGCACAGACCCTCAGGGTGCTGAGGGCACCCAGGCGCTTTGAAAGCTTCTTGGTGGGTGAATCCACAGAATGGGGCATCTGGCAAAATGGAAGACTTCTGGTCTTCAGGTCCTAGGGACTTATACAGTAACCCACAGAGATGTTGTCAGAGGCCATGTAGGTATTTTCAATTATTATAGTACATTGTGGTTCAGAGCAGGCAGCCAATTTGGGTGGACAGAAGCCCAATTGGGCGTCCTCTCTTACACTTAGGCTTTGAAGGGATAAGTTCCAAATCCTTTTAGAAACCACAGGCCCTCATTCTCAGTTTCCTTAGAGGATACAGGCCAAGGACTCAGGCATTAGACACAGAGCAGAGAAAGGGAGGCAGAGCTGACAGCCAGCTGGGAGGGGATGTCCCATGGAAGCCTTCATTTGCACTCCCGCCCCAGGCTTGTTAGGTACAGGCCTAACACCTTGAAGAACTGCAGAAGCTTTCCCCATGAGAGCCGAAGACTTCCTGGTGGTAGTAGGATTCTCAGCCTATTGGAAAGGAGTAGAGATAGTTATGAGTTCCCCTTATCACTGGGGTAGGTAGAGACAGACCCAAATGACCACTTACATTTCTGATACTTTGCCTTGGAAAGCCAAGAACTTATTTCCTTCTCAGTGACAACAGACCTAGGAACAAGGCCCTAGGTTCACATATCAAACCATCCCTTCTGATAGGTTCTAATATTACCTAGATGCTGAGAACTCCACAATTTTTATCTTCAGTCCAGACCCTTTCCAATGCTCTAGACCAGGGGTCAGAAAACTTTTTCTGTAAAGGATCACAATGCTTTAAAAATATAAAAAGTAAATAAACATCTCTATTAAAAAGTGGACAAAAGATATGAACAGAAGCTTCTCAAAAGAACAAAAAAAATGGCCAATAAATGTATGAAAAAATACTCAACGTCACTAATCATCAGGGAATTGCAAATTAAAACCACAATGAGATATCACCTTACACCGGTTAGAATGGCTTTTATTAAAAAGTCCAAAAACAATAGATGCTGGCGTGGATGCAGAGAGAAAGGAAAGCTTATACACTGTTGGTGGGACTGTAAATTAGTACCTCTATGGAAAACAGCATGGAAATTCTTCAAAGAACTAAAAGTAGACCTACCATTTGATCCAGCATCCCACTTTCAAGTATTTACCCAAAGGAAAAGAAGACTTTTCATCAAAAAGACACCTGCACTCAAATATTTCTTGCAGTACAATTCACAATTGGAAAGATGTGGAGTCAACCCAAGTGTCCATCAATTCATGAGTAGATTAATAAGATGCGGTATATGCATACCATGGAGCACTACTCAGCCATAAAAAAGATGAATTAGTACCTGTTGCAACAATCCGGATGGAACTGGAGACCATTATCCTAAGTGAAGTATCTCAAGAATGGAAAAACAAACATGACATGTACTCACTATTAAATTGGTAATAATGGATGAGAATACATGTGCACAGAGGGAAGTAGAACTCAGAGGAAATCAACTGGGGAGCAGAAGAGGCAAAAAAACCTACCTAATGGGTACAATGAACACTATCTGGGTGACAGACACACTTATAGCCAGGACTCAAGCATTACAAAAGCGATCCATGTAACCTAAACATTTGTATCCCCTTAATATTTTGCAATTTAAAAAACATAAAAATTATTCTTAAACCAGCTCTGGGCCAGAGTTGGTCCTCAGGCTATAGTTTGCTGACTACTGATCCAGCTCTCCTCTACTTCATTCCTCCTCTCCTTAGCCCTTTTGCTTCTACCATCTGCCACTTTTTTTTCTTTTCCACAATAACAGTGAACCTTCAAATCTGAGAACAACGTGATATTTAGAGGCACTGAATGTCATGCAAGGACATGCTAAATAAAGTTGAGTGGTTGTAGTAGTCCTCTATTGCTGGGACACAAATTACCCAAAAGTTCGTGGCTTAAAATAAGAACAAACATTTATCATTATCATCCCTGACAGTTTCTGCGGGTCCAGGATCCAGAATTGGCTTAGCTGAGCAGTTCTGGCCCAAAGTCTCCCAGGAGAATGCTGTAGAAATATTGGGCAGGCTGACAAACACATCCTAAAATATATATGGAAATGCAAAATACCTAGAATAGAAAAAAACAATTTGAAAATAACAAAGTTGGAGGAATTTCCCATCCTGGTTTCAAAACTTACTTTAACAAAGCTGTAGTTATCAAGAACAGTGTGGTACTATACAAGAAATAAATCTTTAGATTTATAGTCAATTGATTTTTGACAAACAAGCAAGGAAATTCATTGGGGGAAAGGATAGTTTGTTCAAAAATGATGCTGAGAAAATTGAACTTAGAGCCTCACCTTATATGATACGCAAAAGTTAACTCAAAATAAGTAATAGATTTAAATTTAAGAGCTAAAACAATAAAATATTTAGAAGAGAATAAAGAAGAAAATCCTCAAGACCTTAGGTTAAGCTGAGAATTCATAGATAACAACACTAAAAACATGGTACATAAAAGAAAAATGTATAAATTGGACTTCATCAAAATTTAAAAACCTTGGCACTTCAAAAGATACCATTAAGAAAATATAAGCCACAAACTGAGAGAAAATATTTGCAAAACACTTATCTGATAAAGGACTTGGATCAAAAATTTACAAAGAACACTTAGAACTCAATGATAAAAAGACAAACAACCTAATCATAAAATGATCAGAAGATATGAACTGACATTTCACCAAAGAAGATATATGAATGGCTAATAAGCACATGAGAATATGCTCAACATCATTAATCATTGGGGAAATGCAAATTAAAACCACAATGAGATACTATTTCACACTCACCAAAATAGCTGTAATAAATAAAACAAATAATAACAGATGTTGGCAGGAATGTGCAGAAATGGGAACACATACATTTCTAGTGGGAATGCAAAACAGTGCAGCCACTGTAGAAAAAACAGTTTTGCAGTTCTTCAAGTAGCTAAACATAGACTTAGCACATTGAATTCCACTTTTAAGTGTACACTCAAGAGAGCTGAAAACATGGACACACAGACTTGCACATGCATATTCATAACAGCTTCATTCATAACAGTAAAAATGGAGGAACAACCCAAATATCATCAACTAATAAAATAAAATGTCTATTCACGTAATGGAAAGCTATTCAGCAATGAAAGAAAGGAATAAGCTATTATACACTACAACACAGATGAACCTCAAAAACATCATGCTACATGAAAGAAATCAGACACAGGTAACCACGTTATTATTCTATTGCTATGAAATGTTCAGAAGAGACAAATTTATAGGTGCAGGACATAGATGAGTGGTTGCTTAAGGGTAGAGGTGGGGAGGGGGCTAATTGCAAATAGGCATGAGGAATATTATTGAGGGGATGAAAATGTCCCTAAATTGATTCATTGTGATGGTTGCATCACTCAGTAAAGTTACTGAAAATCTTTGAATTTACATCAGAAAATGGTTCAATTTTATGACATGTAAAATATACTCCAATGAAGCTGTAACTGGGCAGGGTTTCAGTCATTAGAAGGCTCATTTGAGCCTGGAAGATTCACTTTCAAGGTGGCTTAGTTACATGGCAGGCAAATTGGTGCTGGTTGTTGGTTTTCCTCCACACAAAAGCCTCTACAAAAGGCTTTTTGAGTGTCTTCACAACACAGGATAGCAAGCTACCCAAAAGAGAGAGAACCAGACATCATCTATATTTTTATGACTTTTCCTTCGGAAGTCAGAGCATCACAACTGCCACATTCTCTTCATTAGAAGTGAGTCACCAAGCCCAGCCTAAATTCAAGGTGAGGAGAATTAGGATCCACCTTTTGAAGAGAGGCACGTCAAAGAATGTGTGGAGACATTTTAAAACAATAGAGTCTTCAGTTAACCCCTTGAATCTCCTAAGGGTGGACTGGATGGAAATTATTCTTATCTCAAAAAAACCACTTGACTATTCCCCAATGAGGGAAAAAAATACAGGCAGATTTCTGGTTACACATGGCGGCAGACTCAACACACACGTACTTCGACTTCCTCTTAAAACCTCAATAAAATGATAGTAATAGGGGAAAAGTGAAAACTCATAAAGACAAAGAGAACAGATGGGCGGAGCAAGATGGCGGACGAGAAACACCGCCAGTTAGAGCGTCTCTGC
>VBSM01003215.1:22794035-22826646 GCA_008086735.1 Cheirogaleus medius | reverse complement strand
AAAAAAAAGGAAAAAGTAGAGGGAGGAGGCTCAGGACATATCCTAAGGGATGGATTTAAGAATTGTCCTTTTTAAATCAAGCCTGAAGAGATAGGTAGGCTTTTGCAAAGCAGAGAGGAGAAAAGTATTCTAGGTTCATCAAATGAAACCAACCAAAGAAATGAAGGAAGGAATGCCTGTGTGAAAAAGAATTAGCTTCTAAAGCAGAAAAATTCATCAAAGCATCCCCTACAGTTGATTGCTTTTCCCTCCAGGTCCTGAAAACAGAATCTAGAGCTTTCAATCTGTCAGCTTCAGTTGGCTGATAATATTGGCTCACAGGGGGACTTGAGGCACTGGACATAAAAGACATTATACAGGCATAGGAGAAGCTCCCACTCAGGATTGCTCTGACATGAGTTTTACGAGTTTGCACAGTGGAGCTGAGGGGGCAGGAGCCTGCTGGGGAAAGCTTTGTCCCCTACCACAAGGAGACCAAGCTGTTAGGTGCCTTCGGGCTCCCACTGCTCCAAAGCCAGGTTCCCAAGAGTCCCTGGGAAACAGATCAGGATGTTTAGGCAGGAGAGTCCGAGAATTTGTGATGACTGATGATATCATTGTGAAAACAAACAAACATATAGCCCCAGATCCTCTAAAGAAATGGCAGGCAATGTTTTGTTTGCCTATTGACTGGCTTAGCATAATATTTTCTCAATCTTGGTCCCGTATCAATTTCTGACAGTACAATTGAGGGCTGATGCAGAAGTGCATTGTGTCCAGGGCTAGGCAAGGAAATTGGGAGCTTGGGCAGTGGCTGTAAATATCCTCTTGGTATTTCAGTTTGTTTACGCTGAAGTGCTCTCTCGGGGGCTGAGAGGGCTCTGGGACACACTGGCACCAGGTTTTCAGTGGGAAAGATCAGTTGCTGAGATAAGGGTTGGGGTCCGCCTTGAGACGTGCCATGGAAAAAAAGATCTGATTTAGCCATTAAATCCCCCGAAAGGGTGGTGAGAGTGACTACAACAATGGGGTATTCAGAAGAGCACTTGGTAGGCAGGAAAGGGATTTTCAAACATAAATGCAACAGAGACTTAGGGGACTGAAGTGTCACTCCCTCTTCTTACAGGAACACTGATTGAACCTCAGTAAGAAGACTCTAGAAGTAGGTTCCCACTTTCTGCGGCCAAGAGATGGAGGAGACCAAACACCAAAGGCAGAGGACAGCAAAATCTGCTGAAGATTTGTCCCCAGTGAAAATTCCATGGTGATCAACATGAGTCACTCTGGGTGGTCCTGGCTGAACTTAGGGGTGATGAGCTCACTGATCCTTCTTGTTTTTAAGTGTCCTAACAGACTTGACTGCTCAAGAAGCAAGGTCTTTGGGGAAAGAAAAACAACAGAGAGCAACATCAGCACATAAAGAAATAAACAGAAAAAAAAAAACCATTTATGCACAAACAAGCATATGTAGGAGGGAGAACCCTGGAGATAATATTCACCAAGACTTATGCAGGGTGGCAGAAGGGTCCGCACATATCCCTACTGGGTGGTCCACCAAAAGTTGAAGAGATACTCTGAAACTATACACACACACACACACACACACACACACAACACATACACACACCCTACAAGAACTAAATTAAAGGGATTCTTCAGTGTCTGCAATTCCTCAGTTTGAAATCTCTTGTTTGTATTTAGTGTGGAGTGTTTTCCCTAAAGGATATCCTGTTCGAGATTAGTATTAGCTAGTTCCTCTTAATGTCCTTAAAGAAACATCCAGGGAAACTAAATAAACCCCCACCCCTCCACTAGCATGCCAAGGGATTTGTCTGGAGGAGGTCAGGGAGAGAGTTGGCGTGCACCAAGACATAGTCTCATCTCCTCCTACAGGTTCCTGCTAGAACCCACAGTGCCTGACAGCTTCCCAGAAGGAAAAGAAATCTTGATCTCACTATGGGCACATTCCAGGGAGGCAGCGTGACATTGAAATTGAACCAATAAATTGGTTGAACCAAATTCAACCAATTAAACCAATTCCTGGCTTAGCTATTCGATGTCCTCAAGCAAATCTGTGCCTCATTCCCTTGCTTGTAAAATAAGGACAAATGGCCTCATAAGGCCATTGGGAGAACCAAATGAGCAAATGTATATAAAAGCACCCCATAGTTTATAATATACTTTTTTTTTGAGACAGGGTCTCACTCTGTCACCTGGGCTAGAGTGCAGTTGCATCATCATAGCTCACAGCAACCTCAAACTCCTGGGCTCAAGTGATCCTCTTGCCTCAGCCTCTTGAGTAGCTGGGACTACAGGTGTGCACCAACATACCCTGTTAATTTTTTCTATTTTTTGTAGAGATGGGGTCTCACTCTTGCTCAGGCTATATAAGGCACTTTTACACATGTTATTATTATGCATATTTCTCCCATCAACCTGAAGATATCATATTGATTTCATTGAATGAATGAACAATTGAAAAATAAAATGATTGGAATATATCAATTTCTTATCATTTAATTCAACAATAGACAGTTTATTCTTTACATGCCAAAAAACCAAGTGTTACTGTTGTTATTTTTGTCTTTGCCCAATTTAAAATATCATATTTGCCACTAATGTTCCTATTGCCTCCTCTTTTAGCAACCACTCTTGGAGAGCATTCCACTCTTGTATGGATGGGCACTTGAGTTGTTTCCACATCTTTGCAATTGTGAATTGTGCTGCTATAAACATTCGAGTACAGATGTCTTTTTTATAGAATGTCTTTTGTTCTTTCAGATTTAGGGCTGACTTCTTTGGGATGGACTCCTCTGGGGCCATCAAAACCACCATATGGAAAAGCTTGAGAAGCTCTGGAGGACTGTCAAGAAAGAAGCAGATGTATGCCAAGAGTGAGGAGGAGTCTTGTGACACCATCGTCTTCCAGACTGTGGGACCACTGCAGAAGAGGCTCCAGCTGTGACACTTAGGGTCCAGGCTGGCGGAAGAAACAGCAGGAGCTCATCTGGGAGCTTAGTGACTTAAACTTGTCCAAGAAGACATTTCCAAACCCTGAACCCAAGGCATCTCCCCTTCCCAACTGAGTGGCAGACTCCAGCTCAGGGTTGTGCCATTTTGCCAAAGACACTGAGCAAAGCCAGTGGCATCTGGACCATCTGAAATAAGAACATTGAGGAGAAAAGTCTGAAATGTCACTTTCCAAGCTGGACTCAGATGCCCAGTTAGCAAATAATCTTCTCTGAGAGTTTCTCCTCAATTTATACTTCACTGGTCACTTACCCCTTGAACAGAGTCCAATTCACACCTAACAAGTATATGCCTTATTTATTCTACATTAAGGTACACTTTTTTATTTATATTTAACATCTCCAGTATTGATATGCCTCCTAAAATCTATGGCATATTATAGTTTAATAGGCCATTTTTTTTCTTCCTTAGTGTCACATTAAATAATTATGTGTCTTTTCATCAATTTTTTTTGGAGTCAACATAATGTGTTGGGCTTTTATCACTGGATTTCCACATAAGCACTGTGCATACAGGTAAGTTTGATGAGTTTTTTTTTAATTTCAGGATATTATGGGGGTACAAATGTTTAGGTTGCATATATTGCCCTTGCCCCCACCCCCTGAATCAGAGCTTCAAGCGTGTCCATCCCCCAGACGGTGCACATCGCACTTATTATGTATGTATATGCTCATCCCCTCCTCCCCCCTCCCATCTGCCTGACACCTGATGAATGTTATTCCTGTATGTGCACTTAGGTGTTGATCAGTTAAAACCAATTTGATGGTGAGTACATGTGGTGCTTATTTTTCCACTCTTGGGATACTTCACTTAGTAGAATGGGTTCCAGCTCTATCCAGGATAATACAAGAGGTGCTAGATCACTGTTGTTTCTTGTAGCTGAAGAGTACTCCATGGTATACATATACCACATTTTATTAATCCACTCATGTATTGATGGGCACTTGGGTTATTTCTACATCTTTGCAATTGTGAATTGTGCTGCTATAAACAGTCAACTGCAGATGTCTTTTTTACAGAATGTCTTTTGTTCTTTGGGGTAGATGCCCAGTAGTGGGATTGCTGGATAAAATGGTAGTTCTACTTGTATCTCTTTGAGGTGTCTCCATAATGCTTTCCACAGAGATTGTACTAGTTTGCAGTCCCACCAGCAGTGTAGGAGTGTTCCTATCTCTCTGCATACATGCCAACATTTATTGTTTTGGGACTTCTTGATAAAAGCCATTCTCACTGGAGTTAAGTGATATCTCATTGTGGTTTTGATTTGCATTTCCTGATGATTAGAGATGTTGAGCATTTTTTCATATGTTTGTTGGACATTAGTTTGTCTTCTTTTGAAAAGCTTCTGTTCATGTCCTTTGCTCACTTTTTGATAGGGTTGTTTGATTTTTTTCTTGCTTATTTTCCTTAGTTCTAAACAGATTCTAGTCATCAGCCGTTTATCAGATGAGTAGCACGTGAATATTTTCTCCCATTCTGTAGGTTGTCTGTTTGCTCTCATGATAGTTTCCTTGGCTGTGCAGAAGCTTTTTAATTTGATCAGGTCCCATTTATTTACTTTTGTTGTTGCTGTGATTGCCTTGGGATCTTCTTCATAAATTCTTTGCCTACAGCAATGTCTAGAAGAGTATTTCCAACATTTTCTTCTAGAATTCTTATAGTTTCATGCCTTAGGTTTAAGTCTGTTATCCACCGTGAGTTGATTTTTGTGAGAGGTGAAAGATGCGGATACTGTTTCAGTCTTCCACATTAGAAGAAGTTGAAACTTGTCTTCATATGAAATCTTCAAATGAAATACTATATACAAAAGAAATAAAAGCAATTATACTGGTTGAGGCAGGAATGGAGCTCCCTCCACTTACAGGGAGGGAAACTTCTAGTGTTGCCTGGGCAACTCCATGGCATATGGCAAATTAAATATCAATAAATGAATAAAGGTAGAGATATAAGGTACAATATAAATTACTAAAGTTGATCATATTGTCTATTTTCACATCTGCCTCCAACTACATGCCAGGAATAGGGAATTCCTGGGTCAATAAGAAAGCCTTATGTAACTAGTTGACCCTATAAATCTGTAGTCCCCAACCCCGGAGCCAGGGACCAGTACCGATTTTGACCTATTAGGAACCAACCACACAGGAGGAGGTGAGCGGCAGGCAAGCCCGTGAAGTTTCACCTGTGTTTACAGCTGCTCCCCATCACTCACCATCCCCCTCACCAGTCGTAGGAAAATTGTCTTCCATGAGACCCCTCCCTGGTGCCAAAATGTTGGGAACCACTGTAAAATAATACGAATGCATAACTTAAGTAATTTTTTAAAAATACAAATATGAAAAAACCAAAAAATATCTATATGATATAGATGAAGCTATATTTGGAACAAAAGTAACAACTAAATATATGAATAAATACATTAATTAATTAAGCATTTGACACAAAGAAGAAGAAGAATTGAAAAAAGCCTAAGTAAAGTGAAAATAGGAATCAATAAAAGTAAAAGCAGAAATTAATTTATTATAAAACCGAAAAGAATAGATGTGATATGTGTATAATCTGGTTCTTTGAAAAAGAACAGTAAGTAAAATAAACAATAAATAAATCACAACCTAAACTAATCAAGAGAAAAAAAATGAAAAGGAATAATAATAGAAAAACAGCCATAGAGAAAAAAGAAATGAAAATAATTATATGAAATATCAGCAAAGTTGTATGCAACACACACTTTAAAACCAGGAAGAAATGGCCTCTTTTCATGGAAAATAGAAACTGCCAAAATTGACTCAAGAAAGAAAAAAAATAAACAGACCAATTGTGAAAGTTGTCAAAGAGCATCTGTGCTTTTAAACGATTCTGGAATACACAGTGAGAAGTAAAGTTTCCAAAGTATTATTATACAATCATTATCATAATAAAACAAATATTCGACAAAGATAGCATTGAAAGCCCAATCTAATGTATATCAATGCAAAAGTTATAAAATAAATATTATGAATATAATTTGGCAGTGCATTGTGCAATAAGATATCAGGACGATCTGAGGCTTGTTGAGAAATCCAAGGACACTTCAACGTTAAGAAATTGTCCCTACAAGTCACCACATTAATAGATGAAAGTGCCAAAAAGCATACACTTATTTCAATAGATGCTGAAAAGGCATAATGGATTTTTCTTCAACACGAAAAAAAAATCTTGAACTATGCTACCTGTTTAATAGGAAACTGTTATAAATATTTCCATGAAAGGAAAAAAACAGAGCTGAGAAGGCCATTATCACCACCTTTATGTAAAATCTTTCTGGAATTACTCTCCAATGCAGTCTGACATGAAAAAATAACCTAAAAGTTAAAAAAATTGAGAAGGAAAAAGATTATTATTTATAGATGATGTGATTTATACTTGGAAGGCCTTATAGAAGCATCTGAAAAACATTTTTGAAAAATAAGAGAATTGATTTAAGTTCCGGTGTTATACTTCAAAATAGCTAGAAGAGAGGACTTCGAATGTTCTTACCACACAGAAACGACAAGAGTTTGGGGTGATGGATATCCTAATCTGATTTGAGCATTACACAATGTATATATGTATTGGAACATCACACTGTACCCTAAAATATATACAATTATTATGTGTCAATTAAAAACTAAAATATAAAAAATTAAATTAAAACCAAAAATAAATAAACAAGAGAATTGAGTAAAGAGTTGATAACAATGTAACCAAAAATTAATAAATAAAAGGTTAGAAAATGCAATGGAACATTTTTATCTAACTTACAAAATGAGAGATTCAAATACTCAGGAACATACTTAAGGAGTGCACAGGACCTAGATTTTAAAATGTTGAAGTTCATCTATGGGAGGTAAAAGCCTTGTATATTCCTCAACTGGAAAACCTCATCCAGATCCAGTTCCTGCTGGGCCTCAGAAGGACCCAAGACATCAGACTCCCTCATGGCTGGTGTTGTCCAATCCCTCAGGGCCCCAGATCTCAGAGCCAGCACCATCTCGGGGTTCCCCAGCCTGTTCTTTCCTTACCCTGGGGCAACCTCCTTTCCAGCTCCAAGGCTGATCTTGAGGAAGAAAGCCCTGTGGCCTGTCTCCTCTCCTGAACTCAGCCTCATCTCCTTGTCTAGCTCAGGAGGAGGAGGAGTCGGGAATCCAGAACATGACAGCTGCATGCAGGCAGCTGTCTCCCTGGAACCCTTGCTCCTCTCTGTTCTGATAAATTGTCTTGTTCCTGGTCTTAAGTGAGGAGAAGGAAAAAACAATCAAGACAGGAACAGGAGAATGAAATTATATCATTTAAATGATCATGATTATGATACCAGAGGGAAAAGCCCTGGATTAGAAACCAGTCAACCTGATGCTCAGTGTCTTGGGGACGCTGGTAGGGGATTTCATAGCTCTGCATCTCAGTTTTCCCTTCTGTTAAATGAAGATGCTAGACCTAGTCATCTCCAAAGCCCAATTCAACACTGAAACCCTCTGAGTCTGGTAATTCCCTAAAATGACTTATGGTCATTGAAAGCATTACTAGGAGGGTTGGGGGGAGAAAGAGAGAGAGAAGAAAGAGAGAAAGAGAGGGAGGAAGGAAGAAAGGAAGGAAGGAAGGAAGGAAGGAAGGAAGGAAGGAAGGAAGGAAGGAAGGAAGGAAGGAAAGTTTCAGTAATAAATCATAGTGTGGGTTTGAGAAGTGGTTTTATCTTGGGAGCCTTATAAATCACTCTGAAGCACCTTAAGTTCCTCATTGCTGCCTTACACTGCAGCTTATGCCAAAAGATCACAACACGTCAGCTACCCAGCAAGAGTCATGCATTGAGCAGATCAGCCAAATCGAGGAGGAAGAGACGATGCAGCCTTATCCAGCTATTTGCTGGATTCGGAGTCATGAAGTGTCCAAGCTGGAAATCCTTAGAGGCCATCAAGTCAAGCTCCCGCAGGTAGTGGAGTTCAGTCTCTTGATTCATGCTCAGCCTGGGTCCAAACTGATTCAGAAACTAGAAAAGCAATAGAGCAAGAGTCAACACTGACATTCTCAAAAACAGTGAGGGCTCAGTTCTTCCATCTGCCCAGCTGTTTAGGAAACCTCAACAGCAAACACAAGTTATGACCTGAAGTTGTCTGTGCCTTGGGTTCCCACAGAATAAACACAGAAGAGAAAGGAGAGTCACAGGATTAGGTCACAGGGCTCTGTGGTCCATGTGTCCCCTCCCTACTGACCACAGAGAACTCTGGAAACTGACCATAGAGTGTACTTTCCACCCTTTCCCAGTGTTGTGAAGCCAGCCCAGCCCAGGCCACTTGGCCAGCCCGCAAGATATGAATGGATTCATCACACTCATTCAGTTCAAAGACTAGAGTCTCAGCTATTTCATCAGCTCATCTTCCCCTTCCAAATCTATCCCTGATCTCCTCCGCTCCCGAAGCTCCAATCTGTGTTTGTAGAACCAAACTCACTCCTCAGGCCTGATGTTTGACCCAGGTACTCTAGAACTGGCCTCCGACTTCCCTCCTCACTCCCACACCAGAGCTGATGTCTGTTTCAAGGCTCTCTCAGTAAACCTTCCACTGAATCGGGCTTGGCATCCACAACCCTACCCTGGAACAAGCCTCTCAGGGCTGTACAATAGTGAGGTTCTCCCTTGGACCTAGTTGGACCTGGGAAAGCGTGGGCTGGGACAGCTGAGGGCAATTTGTGCAGAGCACAATGGGGTATTAGGTTAGAAAAACAGTTTGGGACCAACTTTTAAAGAGCCTTGAATGCTAAGATGTTGAATTTTATTCTAAAGACAACTAGGAGCTTTTGTAGAGGTTTTAGAAAAGAAAGAACCCTTGATCAGATCTGTCTATACTGTTAAAAGACCACCTTGAAGGCCATGTGGACAATGAATATGAGTGAGACCAAAGACATGCAAGATCAATTCACAGGGTAGTAGAGTCACACAGGAGAAAGTTGCTACAGGTCATGGCAGTGAGGATGGAGGAAAGTGAGCAAAATATGCATAGAGTAGGAGAAGTGAATTCTCTGACAGATACAAATTTTGAGGCGATTTGAAAAAAGAGAGGAGCTTGGGTTTGTAGATACAGTGGGTTGTACAACATCCTCCCAAAATTCACATCCACCCAGAAACTCAGAATGTGACCCTATTTGGAAGTAGGGTCTTTGCAGATGTAATTAGCTAAGGATCTCAAGATGATACAATATCATACTGGATTTAGGATGGGCCTTAAATCCAATGACTCGTGTCTTTTCAAGGAGAGGAAAGGGCACAGAGACAGAGAGAAGAAGGCCATGTGAAGGCAGAGGTAGGCAGAGGTAGGCAGAGGTTGGGATTATGCTGCCACAAACCAAGGAACACCGGAAGCCAACAGAAGCTGGAAGAGGCAAGATTCCGCCCTAGAACCTTCAGGAGTATGGCCTTTCTGACAATTTGACGTCAAACTTCTAGCTGCCAACGCTTTGAGGGAATAAGTTTCTGTTGTTTTAAGCCACTCAATTTGTGGTAATTTGTTACAACAGTCCTAGGACCCCAATATTGTAGGAAAGCAGGATAAAGTAATAAGAATGGGGAATTGTCACAGGCAATAGCTGGGAGCAGGGAGGAGAAGACAAAAATATTTATAGTTAACAGAGTCTTACTACATGATAAGTATCGCATTAAGAGCTTTATAAGTTTAGTTTCATCCAATCTGTAAAATAACCCTGTTATGTAGGTATCACTATTATCCCCTTTTTCTAGATGAGGTAACTGAGAATTAATTAACCCATTCAAGGTTGCATGGCTAGCAACCCAATTCAATATTTGAGTCTATCTGACTCCAAATCTCATGTTATACTTCCCGATGGAGATGGAAATCGGCTTCATATGATTGTATTAGTGGGTCATCGAGGAAGAATCATGAGATATTAAATCTGAGCGATAGTTCCAAGACATACTGTTAAATGGAGGAAGCTTTCTTTGAAACAAACACAGACACCTGAGTTTAATAAAATAAAATAAAGTAGTCAGAAGCCACGATCACTTCCAACTGACTATCCTGCGTTCACTAGGTAGGATTCACAGGCTGCCTTCGTCATTCTTCCTCATGCGGAGCACACAGCCCTGCCATCAAGGCTGGGCAGGTGGGCAGGGAGGCCATGTTTGTGAAGTCAACAGGGAACAGTGTTCTCCCCCCACACGAGGCCCAGGAACTGGATTCCAGGAAAAAGACTGCCAACAAACAAGAGGAACTGTTCACATTTACAAACAATCCTCTTTGCCAAATTTCTGTTCGGTTTCTTGCTGCACACACACACAAAGATAGTTAAAATAAAGCAAATAAATTATAAGAGGTTACCTTAGGGTAAGGAAAAGCAGGCTGTGGATAGGAAAATGAGAGGAAGGGAGACTGAGTTCTCTTACTATCAACACACAACACGCATGACACACATGCACACAAAAATTCGCATATACCCATTTAATGCACGTGTAAGAACCCCATGCATGTGCACATGCGTGAGCACACATGGGCACGCACGCACACCTGTCTCTTTCCTCCATGACTTGGGACGTCTTTTTTTTTTCCCTAATGGATTTTACTTCTTTGAAGGGTGAAACAGTTTTTATCTCAGAGCCAAACCACTGGGATAGTTGTAGTGGGAGGGTGGGAAGGGTGGGGGCTCTAGCTGAGTCCCTGAAGCCTGGCAAGTTCACGTCCTCAAGTTCAAAACTCTGAGCCTGCTGGGGGAAATCCTGCCCGAAAAATTCTCAGCTCAACTCTCTGCGGGTTGGATGTGCATTTTCTAGTAGGGATAGAGTGAAAAGCATGTTATTTTTGAGAAGCAGGAGGAGGGAGGAAGTTACTTCTTTCCACTAAGGGCTGACCAACAGCTGTAACTTTAGTGGCAGTAATGGACAGGAACAGCTTGGTGGCATCATATTTAATGGGTAGAGATCGGCTCACCTCATGGCCTGGTTGCTATGTACAGAGGGCTGAGGAGTCCATAACAAAGGCTGTGAGAGTCACTACTTAGGGTAGAAGGAAACAGGGCCTGTCCCAAAGAAAGGAGGCTTGCTTTTGTCCAGCCCTGACGGAACGTATGAGGTCTGCAGGGTGAAGTTTATGGAGGTGACCCAGGACGCTGTCAAAGGCCCCAGGAATTACTCAGATATCCTTCACTTCAAGAAACTTCTCTAAGTAATTATTGAACTGAACTCAGGAGAAAATGATTAAAGAACACATACCGTGTTTCCCCGAAAATAAGACCTACCCATAAAATAAGCCCTAGCAGGATTTCTAAGCATTTGCGCAATATAAGCCCTACCCTGAAAATAAGACCTAGTGATGGGCGTGGCTACACAGCGTATCTGCACAACCCATGCATTTTGTAGCAGCGGAAAGAAGATGAGCAGCCCTTCTCATCTACCCCATCGTGACAGCTACTATCCCACAGGTGACCGGAAGGTGTGGGCAGCCCCATCAACAAGGTCAGCTCCCCCTGTCAGGTCCCGGCCAATGGTTCTAAAGGAAATAGAGTTGCAAGAAATTCAGGATGGAATTCGGGGTTTGCAGAGTTATGATGATGTTCCAGAAGAAGACACCTTAACTATATTTGAATAAATGTAGATTGTTGTACCGCACTTAAAAAAAATAACACATCCCCTGAAAATAAGCCCTAGGGTATCTTCTTGAGGAAAAATAAATATAAGACCCTGTCTTATTTTCAGGGAAAACACAGTATCTCCTGTGGCCATATTTGGGCATAATGGAAGACTTTCTGGCATTTTTAAAATAGCATCAGCTTCTATTTTATACCCTCTGGGAATCCCCTGACCCCACCCGCAATTGGCCATTTCTTGGAGGAGGACGAGAAATGAGCCACATCATTTTCGATGTGAAAACCAAAGGATAAGCAGGTTTCATTAGCCCCGAGAGGGAAAAGAAGCATATGTTTCAAGAATAAATATGTGTGAGTTTAAGAAATCAGCAGATATATTTTCTTTGCTTCCCACCTCGCATCTGCCCCGAGAAGAGAAAATGGAGGGCACATGTTCGAAGGCCTGAGTGTGGGTGTAGCTGACCATCATGTTGCCAGGTCCACTTCAGAAGTCTGTGTTGCTGACTGACATGGGAGCCGAGTACCCAAAGCTGACAAATCAAGTGACTCAAAGTCGAGCACTCTGCCTCCAGGTGCCCTCCAAGCAAGAGAGGAGACAGCAGACATTTGTTCTGTTGCAAGCAGGTATAGAGCGCTGGAATGTGGTAACACTACCATTTGGAACTAGCGATGCAATGCAAAGGTCCTGGTTCTCCATCCTAGAGTGAGTCACACTTCCCCGCTTCAATGCCAAATCAGAATTTTCTCCTACTCTGCTACTATAGGAAGCCCAGTCTTTTATCCAGTTCCTCACCCCAAGTGTTTCTGAGAATCCCTGAGGCATGTTGGGCTGTCCCACAGGTTCATCCTATCTGTCCCTTGTCATCCAGGTGACACTGTCTGAGACTGGACCTGCTTTTTGTAAAGATCCTTCTTAATATCTCAAGATCAGCTTCTATCCCTTAATTACCCAAGCACAAGCGAGACCACTCTGTAATATGTGATGTCACTTTATTGAAGGCACTAGGCTCTAACAGAATGGAACTCCAACACGCAAGAAGGAAAGTAAATGCTAGATTATAGATACGGCCACTCCACAACGGTCACCCATACTCTTCCTTCTGGTTCTTTATCACATTGCAGGGGTCAGTTACTTCCCCTCAGAAGACTGCTATCAACTACATCTCCATTATTTGGAGCCAGATCCCCAAATCCTCTGATTGGTTACTCATACATATGACTAACCCCCAAATGAAAAGGAAACATAATCTCAGTGATGTGATTCTAAACACAATAAAGACAACTTTTTATATTATGAGCACAGCAACATCACACCCCATTATTCAGAATATCCCACTGCAAAATAGAAAGGCAGGCTCTGTTACAATAGTAACAACATCAATAATTACAATAGCAGCTATGGTTTACTGAGTTTCTACTTTATTCCAATAACAGCACTAACCACTATATAGTATTTCTAATATTTATATTGCTATCAACATTAAGGATTAGTCCCATTTTTATGGATAAGAAAACTAAGGAGAAATAAAGTAACTTGTCCAATATCATACTCTTGGAAAAATTAGAAATATGATTGGAGTCAAGATATTCTGAGGCACTGAATCAATATGATGGCTGACTCCTTCCTTCAAGGAACTACAGAGGAAAAATACCAAGAAACCTGTCAGGAGAGATGGAGTTAAGCTGTTTTGGACTGGTGTATGAGTTAAGGTGTTGACTTTGAGTAGGAGCAATGACTACATGCATTGGGAAGGTACAATCAGATAGGAACTCTTTGTGTTTTGATCTTGTTCTCCTTTGTTATTGCCTTGGACAAACAATTTCTGCCTTTATATGTGTGGCTCTCAGTTCTGGTCCAGGTGTGCTAGGTAATGCAAACAAGGCAGTGCAGAAGATCTGCACCTGTGAGGCACTAAAAACAACAGATGGAGGCTAACTAACCTTGAGCAGAGACTCCCCATTCCTCCCATTCCAAACTCTCAGGGTTGATTAATTTATAAAATGTAAGAATGCTTCTTTCACGTGGGCAAAGAGAGAGGCCCTAAGCTAAGTGCCAGAGTGACTAATTGGTTTTTCTGCACCTAGCCTTCTCCTTCACAGGGCTTAGCTCCCTGACCTGGGCTAATAAGGGCTGTTGCAGCTTAACCCTTGCAGCTCTACTCCTGTCTGACAAAGTAACCAATGTCTCCAGGGGAAAATGAACTCACAAGGCAAAGTAAAAAGACATTTGAAGAGCACAACCACTTAAAGTTAAAATAACTTTACATATTATGCCAAAGCAGAAATATAGTACCAAAAGAGATAATAGAAGTTATTAGCAATTTGAAACAAGAAAGTGCTAATATAAAAAGGACTAGGCACTATTAAATATTAAAAAATTAGTTAAAATGAAGAATATAAATTAAATTCAATAGCATAAATTAGCTAATGGATGGATTAGAAATTTGAAAAATTGGATTGAGAAAATTTCCCAAAGAGAAGAATAAAAAGGCAAGAAAATATAAAACACAAAAGAAAATCTAGGAGGCAAGGGGAGAAAGTAATATAACTAGAAATAATAACATGAGAATAATAGAAATCACAGAAAGAGGGAGCAATAATGGAGAAAAGGAAATATTTGAAGAAATAATAGAGATAAATTTTCCTGAATGAAGAGAAGGAGCAGGAGGCTACAGAGTGAAAGGGCCAGAGAGTCCCAAAGAGGAGATAGAAAAAACCTCACACTAGATAGCTAATAATAAAATGTAATAATATCAAAGATGAAGAGAAAATTATAAAAGTTCCTAAAAAAAAAAACCCAAACAAACAGATCCTGTACTACTGATCAAAATCAGATTAGTTTTAGATATTTCAATAGCAACACTAGAAATAATCAACCAAAAAGGGGGATTGTTTAAAAATAGGGTAATATTTTCAAAGTACTGGAGAAAAATATTTACAGCCAAGAAGTTTATATTCAGCTCAACTGTCAGTTAAGTATGAGTGGATGATAAAAATATTCTCAGCCATACAAACTTTCAGGCTGCCCTAAAATTATTCAATTTTGCATATAAGTACTTTAATTAGAGGAGAGAAAAGTCCAGGAGATGGTACAAGATTTGTATAAAGTAACGATAATCAAATACCTTGGTAAATTTTGATATTGTCTTAAAAAGTAGCTACAGAGTGACATCAGTAAGATGATAGAATAAGAAGCCCTAGATCTCACTACCAACTAAGAATACTATAGCTGGCAAAACTGTCCTTCAAAATGAAGAGAAATAAAGACCTTCCCAGATAAACAAAAGCTCAGGGTGGCCATCACCACTAGACCTGCCTTACAACAATTGCTAAACAGAGTCCTTCAAGTTGACATGAAAGGACACTAACACTAGATAACAGAACAAGAACACATGAAAATATAAAGCCCTCTGGTGAAAGTACACACTTAAACAAATATAGACTCCTATAATATTGTAATGATGGTGTATAAATCACTTTTAACTCAGTATAGAATCTAAAAGATAACACATAAAAATAACTAAAAGACTATATTAATGGATACAAAATATTTAAAAATATAATTTGTGACATCAGTAACATTAATGAGGGGTGGAGAATATAAAGGAATAGCGTTTTGTATTTGATTGAAGTTAAGTTGTTATCAGTTTAAAATATATTGTTATAACAAGAAGATGTTTTATCTAATCCCTATCATAATCATAAGAAAATACCTACAGAAGATGCACAAAAGAAAATGAGAAAGAAATTAAAGCATGTCACTACAAAAAAAATCAATGAAACACAAAGGCAGTGAGAGAGGGAAATGGATGTCAACTGATGTCATTGAAATAAAAAAGATCATAAGAGACTACTATGAACAAGTGTACACCAACAATTGCGTAACCTAGAAGAAATGGATAAAGTTCTAGAAATGTATATCCACCAAGAGTAAATCATGAAGAAATAAAAAATCTGAACGGACCTATAACTAGTAAGTAGATTAAACCAGTAATCAAATCCTCCCAACAAAGAAAAGTCCAGGATCATAAGGTTTCACTAGAGAATTCTGCCAAACATTTAAAGAATTATCACTAATTCTTCTCTTTCAAAAAAAAAAATTGAAGAGGAGGGATGCTTCTACAAGGCAATCTGTGAGGCCAGTGTTACCTGAATACTAAAATCAGACAAGAATACTACAAGAAAAGAAAACTACTACAGACCAGTACCCTAATGAATATTCAGGCAAAATTCTCAATAAAATACTTACCAATCAAATTCAATAGCACATTAAAAGGACTATACACCACCAAGTGTATTTATTCTTAAAATGCAAGGATGATTTGACATACAAAAATCAATCAAGATTGATTCAACATATGAAAATCAATCCATGTAAGAACCACATTAACGGAATGAAGGACAAAAACACATAATCAAATCAAATTGATGCAGAAAAAGCATTTGACAAAATTCAATATCCTTTCATAGTAAAAAACATTCAATAACAGTACTATTCCAATTAAAAGACAAAGACTGTCAGACTAGATAAATAAAAGGTACAAATATATGCTACTTATAAGAAAGACAGGTAATACCATGCTGATGTTCAAAGTACAAGAATGGGAAAATGCCATGCAAGCACTACTAACTAAAAGAAAGCTGGGGTGGCTGTATTAACATCACCCTTGCTGGCTCACGCCTGTAATCCTAGCGCTCTGGGAGGCCAAGGCGGGAGGATTGCTTGAGCTCAGGAGTTCGAGACCAGCCTGAGCAAGATCGAGACCCCATCTCTACTAAAAATAGAAAAATTAGGCAGCCGTGGTGGTGTGCAGCTGTAGTCCTAACTACTCAAGAGGCTGAGGCAGGAGGATCACTTGAACTCAGAAGTTTGAGATTGCTGTGAGCTATGACACCATGGCACTCTAGCCTGGGTGACAGAGAGAGACCGTCAAACACACACACACACACAGACACACACACACACACACACATATCACCCTCATCAGACTTAAAGGTAAAAAGAGCTAGTAGAGATAAAGAAAGATATTTCTTAATAATAAAAGGTTCAATTCAACAAAAAGATATACCAATTCTTAATATATAGCTAATAATTTAGCCTCAATATATATAAAGCCAAAATTGACAAGACTTATATGAAATATCTACAAATCGAAAATTAATACAGGGAGATTATAACACACATTCTGCATTAACTGATTGAGATAGCAGTCAAAAATAAACTGGTAAGAGTATAAATGATTTAAAAACACAACTGTCAAATCTGCCCTAATTTACATATTTTGAACAACTACCCCAAATTTTTTAAAGAACCATTTAATCTTTCCAGTTTTCCTAGAAATTTGACAAAAATTGCTATATACTATTAGTTTATAGAGCAAGTTTCAAAAATTTCAAAAGATTATAATAATCCACAGTATATTCTCTGGCCATAGCAGATTGAAATTAGAAATATGTAACAAAATTCCATACATTTGGAAATTAAACAATTAATTTCTAAATGGTCAATGGATCACAGTAGAAATCACAATAAAAATTAGAAAAATATTTTGAAATGATACTAATGAAAATATGACATATCAAAATTTGTGTGATGATGATAAGACCATTATTAGATGGAAATGCATAGCGTTAAATGCATATATCAGAAAAGAAGAAAGGCTGAAAATCAATTAGTTAAGCATGTATATCAAGAAGTTAGCTTTTAAGAAAAGCAAATTCAAGCCCCTCAACATTTTAAAGGACATAATTTTTAAAAGAATAGAAATTAATGAAATAGAAAACAAACAAGCAATAAAAGTTTCAACAAAGCTATAAGTTGATTCATTGAAAATCCCTAACAAGATTGATAAATCCCTTGTAGACCAATCTTTTAAAAAGATTAAAGAAAAACAATATCAGAAATGTGAAAGTGGAAATCACCACAGACCACACAGATATAAAACTACTATGAACAACTTTATGACAATGCAATTGAAAATTTAGATAAAATTGACAAACCTTTAAATAAATACGTTTATACCCTGCAACTAGTATAAGAAGATATAGTTTTCAAAATAAATTCAAGAAGACATAGAAACTATAAATGTCCTACACTCATTAAGGAAGTTAAATCCTAATTAATAAATGAAAAAAAACAAAAACTTTAGGCCCAGGTAACCTCACTAGTGACTTTTTCCAAACAGTTAAGGAAGAAATTAAACTCATATTAGACAAACTCAGAAAATAAAAGAAAACAATTCTAAACACATTTCTTGAAGACAGTAGAATCTTGATAGTAAGCTAAAGCACCAGGCTTAAAAAAAAAATAAAAGGAAATTTACAGGCCAGTTTCTTACTCATCAATATAGATGCAAATATCCTAAAGAGAATATTCGTAAACCAAATCCTGCAGTTACACAAAAAGAATAACCAAGTTGTGTTTATTCTGGTTGTATATGATGGGTTCATACAAAAGTTAATGTGATTCCCCAAATTAAGGGAATAAAGAAAAATAAAATCATAATCACCTTCATAGATGAAAAAAGATATCATACAATTTAAAAATATTATACTAACAAGTTTAAAACCCTCAGCAAACTAGAATAGAAGGGAACTTCCTTAATCTGATAAAGGCTATCAAGAAAGAATGATTAAAAGTGAGCATCTACCACACTGGAGGACAGGACAGAAAAATGGTTCATCACGCCAGTTATGCAGTTTGGAACCTTCAGCTGAGTGGGACGCGTTCTCAGCCAACACTCACTTTTCTGGGTTCTCTTTTCATCGTATTGATTTATACCCCTTCAGACAACTCAGGGCCACTTTGATGGAAGGTCAAGTGACCAACTCATCTTTATACCTATACATGCCTGGCCCATGCTGTGCATATAGTAGTCACATCATGTTTGTTAGGTACAGTAATTCAAGGGACTATAATCCCTAAGACAGCACTAATATGCTTTACTATTCTTCCCTACCCCCTATCATTGCAGTGGAATGTTTTTTGCAAGTGAGAGTTAAATCTCTCATCCGAACCACAGTGTGTTGACTTCACTCTTCCCTGTACCCGTTAAATTAACTTAGCAATAATTTCCTGACTGGGGAAGTAATTGGATAGTTTCACTTTCCCAGGTTTCCTCCCTCCTTTTTCGTGTGTTAGTTTTGTATTTTGTTCCGTCCCTCCTCCTCCTCCTCCTGTCCCTCTATCTGATTTGGCTGGGGATTATTTTTACTTTTTCTCATCATTCTTTTGACTTTATCTTCTTGGAATTACCAGTTAACAAAAGTTTAAATGAATTCAAGGCTTATCCCATGATTTTAAAATGTTCATAGGCTAAAGTTCTGTGTCCAACATTAATATTATATTAAAGAAAAATAACAAAGAGTTTGAAATTAAAAGAGAGCATATAATCCTCTGTAACATCCCTATCCACCAAAACTCTGGAAAAACACACATCTTTTGCTTCTGATTCAAAATATTAATTTCCTACAGTACTCCCAGCTTCATAAATTCACAGCTTCCTTGGGAAAATCCCCATAACACTAGAAATTCACTTTTTCCAATTTCAGTGAACACAGTTGTTAAGGAGGCTGCATAGAAAAAATGGAAACAACAAAATATTTAAGGACTGGTTTTAACATGAACTACATAACTTTAAGATTATTTTATATAATTATGAATCCTGAGCAACTCTCTAATCTACTTAGCCCTTAACTCTGCTAAAATGGAGGTCTACTTACCCATAGAGAGAGGCAACAATTTGAAAACTCCCTGTGGATGTCTCCTTTCAGTGGGAAGCCAGAAAGTTTTCACCATAGGAGAACATCACCACTTCTGGTGACAGTCAGATCACCAGATCCCAGAGGATGGTCAGATAAGTGGACTTTTCTCGTTTCCTTCCCTTCCATCCTCCCCTTTTCTCACCATCCTAACTCCACTAATGGAAATAATAACAAGC
This sequence comes from Cheirogaleus medius, assembly GCA_008086735.1. Classification (NCBI taxonomy): domain Eukaryota; kingdom Metazoa; phylum Chordata; class Mammalia; order Primates; family Cheirogaleidae; genus Cheirogaleus; species Cheirogaleus medius. The sequence continues at coordinate 22,807,096 of VBSM01003215.1, read as the reverse complement.
AGATAGATACCTTGTAGCCTCCAGCCCTCTGGCTGCAATAAGTCCTGAAATCATCCTTATATCCCACCAAGAAAGAGAGATTTGCCTCTTGGGTGTTCAAAGCAACAACATCATAACCGCATCTCTCCCGTTTCCTTTGAGCTCTGTACAACTGAGGTCAGATTCCTTGAGGACGAGGAGAAGGAGGATATGCAGTGGGTAGACAGACTCAAGTCAGATCATAGGAAGGTAAATTGTTACAAATGCTTCCTAAGCCCTCTTTTCATTTCTCCCCTATTTGAGGATTGTGCTACAACTCCACTTTTCTTTCTCTCAAATGGAAGCCTAGTGTGGAGTGTAGGTTTTTCAAGATATGGGCAGCTTTTCCTTAAGGACATACTCTTATCTTTCAGGGAAAGGCATACTAATTAAGCCCAGCTGGTGGCCCCTTCTACCTACCCTTCCATGGATCTGGCCTCACATCAAAGGTCTTAGGTTTGGGGAAAGGAGAATTAGTGACTTTGGATACAGAGAGGAGGGAAAATTTGATTTTCATGTAATGAGCACAAAGGGAATTTTGAAGCCACGATCCTTTGTTTAGCAGCCTTGTAACAGATAGTACACTTACGGCTTTCCAAAGAGTTGAGAGGTCTTGGAACATGTCTCCACTGCAGGCTACAGAATCATGTTGTCTAGAAACTTGAAATAATATAAACAATGATGATAGAATCCTCATGCCACTTGGAAAAGGGACGTGGTAAGAAGAAACTGAGATAATATCGGTGAAGCACTTAGGAAGTAACAGGGGTACGTTAAGGACCTGCAATAACAGCAGTGATTGTCCTTATTGTACAAATTTAATGTTTATTTTCCTACGCTGTTCTCCACCAGTGGTAACATGCCTCACTGTTTTGTTAATACTAATTCTTGCAAAGTCATCAAGATACTGTACATAACTTCTGTTACATCATTGTCCCCATTTCCTTGGCTGTAGTAATTAATTCACTCCACAAACAATGTATTAAATACCTATTACACACCAGTACTAAATGCTGGAGGTTCAAAGACGGGCAAGATATGGTCCCTGCTCTTAAAGGGCTTAGGATTTAGTTAGAGAAAAAGACACATGAACAACTAACTGTAACATAAAGCAGAGAGAGAAGTAAACACACCGGTGTGTAATGGAGAGGGTAAAGTTAAGAGTCCTTGCAAAGCAGGGCTGACAGTTCTGGAGGGAACAGGCAATGTGAACTGAGAGGGGACAGGGAACAGGGTGTTAGAAAAGGCTTCTGGGAGTAGAGGAAGTTCGCTTTGCCTTTAGAACTGAATGAGCACTTGGTGTCCATCAGATCAAAGGGGGAAAGGGGATGAGGACAGCAGCCTGAACAGAGTAGGCAAAGCCACAGGGCCATGAGTCACCGACAAGTCTTTGCACAACTACAAATAATGTGTGTGCCCGGAGCCAGGGAAGGCGGGGAGTTCGGGCAGGAGTGGAGGAGAAGGCTGGAGCCGGATCCTGACTGCGTCTGCCTTGTCATACTCCCATCTCTCTGTGGCCAGACAAAGAGAGACGGCCAGCCAGATGCTAAGCAGCAGTTTGAGGGGTGAGATAACAAGCACATAAAGACAGAAAGCCCATTATGCAAGCCTCTGGAGAGGACACCGAACAGCCCAGAGACACTCCGGCACACGAGTCCAGTTCTAAAACTCGGGAACTTGGACTTTTGTTTTTGCAGCAGGACTGGATCCGGAGAGCACACAATGGCCAGTGTTGAAAGTCCCTTTTTGGAAGGAAGAACAGTTGCACATCTGGGAAAGGTTAGGGTCAAACATATAAATGAGGGGAGCAGAGCGCGTTGCCTGAGACACTCCGTCTGTGACGTCAATCGCTGCTGAGTTTGGACAGAGGCTTTCTCTTGTGCAGCAGGCAGGGACCCATTAACTCTGCCCAGCGCCCGAGTGTTTATGTGGAAAATGTGAGGCCAGGAAGTTTCTCCTAATTATGATTTGGAGGTTGTCAAGTAACTATTCTTTCAGAGTTGGTTTCTGTCTTTCCCACCTTCCCAGCTCCACTCAGTTTCCATTTTCTCCTTTGTCCTAGCCCAATTTCTCTCTCTCTCTCTCTCCCTTCCTTTCTCTCTCTCTCTCTCTCTCTCTCTCTCTCTCTCTCTCTCATCTGCTTTTAAGAGAAAAAAAAAACAACAACATTATAGATCCTGCTAGCTGCCCCCACACCTCTCCTCTCCATGGCTACAAGCCCAGCTGGGAAGCGAATTCTCAGAGGACGGTCACATATAACAAAGTGAGTGTCCTGACTATCGATTACCTTCTTGTTCACACTTCACAGAGCAAGCCGTACTCGGCACAGGCATAACGACGGCTGGTCCCCATTGGACAGGGAACTAGGCCAGCACCATCCCTCACCCCGCAGGTGTCAACCAAACCTAAAGAAAAGGGCAGCGGGTGCCAAAAGCTGTATGTAGGGCAGCGTTCCTGCCCCGCCCCCATTCTTACCCCTGTCCCATCCCCAACACATCTAAGCCATTATCATCCATTCGGGTAATAACTTGAGGGACTAGAGACCTGTATCTTATAACTGCAATTATCCTATTTAATTCGAGGCCCAATGGGAGGCACCCCAGAGCTCCACTGCCGACACCGGGCGGAAAATCATAACCGCCCCTTATAGTGGACAATTATCCACGTTCTGATGATCCACTTTAAGAATTATTGACAGTACAGTTTAAGTCCAAGACTACTTTTGTGTTTGCTCAGCTCCTCTCCCCACCACCTGTTGATCAGCCTCCTCCTCCCAAGCACAGCCATGAAGCTTGAGTAAGGAAGGGAGGAACCAAAAACACTTGCAAAATACAAACTCAATTTAATACCAGCCTCAACCAGGTGTGAACTGAAAGGCAAGTGGATAAGACAGAGGGGGGAAAAATAGACACACACACAGGTGTATATATGGGTATTTATTACCCAATTTTTAAATTTACATTGTATTGATGTAAATGTTACATTTGATAATGTACACACATTTTCAATATACACCTTGATAAAATTTTATGCATACATGTGTATATATATTAATATATATATGCATATATGTACAGCTGTTTATCTATCTATCTATCACGCTTCCTTCATGACCCTCTCAGTCAATATCTATCCCTGGAGGTAACCTATTCTGACTTCTATCACCACAGATTAGTTTTGCCTGTCTTGGTCATCATATAAATTGAATCATACCATATGTACTCTTTTCTGTCTGGCTTCATTTGCTCAAATGATGTTTGTGAGATTTCCACTTTCTTATGGGTAACAAGATTCTTTTTCATTGCCGTGTAGTATTCCATTGTATGAATACCCCGCCATTTACCCATTCTACTGTTCAATTGCTTGATTTTAAAAATACTGTTTGCTCTTTAGGACTATCTGAGCTACTCTTCTCCTCCAATAAGGTACTAACTATACTACAGGAGATGCTACACTGGTGATTTACAACCTCCGTTGTATGTCAAAACCACTTGAATACCTTTTTACCTGACTTATGACTTTTTACTGCAGCTGGACGCCAATGGGGATGATGGATACCTATGTAGGAAAACATATGCCCCAAGAATTCCTAAGTCAAGGATTTATTTCTTTTGATTGAGACAGGGGATTTAAACTGTAATTGAATTATTCTGTGCTTAGGTATCAAAATGCAGATATGATGGTGACAGACATGACATGTTGAATCATCCTGTATTCAACCCCTGTACCTCCAGGGGTTACCTCTAGGCACTGTGCTGGGCACCACACAATTGCACCATCGGGCTGGCTCATGATAGAAATCCCAGCAGTTAGCAGGTGCTCAAAATATACTGAGTAAAGTAAATTTAAGCTGATCCCCACAACTACCTTTTGAAGTAGGTGTCATTATCTCTATTTTAAGAAGAAAATAGAATGTCAGAAAATTCAAAAGTTGCCTAAAAAGTTACCTAACACAAATGTGGGGAAAAGTAGGAATCAAATACAGATTTTAACCTCTCTACTGGTGTACCCTTGGATGAAATGTAAAGATACGGCTTTTCTGGTGAGGGAAGAAGGGGGAGAAGGGCAGTGTTGATCCCAAGTGGGAGTTTGGATGACCTGGGTGGAATCTTTAAGAAATTCAGACACAAGGAAAGAGTGGGGTGCTTATTTTCACTGATGATTTACTGTGGGGAAAGCACCCTGCTAACTGTTAAGGGAAGGGTGAGGACACCTATTAATCTGCACCAAACTCTTTAATTATCTCTACTTTCTAGGTGAGAAAACTGGCTTAAGGACACTGAACACCACAATTAGCCAAGAGTCCACAGTGAGTCGTGTAACCGCAGTTCTAAACTGGGACTATCTCACTTAAAAGTCCACAGTCTGCCTACTGCATCCTGCTAAAAAGAAGGGAAGGTGTGGGACCTCAGGGAGATCGGTAGTAGGGTTATTAGCCCTACAGAAACACCGTGGAAGGTAGAAGGAAAATATAAATTGAGTTAATATAAAAAGTAACAACTTACGTTTATTCACGAGGGTGTACTATGGATTTTTCATGCATTATCTATTTAATTCTCACAATAACCTCTGAGGAAGGAAGTATTTTTAGTCTCGTATTATAGATGAGTCACTGAGAGCTGGAGAGGTCAAGTCGATTCCACAAGGTCACATTGTCATTAAGTGGCCATGCCAAAGTAGAAGTCAACTATCTGCCTCCCAGCGGCATGCCCTTAACCCCCATGCTGTGCTGACTCTTGAGGGAAAAAGAAACCACATGGGTAGAGGCAAATTCCCAGGAGGAGCCCTAGGGTGTGTGTGATGTACCAGAGCTAAGAGAACTCTAGTGGTCCAAGCCTAACCTATGGCGTGGAGGTTAAATTTGTAGACCTGTGCTCATGACCTAAAGCTGAGATGTGGACCTAGGGACCAAACAGAAAAAGCCTATATTTTCAGGGATCAGATTGGTTAAAAATGAAACTGGGCCGGGTGCGGTGGCTCACACCTGTAATCCTAGCACTCTGGGAGGCCAAGGTGGAAGGATTGCTCAAGGTCAGGAGTTCGAAACCAGCCTGCGCAAGAGCGAGACCCTGTCTCTAGTAAAGATAGAAAGAAATTAATTGGCCAACTAAAAATATATAGAAAAAATTAGCTGGGCATGGTGGCACATGCCTGTAGTCTCAGCTGCTCGGGAGGCTGAGGCAGGAGGATTGCTTGAGCCCAGGAGTTTGAGATTGCTGTGAGCTAGGCTGATGCCACAGCACTCTAGCCTGGGCAACAGAGTGAGACTCTGTCTCAAAAAAGAAAATTAAAAAAAAAAAAAAATGAAACTGAAACAGTATGAATACATTTTCAAGAAAAGATAATGACCTTAAAAGTTACAGATGAGGCACCAGCTACCTGGTTCTTCCAAACAAGAGAAGGCCAAGAATAAACTAAAGAATGTTTTAAGCCTAAACCAATGTACTGATTGCTGTGAGAACCTGAACTGAGGACACTTTGGGCCACCTCTAGTTGTGGGATGGCCACCTGTTGGCCACATGTACTTCTCAGACTTATCAAATTCCATTTTTAAAAAGTCAGCCTTACCCCAGCTAGACAATTAAGATGTGGATTTGTGATAGGCATCCTCAAACAGCTGCATTCCAGACACTTCCTGGGGTTTGTGATCTTGGAGTAGACAGTCTTGAAAAGTTCTCTGTTGCCAAATATCTATCAAAAGCCTGTCTGAGTGAAATAAAATTTGACAATGATTTTTAGAAATAAAAATAGATTCCTTAATTACTGATTATTAAAAATAACACATATTTAGTGCAGAAAATGTGAATACGGATAAGTATAAAGAAGAAGATAAAGGCCATTGGAGAGTCCATCACCCAGAAAGGAAAACTGTTAACATTTTAGTAAACTTCCAGATACCTGTCTATGAAGCACATACATACACACAATCCAGGCTGGGCACAGTGGCTCACGCCTGTAATCCTAGCACTCAGAGAGGCCGAGGCAGGAGGATCGCTTGAGCTCAGGAGTTCAAGACACACACAATCCAGATACCAAGCTGAGGCCTCCTTCATTAAGATTACAAAAAGATTGTCATGAACTCCTTCTCTTTGCCGTGAGAGAGAATCCATTTTCTTCCCTGTGATCTCCATGAGGTTTAAATGCACGTGATTGCCAATGGCTCTGACTTCCGACTTTCCCTGAATCTTGGTTCTTTACTTGGTTCTTTACTCTAACTCCAGTCTAGTATTGATCTAATGAAGAAATCAGTTATGTTCTTCTCACGCAAGTTCTTTGTGTGTGAAACAGACCATAATAAATGAGGGTTACATGGCAACAGGGCAAATAACTAAAATTCACCACGTTATTCAGTTACGTTCATTTCTCATTTCTCCTGTCCACATTCTTTTCTCTACTCTATTGGCATAGAGTAAGTACTTTTAAATTGACATGAATTAAATTGAAATTATTTTTGGAGTAGCTAGTTAAGTGAAAGTATAGAAATTACTTTTACAATAAGTAAAATAAAAAAAATAACCTTTTAGTTGCTTAGAAATCTCTACATCTTTTCAATTTCCCCTAAACTTCCTGTAAGCATTTTTTTAAGGAATTAAAAATTCAGCAACTAACTTTTTAAACTTACAAATGACAGGATAAACAAAAAAAATTCCAAATGGAAATAGAAGGAAGAATTTGACCTTTCAACCATGCAAGTGTAAGCTGAAGGAAACATGTTTAGCAATAGATCAAGTAAAAATAAGAATACGAGGAAGAAGAGGGAAATGCTAATTGTACAACTTTTAATAATTTCAAGGATTCATTTGGTTAAATGCATACAAATATCATAGGGTATAAATTCAGTAGATTAATAGGACATTTTGAGGAAAAGAATATTCATAATTTTCATTTTTTTATTTTTTAGAGAAGATAAAATTTTTTTGCAGACTTCTAGAAAAAGTTATGCAAACTAAAATATTTAAAAGTAAAAGAAAAACTTATGAGACAATGGCAGTAATTAAGGAAGGGAGGAAATGTCTCTTTTATCCCCAGGTGGCTGCCGAAGAAGTCCGAGGGGCAGGTCCCGGTGCTCGGTGGAGGAGGCCACCTCCTGAGCTGTGGCCAAGCAGGTACTGCTAGCAGGAAGGTGGTGTTCAAGTTCTGCAAGGATATCAACATTTCTGGAAATTTCTACAGAAACAAGTTAAAGTGCCTGGCCTTCCTCCACAAACAGATGAACACCAACTCTTCCTGAGGCCCCCTGCCTTATCTAGGCCCCAGCCGCATCTTCTGGCTGTCTGCACAGGACATACTGTCACACCAGACCAAATGAGGCCAGGCTGCCCGAGAATAACTCAAGGTGTTTGATAGGACCCCACTGCCCCATGACAAGAAAAAGCAGGTAATGGTTCCTGCTGCCCTCAAGGTTGTACTTCTTAGAGCCTATGAGGAAGTTTGCCTACCTGGGACGCCTGGCTCAGGAGGTTGGCTGGAAATTCCAGCCAGTGACAGCCACCCTGGAGGAAAATAGGAAGGATAAGGCCAAGATCCATTACCCAAGGGAAAAACATTTCATGATGCTATGGAAACAGGCCAAAAGGAATGTGGAAAAGAAAATTGACACTACACAAAGGTCCTCAAGACCCATGGCCTCCTGGTCTGGGCCCAGTTTATTCCTCATGCCTGGCCTGGCCTGCCCTTCCTCCATCGCAGCCCCAGGATGTGGGGACCTAGGGGCAGATGTCCAGGTGCCACAGGCAGCCTGAGACGTAGGAAGCTGGGACAAGGAAAGGTCCTTGGTCACTGCCTTCCTATGAGGCAGGACCTTTCAACAACTCTAAGAGTTATACAGAAATAATTTGTCTATGACCTACTTGTTCATGAAAGAGTTTTAGAAAATTGATAGTCAGAACAACCAGTTCCTTAAGTTTCAGTATTAGGAAAGTGAGCTGGAACACTGATTGGAGGGGACCCCTACCTTGTGAACAAAGCATCTGTTTTAACTTCCCACCTGCTCATATACTATACTCTGCAGCTATTAGAATGTGAGAAGACACTTATGGGGACAGTATGAGTCTGTTGTTGTACAAAGGGTATTTACAGATGCACAGACTGGGAAGATGTGCAACCAAGGGGTTGCAGGCATTGCCCTTGCTCCTTCCCTGTATTTTGTGATCAGAAATAAATAAACTACTTTCAAAGGAAAAAAAGAAAGAAAATAGATGCAGTCCAAACTCTCATGGATCTTATTGTCCTGTGGGGGTATTTCTGCAGTCCATGGAAGAGATTAATTAAATCAGGTAAGACACCCAACTATCAGAGAATATTTGACCTATGCCAATGATTACTTTGTGCAATCCTCTTATATTTACAGAAAATAAAGATGAGGCTAAGAAAGGATCAGCATTCTAACTTGAGTTTGCTGGCCATATATTCTGATAGGGATTATAATCTCAGATTTGGGAATCTGTTTCAGAAATTTAAGCATGAACTTTGAAGAAAGTATCCATTGTGAATTATAGTTGCTCAGTTGTATTTATCTCATCAGAATTTCTCATTAGTGAAGAATGATATGTAAGCTAGGACAAAGTACAATTTTGAAAAGGTACCCAGTGGTATTGTTTTCTTACCTCAAACATAGATAGAGGTATAGGTGTAGATATAATTAGACATTTGATTTGGATTATAACATGATGATGCAGAAGGCTATGCACAGATGTCAGCCAGGAAGCTTAGGAAGAAAGGAAAAACAGCAAGAGCATAGGAACATCAATCACATATAGCACTGTAACAAACTGGCAACAGCAGACACATGAGTATCAGCGAAAGTGTACCCTAAGGTCTGAAATGTCCATGTGAATTTTTAAATTGTGTCTTCATTTCAATGATAGCACATCATTAAAAAGTAATCCAAATACATTCTGCATGTTTCAGATGACCACGTGATGACTGAGTTCTTCCATACAATTTCAGGACCACTTGCATTTGTGATGATAATTGCAGCAATACTAAATAAAGGCCAAATGACCCCATAGAGCACTTTTTAAATGAAGATTTACAGTTGTGAAAACATAGAAAAGTGATGAAAGAATTGAGACATTACACAGAAGAAGGTGACATAGATATCCTGAATGCAAAACTCCTTTTGCTGTGCTGTGTCTATCAGTGCTCTATCCACACCGTAGTGAGTGGATGCCAGGGCAGCCACCTCAACCCTGTAGTAGAACTAAGAGTAGTAGACACACGTGAAGAAATGTCATTCATTCTTTTATACTATAATGCCTATAATTGTTATTTTAAAATTTGAAACAGAAAAGCAGTGAACTGTGTGATGATCATTAATGTTATAGCCCATCATGCTCAAATACAAAAGAACCAAGTCAACAATTAAAATATAAAACACAAAATTCATTTCTCCACTCTTAACTTCAAGATTAGTAATTTGATATCAGCAAAACAATATTATCCATCACATTAAATTAATGCCTCTGATTTGAACTTTATTAGATGATTTATAGTCTGACATTTATTTTACATATTGGTGTGTGCTATATTGTTGCGTATGAGTTACAACCATACGGAGCTTATATTTAGTTTATGTTTGTAGATATTTAAGTTACCTTATAATAAAAATACTTTAATCAACACTGGTAAGACTATTCTCTTCCTCTTTTTTGGAAGACTACTTGTTAATTTTGAGAAATAGTGACTACATCATTATTAATTGATGACATCATTATTGGTACTATGTGTTATTTGAACTAATATTACCTTGGAGCTCCCACCTCCAAATGCACAGTAAATATGTATAAAATCTGTGTTTCTATCTATGTAGTGCTTTTAGCTTTTAAGTGCATATTTACTAAAACTTCACTTATTATAACTTTATCTAAAATATACTACATTCTTACTGTTTCATAAATATACTGATTAAAAATAATGATTATTAAAAATAATGATTACATCATTGAATTATAACAATAGTTCTATGAAGTCTGTACTAATATTAGACTCATTGCTAAGGAAGGTGGGGCTCTAAGATGATAAGTAAGTTGTTCAAGGTTATGGGTCTAGTGACACACAGAAGGGATTTAACTGAAACAATGCAACTCCCTAAATATTTTCTTAACCAACAAGTTTTGATACCTTTGTCCTATTGTTAATACCTGTAATTGAGGGAGTTTCGGGGAGGTTGTCTTTTTTGGTTTTGTTTTTGTTTTTTGAGACAAGGTCTTTCTCTGTCACCCAGGCTGGGGTGCGGTGGTACAATCAGAGCTCACTGCAGACTCAAACTCCTGGGCTTAGGCAATCCCCTTGCCTCAGCACACCACAACACCCAGCTAATTTTTTCAATTATTTTTTGTAGAGATAGGATCTCATTATGTTGCCCAAGCTGATCTTGAAGTCCTTCCTGATCTCAAGTGATCCTCCTGTCTTGGCCTTCCAAAGTGCTGGGTTTACAGGCATAAGCCACTATACCCAGCTAATACCAGTATTTTGTTTATAGAGTGATTTTCTCCATTAGACAGTGAACTCCTATAAAGTAAGAAAAGTGCCTTAATTTTTCAATAACTTTATTGAGATATAATTCACACACCCCACAATTCACTTATTTGTACAATTCAATGGCTTTGGGCATATTACATTATTAATTTCTTAAAATTGTGGTTATATATAAATGAAATGTGTCATTTTATCCATTGAATAACAATTCAATGACATTAGTTACATTACAGTGTTATGCAACCACCGTCACTATCCATTTCCAAAACATTTTCATCACCCCAAATAAAAACTCTGTAACCATTAAGCAATAACTCCCTATTCCCCTCTCCCCTCAGCCACTAGTAACCTCTAATCTGCTTTCTGTCTCTACAAATTTGCCTAGAATGGTGCCTTATCGATTTTTGTTCCCTATCCCCATTACTCTGATCAGATGCCAAGCATGTAGGAAATGGTCAATACCTATTTGTTGAATAAATGAAGAATGAAGATATACCATCCGGTGTCTTTGCCTAGGCTATAATTTTTTTAAGTACCTCCTCCTCCTTCATCAGCATTCTTCCTTATACCATCTTCATTTAAAACCTAGTTTATAAACTCATCTTCTCTAGGCAACCGTCCTCTTATCCACGCCCTCATGCTGTATCATTCAGAAACATGCCATGTACTATTTCGGCTGCACAGAGATCAAAGAGTCGGCAAAAGCGCCAAGGATACTAAGGTAAATGCAAAAGGCTCCCAACACAATCGATTATGAATTCATCAATTATGAATAAGGGCATTTCATGTGGGCATAGATGATTAAGCAGCAAGTCCCTAACTGCTGTCACTAGCAAGGATGTAAAATGAATTTTCTTTAAGAGTCCACATCTCTAAGCAATGAGAGATACATTTTCAAGCTGGACTCATTCTGAATGTCACTCGCTCTCAACAACAGCCATGGAGGTAGCCAACAACTCCTGCCTTCTATAATGCGGAACAGAGAAGACAAGATGGGGACCAGGTTTAGCAGAGTGGTAGTACAAAAATAGATGTGTTGTTTCTGAAGTGATTTATGGACCATAGGTAGAGGTGATGAACACAAAAAGAAGATGGGAGACAGCTCTTCCGGTTGTTAAAAAAGCGAGGGACAAGCAACAGCTACAGCTAGCATTTTGCTGAGTACTTTGAAGGTGAACTCTCCCTCTAGAATTTCAGAATTTTAGCATCAGTATAGTAGCTGAAGCTATAGAAATGTTATTGATACACTTAAACTCTGTACTTTTAGCAATTGCACACAGATTAAGAATTTTGTATTTTGTATAAAGCCACTGATAGAATGAAATAATAGTAACATATGGATCAATAATTAAGACAAACAACAGGATTGATGGACTATTCAAAAAATGAACAAAGTGAGAGAGTAAAGGGAGAGGGAGAGGGGAGAGGGAAGAGAATATGGAAGACTAGACCAAGGCAGAGGCTTTTCCCTGGACTACAACTAGGTAAGAGTCTCACCAATTCCTTAATAAGGAGGGACTGGAAATTAAGGCTAGAACACTAAATATATTAATATTATACTTACAGATTTATCCTTAGGTTAACAGCTTAGTAAAGTGAATGTCGTTTCTTCCATATCAAGGGTTAAGTCATTCTTAACTAATAATTTTGTAGTTTTTAAGATAGAGTCCCAGATTAAATACACACCTGTGTATTTAATGTGTCACTTGTTCACAATAGGTAGCTTAACAAAAAAATGCATTGAAGAACCTAGTACCAAGCTGAGCAGCCCCCATGAAAACTGTTGCTTTGTCAAAGATGATCGCTCTTGGGATGTGCTAGACATTGCAGATGTGCTTGACTAGTGACCTCCATGGGTCCTCATTCAGAGCCTAGTTGCCATATATTTTCTCAAACACTTAGTAGAGATTGTAGTTAGTCTCAGAAACCTTAGTTATGTTCACTGGGTCCCAGGCCAATTTATTCTTTCATTTAGCAAATACATATTGAGCACAAACTCTGCATCAGAGACTGTGTGAAGTGCTGAGAGATTGTGTGAATGGTTGTCAGTGTACAATTTTCAAAATGCTAAAAAATAATTATCATGAAAATACATAGTAAGCACATGTCAAAGTTCTATTTGAATCATTAGCGAGGGATCCATCAAGATGATAACACTGATTCAAAGAAAGATACAAGATATTAATAATATATATGCTATATATATACATTTATTATTTGAATATACAAAGATATATTCAAATATATATAAGTGTGTGTATATAGAGAAGTAGAGGGAGAGAGTTTAACAAAAAGAATGGTTGAATAAGATTGCTAAATTGGATACAAAACCAGTCAATTCTCTTTACTGGACAAAAATCATTTACATATTATCAGTTTTCTACAAGTTCAGACTTCACTTGACAGAGTCTGGGCCCCAATCAAGGTAAATAGTATGTCCCAGTTGACCCATGAACAGGCTTATTACCCAATGCACTAGAACATGGCAAGAACCCAATCACCCTTTTTGCCTTATTTCCAAGTTTTGGGTGATCTTTCTTATGGTGATGAACAAAAACAGAAAC
>VBSM01003215.1:22779008-22790940 GCA_008086735.1 Cheirogaleus medius | reverse complement strand
TACTCCTGGTAGACCACGAGTCAAGTCTGTCTTTCAACAGTGACCACAGCACTGAGCTCATCTTAGGACGCTCACACCAAATCTGAACTCAATGTGCCGGGCGGGCCCCATGACAATTAAAAGAAAAGGAGAGATCATGTTCCACCAAGTTGGATGTAGGACCAGGAAACCTAGAGGACCAGTGCCCAGACTCAGGCTCCAGCTAACGTGGGAAAGTTACACAACTGCCCCCTTCTTACTCTTTTGATCTCCCCAACGAGACTTTAGTTGAAGTGTCAGATGTTTACCTTTGCCTTTGCAAAGCTATCTCTGCTTTGGAATCACCCCTGTTGTTGCTCTCAGGAGCTAATGAGGACTCTGGGTGGACACTGGGCCTGTTTATTCTTCAAGGTCCATGGATCTCCCAGCTTGAAGTCAAGGTCTCACTTCCTTCTTAGAGACCTGCCCCTTCTCCTTTCCAGCTGGCTAAGCAGCAGACTGTTCCTGCCAAGTTTCAGAAACTGCAGTCATTTGGTGGCGCAAGAAGTCAGACTGTGTTTTGGTACAAGCTGCAGAAAGCTCCGGGGATGCTGTTTAGCAGGCGGTCGGCCAAAACACAGGGTTAGGAGGGAGTGGGAGGGGTAATCCGTTTGATCCAATATCAAATCCCACTATTGAGTCCTTTGAACAAGGGCTGTCACATGAAGCCCTCTCATGGCGAGCTGTATGAAATTAGAGATTCCACTTACCTTCCACCTCTTTAAATTAGACAAGCCTGCTGCATGGCAAGAGTGGCAAGCTCGTGGACAGTTCTTTCTGAACTGGATGATTTAGTGAAGTTTCTGTGGGGCGTACAGACAGTGGTGGGGGTGGGGAGGTTGGGAAGAAAGACCCAGTGGACCGAGGGAGGATTATTCACCCAATACTTGTAACGATGGTAAGAGCAATATTGGTTAGGAGGTGAAGGAAGGAGGGTTTGCTGTTTCCAAGGCTTTGAGCTCTTTGCCATAGAGACAGTGGGGAGCCCTTGAAGAAAGATTCCCTCCCCCCACTCCCCACCCAGGGCCTGGGGAAGGACTTGTGCTAATACAGTGATCTGGGAACAGCCGAACTCCAGTTGCTGTTTGGCTCCCCACTTCCAGGGAAATGTGAGCCGTCTGTTTCTGATTACTTTGCTCTTATCACATCAGGCTGTTCTTTTGGGGAGGCAATTTCATTTCCAAGAAACCTGTTTTGCTTCTCCTCCCTTGAAGTCTTCCAGGCCCTTGTCTCCTCCCTTTTCCCAACAGATCCCTCGTCATCTGAGCCCAATCCCTGTCTACCCCTGCCTCAGTTTCTCCCCCATCTAGGAACTAAGCTGCTACAGTGATACCAGGCCTGGAGAATAAAAAGACTAAAGTTTGGTCAGTGACTACAGCAGATGGCCAAATATCGCTCCCTTTCCTTTGCCTGTTCTAGGATATTCCCTTCTCACCTGTGTTGTTAAAGGGACCGTGACCCTCGGTCCATTTTGCAGTCATCGGTCAGGGACTTGGTGAAAGTGCCCAGTGTGTTTGCAAGCAGGACTCCTTGTGGGATTCCTGGCGGCCCACAGTCCGGAGGGCAGGACACAGCAAGGCCCTTGGGCGAGTCTAGCTGCCACCCTCCAGCACCATGTCCCCCAAAACTCACAGCTGTGTATGGGAGGTTGAGTCCTCTATTGTCCACAGGCTCTGCGAGGACCCGGGGGTGTCCTCTGCCAACCAGGACCAGCTCAATGGCTGCTCCTCGCTCAAGTGTCACCCAGCGAGACCTCAGGGAGCTCCACGTGCGTCTCTGCAAGTTCCTGCCACATGCGCTTTCTTTTACTTTTACTCCCTTCTTTGTGTCTCCCTCACTTCTTCTCTCCCCTCACCTTTTTCCCACCTTCCCCATCTTCTCCTAGAGTCATGGCTGTCATTGGAGGGCTTGCTAAGTCCCACGTCACCAACGTGAGAAATATTTCACCCGGAGGCCACCAAGCTCACCCTGCTCCTGAGCTATAGAGAAGATCACCCCAATCCCACCCACTCTTATGCCCTGCTCTGGGAAAATCCAACGTCCTCCCCAAATCTCCTGTGCGTTCCTCAAGAGGTAGATCATTTTAGTCAACTCTGGCTCTCACCTCCTGCTTCCGCCAAGCCAGCTAACCACACAGGTTGTCGATTCTGTGCCTGCCACGCTATTTCTTTCCCTGCCAGATTCACCCAGATAAGAACCTGGCACCTTCCTCGGTTTAAAAAACAACTCTCACTAAAGTTGCGTGTGTGAGCACGTGGAGAGGTTTATATTAGAGCAATGCACACAACTTCCAATTACGCACAGATATGTCTTTTTGTGAAACATCAACCCATACCTGGAGACTTTCTGTTAACTCCATGACCCCACAAGGCCCCAGCCTCAGCCCCTCTCTCTGTCCCCTCTTCCTCCTTCCATCTCTCCTCTTCATCACCTCCTGGTCGGGTCAGCCTTTGCAATGACAAAATGACTATCCATTTTAAGAGATCTATCTTTCTTAAAAGGCTGTTATAATATTTTTTCAATTTTTTAAATTGTAAGTTGACAGAGTATAATTGTATATTATATGGTGTACAATTTTGATGTTTAATTATAAAATATTTCAAACATTTAGAAAGGTACAAAACATAATACTACTGGTATATTTTAAGATTTAACAAATTTAAATAAGATATAACGGATGTTAAAATGTTGCCATTTTTGCTTCAGGTCTCTCTCTCTCTCTCTCTCTTTCTCTCTCTCTCTCTCTTTCTCTCTCTCTCTCTCTCTCTCTCTCTCTCTCTCCCTTTCTCTGAAATAAAATGCTTTCCATACAGGTAAAGCCCAGATCCATTCCTTTCCTTCACTCCCATCCTCCCTAGGGTTAACCAGTATCCAAAAGTTGTTGCATCATTCAGATGCATGTTTTTGTACTTGTGTTATACATGAATGTTTCCATAAATAAAATATAGTATTTTGGGGGGTGTGAAATATTTGCTTAACTGGCACATTGTAGTGGATGCTGAGAATGAGCTTTATGAGTAAGAGCAACATTGTCTTACTCTGGTTTGTTACAATATCAACCATGAGCCCAGTGGCCCAGCGTTTTGTAGGTACTCAATAAATATATTCTGCATAAGAAAAGAGTATCTCCCAAATCATCAATAACCAAAGATGCCAAGTTAAGAAGTAACCCAAGATAGGTGGTATTTTATACACTTTATTTTTGGCCTAAGAAACTTCAGTGACTACAAATAACTCCTCCAACACAAGTATGTTCTTTCCTAGAATAAGGGAGGCTTTATAAATGCCTCGTTGAGGAGTCTTCTATCGGCAGAGCACAATGTGTCACTACCCTTCACTTGACCCTGATTGCAATGGGATCTCCTGAGACTGAAGTTCTGAGTCCGTATCCTCCCATTCCCAAACTGCTGACTTCATGAGTGAGCACAGCCTCTCCTCTTCCACCACTCTGACTTCACTCCCGCAAATGCCAAGAAGAGTACCTGACGTCATTATCTCTGGAACAGCCAAGGACACCAGCATTCAGTTCAAGGGAAGGGCCTAGGTCCCTAAGGCATTGTTTATGCTTCCAGACTGTGAAGGAGCAGAATCCTTCGGACTCCGACTCCATGTAAGGCAGAAACCTCACCCAAAGTAACGGTGCTGAGAGCTTCTCTAACTTTCTTTGCCAGCCCGACTTTCAGTAGAGGGACCATAAAATTTATCATCCAAACTCTTACAATTTGAGAGTGAAGATGGTGCTATGAATAATAATGCCAGGTTAAGAGGCATAAATAAAGACCACTTTTGGCAAACCAGGATGTATGGTCACCCTAAATCAGTAACCCTGTAAAAAAGCCAAGTGTGATATCCTCTCTTATAAGGTGCCTCAAGTGCTATACTATCAGAGCCTCAGGGAATGGTCCCCTTAATCCTTTCCCAGTAGAAGTCTAATGACGGATGAGTTCATTCTCTTCCAGCAGTATGTGAAGATCTAACCTTCTTATCACTAACTTTAGGGAGAAGAGACAACTCTTTAGCAGAGAGTAATCTGATTCACTTTC
Organism: Cheirogaleus medius; assembly: GCA_008086735.1. Lineage (NCBI taxonomy): Eukaryota > Metazoa > Chordata > Mammalia > Primates > Cheirogaleidae > Cheirogaleus > Cheirogaleus medius. The sequence continues at coordinate 22,786,879 of VBSM01003215.1, read as the reverse complement.
ATTTCCTTTTTTCTTTTTCCACAAGGATGAAATTAGGGCCAATTCTTCCCCTATAGTCCTCTGAAATTTTCAGGGAAATGACAACATATGTCAGACCAGTATAAATCAGAGGACAAAAAAAATATCACCAGTAGGATCAAAACTGTGGCTCTAAAGTAGAGTCCATTTGGCACCAAGAATAATGTTCACTGGGTGACCATATGGTGCCATGGATAAGGAGAACATCAGCTTTAGAATACTAAAGGCAAATTTGGGTTTGAGTCTCAGCTTCACCAGTACTCCCCATGACAAAATAAACATGACATACGCCCACTTTTTTTAATGGCTCTTTCTACCATCTTGGTTCAAGCCACTACCATCTCTCTCATGGACCATTATCATTGTCTCTGTGCCGGGCTTTCCACATTCTCCCTGGCTTCTCCCAATCCATATTCCACAGAGAAGCCAGAAGAAGTCTTTCTGAAATAAAATCAGATGCCTTTCACAAAATTTTTCAATGTCTTCCTTAGATACTTAAAATAGATCTCACACTTCTTACCCACAGCCCACAAAGACCAGCATTATCTAACCCCCGGTCTCCACTGACCTGTATAACTTCATCTTGGGCCAGCCTTGCTCTTTCCACCTGATGGCCAAGCCACACTTGTCTCCTGTCAGTTCCTCACGCAAAGAAAGCTCTTTCCCTTCACTCACTCTGTTCCTTCTCTCTCGAGGGCACGTACCCCTGCTCCGTGCATAGCTTGCCCATTGCATTCTGCAATTTCCTATCTTCAGAGATGCCTCCGAGGTCATGCTAAATAAGATTCTTCTCTCTCTCTTTGTTATTCTCTGTGAATGGGCCCTATTTATTTCGTTCATGAAACTTAACTCTGTTTATATTACACACGTATTTGTGTGTGTCTTTTTTATGTCTCTCCCACAGGTACAGGGATTCTGACCATTTTATTCACCAATGTGTATTTAGCATTAATATTGCACATAGCAGGCCCTCAAGAGTATGTGCGTGTGTATGTAAGTTGCTTATTTATATTTAATTGAACGAAACAATGTCTCAGCAAACCAAGGTTTACCCTGGATGTCAGTCCATAAATTCTAGCCAGCTGAAAGTAGGTTACGATGAACACTAAGGGCAGCCTCCAGAGGAAAAGGAGATACACGCAGACACCATGAGACTTAATGAGAGATGATTGGACACTGCAGAGGGCATGTGTGGGAGGGAAGAGAACATGATGCTGATTTGGGAACACGGATCTCTGTTCAAGCCATCATTCAGTTCCAGTTAATAGGAAAATGTAAAACAGGACCAGCTCTTAGAAGCTAATTGTTTAAGATGTTTGGAGGAGAGGAAAGAGAGAAGGAAGGAAAGATAGAGAAGGGAAGGAACAGAATGTTCTTGATGTTTTTATTCTATACAATCAAGAGTGATGTAGCACTGGGGAAGAGAAGGGAGGGAAATTTAATGAACTACTTGGGAAACGTTATTGCTGGAATTAAAGTGATTCGTGCTGGTCTTTGAGAAAGATCTTATTGAATAGTTGGCTGCCAGTCCTAGTTCCTGATGACAAAGGCTGTCTGTGTATAAATTATTCATGTGGTTTTTTCCAGCAAGTACTGGTCACGCCATTTTCATCTCCTTTTCCTGACAGTGCCTTTAGGAGTCCCTGCCTTCCCACAGTCTCACCTCCCCTTCCACGTACCCCCTCCCCCAAATTGTGCGGGGCTTCTCAAACCTGTGGCTGGTTTCACATTTGCCAGCATTGATCTGGTATGCCAGTGTTTGGTGTGTGTTTCTGGTTTTCTTCCAGAGAGCAGAAGCGCCTTGAGCAGAAACTGATATTGTTCCCAGGTCTGTTGTGTACCAGATATTTTACATGAATTAAACCAGTCAGTCCTTCAGAAAATCTAATAAGAAACGTATTCCTGTCCCCATTTTACACATAAGGAAAGTAAGGCTCAGAGAAGTTATGAACTTTTTCTCAGTCACACAGCTAATAAGAGTCTGTGTCTGGCCTTTTTGATTCCAAAGCACATGATCTGTTCTCTGTATATGGTACCTCTCAACTACAAGGCAGGAGTTTTTAGACAAATGAAACTACCTCACTATAGCCAGTGCGATCTTTTTAAATATATAGACCTAACCATGTCACGCTCCAGCTAAAAACACTGCCTGAAGTAGTTCCTAACTACCTAGAGGTTATGTTGCTCCCTCTCCTGGAGATGTTAACCCCTCAGCTCTAAATCCACACCCAAATTCACACGTACACATGTGTGCACTCACACACAAATATATACATACACACACATCTTTCACAGTTTCGTTTAAATAACTATGAACGCACATTGCTTAATGATGGGGACATGTTCTGAGAAATGTACCGCTAGGTGATTTCATCGTCGTGCAAACATTATAGAGTGTGTTTACACAAACCTAGATGGCATTGCCTACTACACACCTAGATTATGTGGTATAGCCTATTGCTCCTAGGCTACAAACCCATACATCATATTGTGGTACTGAATACTGTAGGCAATTGTAACATGATGATATTTGTGCATCTAAACATATCTAAGCCTAGAAAAGATACAGTAAAAATACAGTTATTATAATCTTATCGGCCACCATCGCATATGCAGTCCACTATTAACCAAAACATCATTATGTGATACATGACTATACTTCTTTTCGACCTCTTTTATACCCCAAACCAGTAATTCACCAACTGCAGGGTGTATACACATTATCTGGGAGGGTTGTTAAAATTTTTAATTCCCAGGCATCACCCTCAGAAATTCATTATCAGCGAATTTCAGAAGAGAATCAAAAATCTGTGTGTTAATCACCTGAAATGATTCTGATTTAGTTGGTTCCCAGGACCAACCACCTTCTGCAAGGTGTTCCAGGTTGGGAGATTTCATTACACATTTGCCTTCCTCTTCGTAGCGCTCTCATTCAACGTTCATTCATCCAACCAACATTTGTTAAGTATTCACTACATTTCAGGCATTTTCCTAGACATTGGGGATACAGCAGCAAAGAAAGCAAAGTCCCTTTTCTCATGGAGCTTATAATCTCATTGGAGATAAAAACCAAAAATTAAATCAATGGACGTAGACATATGGTAGTGAAGAGTAATAAATAAAGTAAGGAGATAGTAATAGGGAGCTATTGTATTATTAATATCATTTATTTAATATTTTCTCCTTAAAGGAAAGAGCTTTATCTGTCCTTTTCACCTATTCATCCCAAGTATTGGGGACCTAGCACTCAGTAAACATCTGCTGAGATAGGAACGGGACTACTTTATAGATGGTAGGAATAAGGGCCCTCATAATGGCTTTCATAAAGCTAGGAATGATGACATGATGCCTAAAGCTACCACCCACAGCAGCCTATATAAGCATCCCCAAGTAGAAATGAGTGGTTCAGATTCAAGAAACTTAAGTGGTATCACAAAAACAGAATAACAGGTGTTCTGCTTTCAACCAACAGGTGTTTGAATTTGGTCTTCCACTAAACAACCAAGAAAATAGACTCTCTCACTCTCTCTCTAAACACACATGCATACACCTATGTGAAACCATGGTTTTCAGGCACCAGACATCAGAAAATGCAGGACAGAGATCCCTGAGAGTCAGGAGGAAAACAAGGCAATTGCAGTTGCCACAGTGTACTGCCTGAGGAGATATTCCACACAGCAGCACAGGGAGGAGGAACACAGGCAGAGCCCAGCCATCACCCTGAATTGAGGAGAGAGAGCTTGGTGTCTGAGGAGGTAAAGGTGGCTGGAGTTTGCAAGATAGGTCCCTGGAGAGAAGGTATCTGCACAGAGAAAGTGAGCTCCAGAAAATTCAAAAGGTCCCCCTTAAATTTTCAGCTGAGCATCGACCAGCACATACATGCATGTGAGGAAACTGTATGAGACTGTGGAAAGAACATGCCAAAAGAAGCAGAGATCATTCAGCCAAGAATAGTTTGTGTTCTCACCAGCCAGAGTAGAACACCTTGTATTCATGGTCTATCAGGCAGAACATTCAGAAAGGTATCGCCTCAGCAGAGAGAAAATTTAGCCTAGATCAAAGGCTGTTCCAGTCCTATTTAAAAAAGCTTAAAAGCAAGCCTCAAAAAGATCAAACTACTTGCTAATAATGTAATTGCGTTCCAGAACAAGGTAAAAAAATATTTATTAGAATATGAAAGCAACTAGCACCCAACAATCATACAATGTCTGGTATCCAATCAAAAATTACCAGGCATGCAAAGAAGCAAGAAAGTATAACCCATACTGAGGAAAAAAATGAATCAATAGAAATAGACCCAGAAAAGACAAAGATGATAAAATTAGTAGGCAAAGACATTAAAACAGTTATTATTAGTTATATTCCGTATATTCAAGATGGTAGAAGTATGACTGTGTTTTGTAGAGATATAAAAAATATTTTTCAAAAGACCCAAATTAATCTTCTAGAGATGAAAACTATAATTTCTGAGATTAAAAATATACTGTAGGGGATTGCTGACAGATTGCACATTGCAAAAGAAAATATTAGTGAACTTGAAAATACAATAGAAACTATCTAAAAATAAAGTGAGTACACACACATACAGACACACACACACAGCAGACAAAAAATAAACAGAGCAACTATATGTGCATCCATATGTCAAAATTTGTCAAATTGTACACTTTATATTCATGGTTTAATGTATATCAATTATAGCTTAATAAATATTTAAAAACAAATAAATAAAATAGAATAACATAAGGGAAAAGAAGGAGAAGAAAAGAGTTAGTTGAGCATCAAAACTGTGACGGAGTAGGTCTTTACGGCAGGACTCACTATAGAGAGCTATAAACCCAAAGTAATCCACATCATTCATTAATTCAGGGTGATTGCAAGGAGTTTGTTGGAGACAAAGCAACCATGTGTTTTCCAAGTTGAGCCAAGTCACACGAAGCCAAACATGATTTCAAAGGCATTTTTCCAACAATCTATTCGTTAAAAGGATACTGACAGACAATTCAAGTGTCTAGTTCAAAATTCCACCTCAAAGAGGAATCTTTTCAAGAGTATTCCTAAGAAACTGTCTTCTAGCTCTTTGCAGTGTTAAATACTAATCATTAGACTCATTAGACTCATGTTCGTTTTGACCTTTATGATGAGACTAAATTAATCTGTTCCCTCTTTTATAATAGCACTTCGAATGTTTTAGAACTATTAATATCAGTTTATCCCTTCTCCAGGATGTCCATGGTAACATTAACCATTCCTCACAGGACATGCTTCCAGAAATTCTCACCATCGTAAACACTTTTGTTTAGACACACTTCTGCTTAAAAGGAGCCTTTAAAAATAAAATACTATACTCAGAGTGAGCACAAAATTCTAGGTATGGTCTGATCTTTTTAAAATTTAAATTATATATTTATAGACTGCAACCTATAAACACATTTGCTTTCTTAATAACACTGACAAAATGTGTGTCATATATAGTTTTTAAACTCTCAGCTTATTTTCACACAAATAGCTATCAAGATAGGAGTCTTCATCCTGTCTTCTATAATCAGTCATTTGAACCTCAATGTAATATTTTGTATTTGCTGAGATTAAATGCTTTAAAATGTGCAGGTCTACTTTACATGTTTTTATTTTAATTCTTGATTCTATCTTCCAATGTATTATCTACTTCTCCTAATTTTGCATCTTTTGTGACTATGATCTGCAAGAAACAAAAGAAAGTAGAAAGAATTCTAATGAGAAAAGCAAGTTAAGTAGCCAGGTATAATATTTCTGTCAACAGCTGTTTGATATTACATTGTGGAGGTAACATTAGAGATTAGCCTGCCAAAATAAATTATTGGAATCAAAGATAAAAGAAATGAGTTCAACAGTCAGCATGTGAGGATCAAGTCCTGGTTCCTCCCAAAAATAAATATGGTAGAAAAACATATATATTTATCTCTCCTTCCTCCCAAAAATCTTCTGAAAAGGAAGAAAATAAGGGAATTAAATTGAAATAAATTTAAATGATATAAATATACAAAAATAGAGAGAATGATAGAGATGAGTATAGTATATAAAAGATGCCAACAAAATATTGGAACTTGAAACTAATGATTAAGACGTGATTGACTTAATAGATCTGATTTAATTCTAGGTTACAGAAGAGAGGGCCAACAAGATGCAAACAAGCCATTTCACAGGACCCCAGAGAGGCTCAGAATCCAGGTTTCACAAAAGGTTAAGGTGAAGGGCCAACTTGCAGGATGATATAAAGAGGAGTTATACTTCCCAAACCCCTCTACCATTCAGCTGACTTGTTAACTAACCCTCTTTCAGTCTAGCAAAAACAGGAATTTTACTGTCTGGAGAAATTTAGCCAGTTCTCAGCTCTCTTTTTCCACTTGGTTTCCCAACATTGGTAGTCATGTTTACAACACCCAGTCAGGCGACTGGAAGATTCCTCTATAGAGACACTGAGAGGCTCAGGACTTTTTGGGGAATTCCCCAACAAATCAGCCAGGTCCATGCCCAGACTCCCTAAAATGAAATCAACAAGCTCTGCCCCCACCCATGGAGATTCCAGTCCTTGCAAGAAAGAAGTTCATCTGAGAAATAATTCAAGAAAAAAATTCCCTGGCACTGAAGAATAAAAATCTCCGAATTAAAATATTTCTCTAAGTGTCCAGTGCAATGAGTTTTTTTAAGAGACCCATACTAACACGCATCACTGCAATATCCAAATTCGGGGAGGGAGAAGAGTGTATATAAAATATTATAAATCATATTATTAATATCAGATTTCTTTACAGGCACACTTAAAGCTAAAAGACAAAGAAGCAATATCTTCAAGATTCAGAGAAAATATTGAGAATGAGTTTCCACATAAAATCTATACACACAAGCGCCCATGCACGCACATACATATTAATCGTGTAAGAGGGTAGAATAAAATTGTTTTCAGACACATGAAATACTGGAAATACTATCTCAAGAATTTTAACTGTCAAGCACCCTTCTCAACAAGGGACTAGAAAATATACCCTACAAAATGAGAAAGTAGCCTGAGAAAGAGAATCCAGGAACCAGAAAATTCCACACAGGAAAGGAAAAAAAAAAAATTCCAGAATGAAGTTCAGAGAAGTCTCAGGATGTTAGCTGGACATCAAGCCCAGAGAGCTGTCAGATTGGCACAAGAAGATAGAAAGTTTCAAAAAGGGCGAATCCAAAAAATAAGTAAATAAATATGGCTGATAGACTATCCAACATGTTTGTACTGAGAGGAGATATTCAACTCCAGCAGGGTATTAGAATGAATTAGTAATAGATATGTAGAAAAATGGGCAAATCAAAACTTCAGGCAATGATTAATACTGGGTAAAACAGAAGGTTGTTCAAAAGAAAATCATGTTAACTGTATATTTCTTTGATAGAAAAAATACAATTTAATTTAAAACAAATATATTTATCAAGGAGAAGAATCTGCCCAGTAGCCCCATTCCTTTTCTTTCTTTTAGATACTTGATTTTTATTTTCTTATCTTATATATTCTTTCATCCATTGGTGATGGATGAATTAAGAAGAAAAGGATTTGGGTCTATGTATACTAAAGTCCCTTACATTTCATACATGTACTTCTACTGAGCCTACCGTTCCCAATATTATAATTTTATATAAACTAAAATTCAGCATTAATGTTATTATGGCCATGCAAATGTTGGCACAGCTGTAGCTGGGGAGTTGTGAAAGCTGTGTACAGAAAGTCAATCAATAATAGAATATCTATAATTGAAAAAAATACTTTTTCAGCATATTTAGAAATATGAAGGTAAAGTTCAGATGAGTCTGCTAAGAGTTGAAAGTTTATGCTT
>VBSM01003215.1:22745826-22778891 GCA_008086735.1 Cheirogaleus medius | reverse complement strand
TTCTTGAAATTATTATAAAAATAAAACTTCATTTGAGAATCAAATAATTTTTTCTGTCAAATTGAAAAGGCAAATTAATATAGTATGTATTTAAAACTCAAACAAATTACAATCCAGGAATTTAGAACTTTAACCCCAGGCCATTTGGCCAAGGGAGGTTGGCACATCGCACTTACTTTTGATTTTTTTCCCATTTTCCTGTTTACCATCATGCTTCATTTCCCAAATTATTTGGAATTGAGAATGCATATTGGAATTCAGCATGGCCATCTCTGGATCAGTAAATCTCTTTGGTCATATTTCCTCTTTGTTCGTTGTGAACAATGAAAGGAGAAAGACTGAAAGAATATTGTACACATATACATCTATGAGCCAGTTTTTAGTTTCGAATGTAAAACCCAGTTCTTCTTGGAATCTGCCTATATGAAGTAGAGAAAACAAAGATAAAAGATATTTCAGGTCATGTACTTGCATACACAAGTTTCAACACATAATAATATAGTTACAGAAATTTGTCCTTACAGATATCTTAACACTTTGTAGTGAAGGACAAATTTGCTCCAAATTACAAAGTTATTTGTTTGCTGTTTTTTTCTTCAGCAATTACAAAAACTTAAACCCAGTTCTCTGCCAAAACAATACATAGAAAAAAAAAATTCTACTATTTAATTATCTGAGCTGCTGAGTTATTGTTACAGGTGAGTTGAATTAGCCAGAAAATTATCCAAAGAACTTATGCACAGGGCCTGAAAAATATTAGGCTGAATAAAATTGAAGTCCAGATGTAGGAAACAAGTGACTTAAAAACTAGTGAAAATATAAGTACCTAGCAGTGCTATCATGTGATTTGTGAATCCTACTCTTAATAGTAGGACATAATACAAAGAGAACTGGAATCTAGAATTTTAATCCTGGAACTGCCACTCAAATGTAGTTGGACAGTAGACTAGTCATTCCCAGCTCTGTGCTTCATTTTTCATATGTAAAATGAAAGGGATCAGATTAGATGATCTCCCAAGTTTCTTTCAGGGGATAGGTGAGTACAAAAGATACATTAGGAACATAAGTACTTCCTCTTTCTGTACTCACTCATGCATCCCCCAGATTGATTTATATAATTACATGCGGGCATTTGAAAAACCTACAGTCTCCAAAGATCTGACCGTCAATTACAGCGAGAAATGTGGTAGTCTAATTTAAGCTAACTCTTAAACATCGTCGGCAAGACTAAAAGCTTGGACACATCTCAATTATCCCCACCAATTAAGGGTGTGGTGTCAGGAATAATCCAAAACACTTCCACTTAGCTTTGGAATTCGTTATAATTTTTTGGTTTACTGTAGATTCAAATGAACATTTTGTTTTATTCAGGCTGGTTTTCAAATTTGTTGCTCTAATTACATATTCAAATGATCTAGTCTACAAATATGCCTAGCTAGATAGAAGAGACACTGTCCTTTGAATTCAACATAGTCCTTGAATTTCTAAGGGCTGATTTACACAGAGAGCTAGTTGCATGGTAACAGCAGAGACCTTTGTGGTGTCTGCCCAGCTCACAGTTCCCTCTCCTCTGAAAACAGCCCTCCACTCTGAGCCCTGGGCTCAAGGATGGGTCCCTGGAAGCTATGTTTTAGTTACATAATGCCATTGCCTAGGACTCAGCCAATTGGACAGTGGCTGAGCACCAGAACCGAACCGAGCCAATCAGAGCCTCTTCTTGGGAATTTACAATTGTGACTGACGGTGAAATCTCAGTGTGGGTTCACTTATATGGAAACTATATAAACTTGGGAACTGGGGCCCAGCATTGTCTGAGGAGTAGACAAGTATCATAGATAACTGATTTGTAAAGACAGCAAAATGAAAAACATTTGCAGAGAGAAGTGGAGAGAAAAAATAGACAAAGCCTGTTTTCTGGGCTCCTCATGGCTTTCCACTGCTAGTCCCTTTTGAGTCACAACTCCATCTCTGCCATGGGCTTGCAAGATATTATGTTCATGTCTTGTATCAGTATATTAAATTCTCCTTTCTTGCTTTGACTAATTCAAACTGATTTCTATTATTATCAACAAAAAATTTTTTTGGCTGTTAAATGGAATATAACTGAATTGAAATAAATGAATTGAATATAACTGGAATATAACTGAATTGAAAACTATAGTGGGGAAACATTTCCAATTGCTTTTTTTCTTTTTTCTGAATTAACTTGCAGCTTGACCAGAAAGAGAAGTAGCTTGGCCTCAGAGATCTTCAGATAACTAAAAGATGAATCACATTGAGAAATTTTATCTTATTTTCTGTGCCAGTCTCTATTCTACAAAGTTTAAGTTTTATTGTATAATTAGAATGATGTGCTGCACTTATGAGGTTACACAGAGGTTCACAGCAGTAGGGAATTTTCTATTGTAATAGCCAACTACATTCCTGAATCAGGCATAGATTAATACATAATAATTCATTATTTTGGGGAAACAATGGCAAAACGTTCCTAGTAGCAGACAAATCAAACCGCCACTGGAGTATTATGGCTGCCATTTGTTAATTACCTCCAGGTAGCTGCAAAACATGCACCCCCTTCTGCAAAAACTGAAACTCCAAACCTCTTAGGGGAGAAGGGAGCAGGGGCTACAATGCAAAGAGCACCAAAATGGGTGTCAACTGATGTGAGTCCAAGTCTTTGTAACTGTCTGCACTTCTGTGAATTTTAGCCTCTTCATCTCATACAAAATAGAGAAAATCCAACATGAGACCCAAAGGCCAAATGTAGCTCAAAAGACCATGTTATCTGGACATGTTGTTAAACTCGTGCCTCAGTCTCCTCGGTTGTCTAATGAAGTTGCTAATTGTACCTACCTCGTAGGGGTGTTGGAGGGTAGTTACTATACAGTAAGTGCTTAGAAGATTAACTGGAAGAACATAGGAATACTCAATTAATGACAGCTGTATTGTTATTCTTTTTATTATTCCTGAGGATTTTTTAACAGGCTAGCAAGTTATAAGTTATAGTAGCAAGTTATATATAAGTTATACTTATATATAAGTTATATAAGTAGCAAGTTATAAGTGTCCCATTTCTGCTTACTTTGACCACTACCAACTATAAAGTTCATGTGTCTTGTTAGACAAATTTATAACTGTCAAAAGAGTATGGTACTGGAAAAAAAAATTTATAACTGTAATCAAAGCTGAATATATGTAATGATAGTGTTCTGAGACATTCAAGTTCAATTCCACTAAAAGTAAATTACTAAATTGGGGTGACTTAAAGCATTATTGAATAAGGAAGAATGGGGCTGAATAATGCCCACTGGTAGTACCTGACTCACTTTTGGATCATGGCCAATATTCATACTATGAGAATAGCTTATCATGTTGCCTTAACACTTCTGGATTTCGTATCATGGGGATAAACTTGTGTTGAAAATATATGGACAAAAGATAAAGAAAAGAAAAAAGAAAAAGCATATGCATATTCTCTTTTGTTTGAGTTCTATCGCTTCCAGGTCAGACATTCTGGGTTTCCATATTTTTGGCTTTAGAAAATTCTGCACCTAGAAAACAACTATTTCTATGGTTATCCAAAAGAAGAAACTGCTATTCAGAAGAATAGCAGACTGTGGTCTCTTCTACACATTTGCAGAATAGCATCAGATCAGAGGAGATGCTGTTCATTAAAAAAGATGACATTCATTGTGTTGAACCTCACCTCTATGCCCCACCCCAGGGTATAGTCTGCAAGGACATGAAAAATCAAAAGAGAAGTGAAACACTCTGCACAATTACATGAGAAGAGCTTTGAGTCTCAGCAAGCAACCCAGGCAAGAGATAAGGTGATGATCTGAACTGCAAGAAGGAAGGCCAGCCCTCCACAAAACCAGCAAGTGGTAGGGAATGGGTGATGAATTTTAAGACAAAGATATCTAATATTCAATTTTAAGTGCTGTCTATATGGTGCTATACTATAATCTCTTAGTTACCGAAAAGCTTCAGTGAAAGAAAAAAGAAAGTAATAGCAAACACCAAAAGCAGTATTTAGGAAGCATACTAGGGCATGGATAAAGACGTGTAAACGCCACAAAAATTCACAGGTGAGATTTTCCATACCAATATCTTATTTGGATTTTTAAATAAAGGTTGAGCCCAAAAGGCAAGGGGACTTAGGGTCACCCACACAACTGACACTTGAGTTACATATGATTGATCTATTTTTACACAATGGAGAAATACCTCTTCCAAGTGATGGCAAATACCCCTATGAATGTTATCTCCTCATCTTTATCTTACCATTGTCTAGTTTGTTTAGCTCCTACTTGGGTCCTATTCCAGACTATTGTCCTCTTCACTTATGGTTACATTCCACTCCTTAAACAATCACGTCTACTGCAACTCCATGTTTATGTACAATGGTGGCTGTGTACTGCTATTTAATCATAATAAAAGTAATCTATACAAGGTAGAGTTGGATTTCAAAAGAAAAAAAATAATTTAAGGCTCTTTTTCCTTTGACATTTATTTCTTTCAGTATGTCAGCCAATACATAATAACATTCTCACTTTATCAAGGCCAAAATTTACATGCCACGAGATCCATTGATTCCACAAATATTTATTGTTCATCAGTCATATGACTGCCACTGCTAGGAAGTACGCCACAGAGATGAATAATAAATGTTCACAATTTAGTTAGGGGAAAAGAAATGAAAACAAAGATGGAAGTTGGTGTATACACCATGCTAAGACAATATGCGGAAGTATGGAAGACTCTGGCATGAGGATGGAACAACTTCAAAAGAAGATGACCATTGGTGCAAGTTTTGAAAAATTCATGGGAACACACCAAGCCGAAAGGAGGCAGAGGGCATACCACGAAGGCAAGGACATGAACCTGTGAGCAGCGGCCACATAAGCAAGGGAGGCTTGGACACGTGGGCAAATCAGCGGGAGAAAAGGGAAAGACCAGCAGTGTCAACACTGTGGATGTCCTTGCATCACTGAGATGTTCGGCCTTTAATCTATGAACTATGGAGATCCACCAAAAGCTGATAAAACTACAAAGGATTAAGAAGATATGTTGTTTTGGAAAGATGGGTTAGAAGGAGATAGAAATGGAATCTGGAAGTCCAGAAGATCTAAACTACAGTAATGACCACAGGAGGAGAAGGAAAATTAAGTCATTATTATTAGCTGAATTGGAATAGGATAGCTCTGCTTTATTCCCTGTGCCTGGCTGCCTGAATGTAATGTTGAACTTGCCTAAGGAAAGAGATTCCAAAAAACTTTCACTCAATTTTTCCCCCTGGAAAATTCCCAAATGAGAAGTTTCACATCCAAGCAATTCTTTCTGCTTTCCTGCATTTTTAACGGCCTCTGGAGCAATCTTTATTAATTAGCTCTACAACCTCTCAGTTTCCTATACCAATTGCTGAAAGGAAAACCTTCTGCCTCCAGTGAAGTTTCAACTGCCAAGGGAGGACCCCAGGGCTTTAGTGTGTAAATGGCAGGGACAGGGGTAAAGTCCACATGGCTCTGAGCCCCTAGAGCAGCACTGTTTCCACATCCGGGAACTGGACTGATTTGCAATCCTTTTCTTCCCCACCTCCTGACCTTTATCGCCTCAGGCAATCGCTGGAAAGCCAAAGTGTGTTCCTATCCTCTTTACATACAATCCATTCAAAATGACCTTTTGCCAAATCCCCAGGGGTTTAGAGATCCTTGGGGGGATTTGTAAAGCTCTGTTGTTTTTAGATCAAACTTTCTCTTTTGTTTCTCTTTTCTCACTTGGGCCTTGGAAGAGAGCTCAGCTCTCAGTTTGATGGTGAGCTATGCGACAGGTTAAACACCTCTCCCCAAAGGGGTTTCTTAGAGTCTTTTATGAACAACTTTGGCAACCGGCTCAGTTCACTCAACACCATGATGGCTGACGATGTACTTATGCAATGATGAGCAATAAAGATTCATCTGCTGTAGCTCAGCTGTATCTACATAGCTAACTTATTTAGAAGGAAAAGTTGGGTTTAAATATTGTATAAAATATCTTAACGGCAAATGAGTTATGAGTGTGGGGGCATAATTCAGCCGATTATTTGCAAAACTAAACAGCGCTCTCCCTTCTCCCTGACATTCTGCTTTGTATCATTTCTGTGTGGATATCTCTTTTGTACCACAGTCAGAAGAAACCCGAAAAGGATACTTCTGTCCAACACCTCTATTTTTCTTTCAGAATAAATATCAACATCTGTGAGTTCTTCTTTATACAATTTTGAATAGTGTCAGACAGACCCAGAACAAACATCTGAAAGAATCCCCTGAAGGTACAAATGAGGTCACTAAGACCCGGAGAAGTGAAGTGGCTTACCCAAGTCACATGGGAAGTTTGTGGCAGAGCTTGAATTCTACCCAGATGCCCTGGTCCTTCATCAAAACTCTTTAGCTACATTTCTTTTCTTTTTTTGAGACAGAGTCTCACTCTGTTGCCTGGGCTAGAGTGCCGTGGCATCAGCCTAGCTCACAGAAACCTCAAACTCCTGGGCTCAAGTAATCCTCCTGCCTCAGCCTCCGGAGTAGCTAGGACTACAGGCGCAAGCCACCACACTCAGCTAATTTTTTGTTTCTATTTTTAGTTGTCCGGCTAATTTTTTTCTATTTTTAGTAGAGACGGGGTCTCGCTTTTGCTCAGGCTGATCTAGAACTCTTTAGCTACATTTCTTTACATGCAAAGTTCATTTCCCTCCAAGTATCATATCTGAACAGAAAAAACAAAAACAATTGTGCTATACATGTAAGACGGAACCTTGAACAATCCCACCCACCTGTGATGATATCCCAGTTAGTAAACAATCGTGAGTCATGAGTCTTGGTATGGATTTGTGCGTTCACACGTGCAACAAACACTTGTCAGGCATTTATTATGCACCTCACCTGGGGCTAGGTAGTGGGATAACAGTGAGATAACACAAACCAGACTTTTAAGAGCTTCACAGTCCAGATAGCCAAACACACTAAAAATAACAGATAATATGTAGTCTAATCCTGGAATGTGGAAAGTTCTGGAATATAGAGGAGAGAAGGCTGAATAGTGAAGGGAACAATTTAGGACTCTTGACCAGTAGCTAGAAGTTTTCCAGAGGAGGAGAAAAGGGAAAGATATTTCAGGCAAAGGCCAGCACGGACACACACACGAAGCTGTCGAGATGCAGACATAGAACAGGGTTGGTGCTAGTGTTCTGGAAAAAGTAGGCAGAGCCTCTTTCCTGCTGCCCCTACTAAGTGTAATGCTTTCTGAGGGCAGATGCAAGGTTTTCAAACCCGAGTTCCCATCTCCTGCGATCTGTTGAGGGCTGGCCTATATTTTTCTGACTGTAAAATGGTCTACAAAAGAAAATTCCTGCTCAGGGGGCGCCCTCTCTTGGCAAGTGGTCACAGGCAGCTTTTCTCTCCAAGAAGGAAAAATAGATATATTTCTGATTAGAATTGCCCACAGCTGTGTCCTTATGCAAACCTAGGAAGAAAACACAATTTCCCTGATAGGTTACTTTAGTTGACAAGAGTAAATGAGGGAGAAAGAGCCATAGATTGAGAAAAAAACAGACCATGCCAGCCTAGTGACTTGTAAGCCTTTGGGCCTCTTGTTTATAAAATTAGGAGATTGCACCAAATGATCTTAGTCCCTCCTTTCTCGGGCGTTCCCTGACTTCTAGAAACTATGGCTCTTTGTATCTTGGCTGAATATAAAATGCCGGGTACTTAGACCATTTTCGCAGAACGAATGGGCTCTGAAGAAACCAGAGAATCCCCACCAGGAGAGAAATATTGTTTCTGGCTGGGGCAGCTTTAGTCTCTGAATTTTCCATAGCAGCCAGAGATAATTGGCTCAAACAATTTTCCCCTTCTTCTCACGTCTTTAGCAGTAAAAAGCCTGTTTGGACATGATCAGTCATGTGGGTACCTACAGCAAAAGCACAACCCGCTTCTACAACACACCCCACCACCATTCTAAACGACAAATCTGCCACATAAGAGATCAAATCATCCGAAAGCACTTTCTGAGTGCATTGTGGAATTCGGAGGATCTCTCCTCCCTAAGTGATTTTATGTTTCCGTCTTGCAATAAAAGGAGCTTAAGCATGCTGAGGGCCCACAGCTGAGAAGACCAGCGAGGTGCGCCCTGAGCGCGGTGGTGTCTTGGGATTCAGACACTCCCCACAGATCATTCCGGCAAGTGCATGATTACAGGGAAAACAGTTCCTGGAAACGGGGAAGGAGGCTGAGTGTTAGGGGGAGAGAGAGAAGTGATCCAGAGAGAGGCAAACTGTGAGCGGTCGTGTGGGGAAAATTTAGTTTATTTTTTCAGTTGTTGCCCAAAGAATGTCACTGGTGACATAAAGAAGTGGAAAATGAGAAAACGCCATTATCATCCAAAAGCCATTACTGTCCATTTCCTGCTCCTGGTGAGAAGGAAAATTGGACCATAAACCTTAGACTTACCCAGGGTTGTGGTCTCGTAATGCCCTCTACTGGTGGGGAGGAAGAGTGCAGCTGCCGGCTCTGTGTTATTAAGGACAAGCTGCCTGCATAGTCCCCCTGTGCCTCATTTCCCTCTTCTGTAAAATGGGGATAATAATGTACTTCTCTTACAGTAACTTTGGAAGGATGAAATGAGCTGAAATATATAATGCATTCAACATGGTGCTAGCTATCATGACCACATTTATGTTTCCTTCTTCTACCTTCACTGTTCTTTTTTTCCCAATCAAAGCTTATCAATAAAATTTGTTGTATTTACATTGTGTCAAAGTATCACATGTAGTAGACATTTTATCCCTATCCTATGCTCAGTGAATTAAATCTGTTTTGAAGATGAAACACAAAACTGGTGAAAAGTTAAGTTAGGAAAATATACAGAAAATATTGAGTCATCAAAACAAGGTACATTAGAAGTACATTATTAATTCCTTTTTTTTTTTTTTTTTTTTTTTTGAGACAGAGTCTCACTCTGTCACCCAGCTAGAGTGCAGTGGCATCATGATAGCTCACTGCAACCTCAAGCTCCTGGGGTCAAGCAATCCTCCTGCCTCCCAGGTAGTTGGGAGTATAGGTGTGCACCACCACATCTGGCTAATTTTTCTATTCTTTGTAGAGATGGGTTCTTGCTCTTGCTCAGGCTGGTCTCGAACTCCTGACCTCAAATGATCCTCCTGCCTCAGCCTCCCAGAGTGCTAGGATTACAGGTGTGAGCCATCACAGCTGGCCATAATTCTTAAATGAGTTTTGAATACAAGGAAATTTTCAGAGGAGAAAAGTAATGTAAACCTATGGTGGAGGTAGGATTTGGACTTAGTCTTGAAGAGAGGATTCTAAGTATGGAGAATAGGTAAGGATGAGCACAGAAGGCATAGGGAACTAAAATGACAATCAATCAACCAATTAGCCAATTAGTGAGTTAAGGCTGTTGTGAGGACAGTTAAGGAAAAGTTGAGAGACAAGGGGATGATAGTTTTTCTAGATATACATCAATAATGAAAAGTAAAGCTGGAAGGTAGGTTAGTGCTAATAGAAGACTAAGCCAAGAACTGGCAAATCTAAATGGGCAGAAAAAGCATTCTGTAAGCAGGGGAAAGGTATATAAAAGGAGGTAGAATGTAGGAGTTAAAAGCATAGGTTCTAGCACCACTGCCATGTTCAAACATTAGCTCTGCTGTAAAAAACTTAAGACCTTGGGCAACTTTCTCAACCTCTCTTTGCCTCAGTTTTCTCATCTGTAAAATGGGTTGATAAAGTTACAGAGAGTTCTTGTGAGAGTTAGGTGGCTCAATTCTTTGTATAGCAGTTAGAAGAAAACTTAGCATATAGTAAGCTCTCAGTCAGTTGTTAGGATGATGACAATGTAATGGTCGTCTGTCTCTTAGGTGATTCTTCATTACTTCAGGGTTGAAGTCAATCTAGCTTTGTATGATTGCTACTAATAATAGGACACCTTTCTCTCTGAGTACTAATGAAATTCCAGAAACTACTGGACCCTTAGAAATGTTAAAAGAAAAACTTTAGACATACTAATTTAACACTGAATGTCAAAAAATTAAATTTAACAGAATTTAATTGAGCAAAGAAAGAATCATGAATCAAGCAGTCCCCCAAACCAAAATAGGTTCAGAGAGACTCTGTGCCATTGTGTGGTCGGAGAGGATGTATGGAAAGAAAAAGGGAAGTGATGTATAGAAAATGGAAGTGAGGCACAGAGATAGCTGGATTGGTTGCAGCTGGGCGTTTGTCTTATTTGAATAATTAGCCACCTGTGATTGGAGAAAATTCAGTGACTGGTACAAGAGTAGGTTACAGTCTGTTTACACATCTAGTTAGGTTACAGTTCGCCATAAACAGAGAAACCTTTAGCCTGAATTTAAAATATCTAAAGAGGCAGCTTTCGGCTAAACCTAATTTAACAGGTATCTTTAGTGAGCTTATGTTTCCCAATTGGCTTCATAGAAGTAGACCCAGGCACTTTGAAAGCTCAACTCAAAATATTACTTTTCCCTGAACCTAGTTGTATTACTCTGCTAGGGCTACCACAAGAAAATACCAGAGATTGGGTGGATTAAACAACTGAAATTTATTTTCTCACAGTTGTGGAGGCTCTGGAAAGTCCAAGATCAAGGTGTCTGCAGGTTTGGTTTGCAGATGAATGCCCACCTTCTCACTGTGTCCCTACATGGTCTTTTTGCTAGGCATGCACATCTCTGCTATCTCATTGTATATCCTGATTTTCTCCTCTTATAAAGACACTAGTCAGATTGGATTTGAGCCCACCTGAACGGCCTCATTTTAACCTACCAACCTCTTTAAAGGCCCTATCTCCAAATACAGTCACATACTGAGGTACTGGGGCTTAGGGCTTCACATATAAATTTTGGACAGAATTCAGCCTGTAACATTAGGCTGGGCCCTTTTTCCTCATTATATTTTCTCTATTTCCCTGTCAAGAAGAACTCTTTTTAGCACTGTTATCTCATAATAAACAATTTGAGACTTTATCAAGAAAGGCAAGAGGCATATTTGTGAATGGCTCATGCATCTATCCATTCCCCAAATATGTCTTCAACGCTTGCAACGTGCCAGGCTCTGGGCAGTGTGCAGGGACACAACAGTGAAGAAAGCAAGGTCCCTGCCCTCCTGGAACTGACAGCGTGCATGGCAACTCTTAGAGCAGGTCAGGTGGGGACAAGTGTCGTGGAGAATAATCAAGCAGAAAAATGGAGAAAAGGAGCGCCCAGGGCAGGGAGGGTTAGTATTTTACAAGAGGTGGTCATGAAAAGCCTCTCTCATAAGCAATGACCTGAAGGAAGCCGGGGAACAAGCTATGCAGACAATTGGAGAAAGAACATTCCAGGCAGACAGAACAGCAAGTACTAAGATCCTGAAGTGGACCTGGCTTAGATCAGGGTTCCCCAACCTATGGTGAGTTGTATAATTATTTCATTATATATTATAATATAATAATAATAGAAATAAAGTGCACAATAAATGTAATGTGCTTGAATCATCCTGAAACCATTCCCCCCACCCTAGTCTGTGGAAAAATTGTCTTCCATGAAAATGGTCCCTGGTGCCAAAAAGGTTGGGGACTGCTGGCTTAGAGGGCTGAAGGAGCATCAAAGTGGCTAGAGAAGAACAGGTGAAGCTGAAAGTGCTTGGAAATGAGAGGAGAGAGGTAGGTTAGCCAGTTTTCACAGTGCCTTGCTGCCCTTGTAGGAATGTTGGCATTTACTGGAGTGAAATGGGGAGTCATCACAAGGTTTTAAGAAAAGGAATTACATGGTCTGACTTGTATTTTAAAAAGTTTGCTCATTCATGAATATTGTTCATCTGGCAAAAACACAAATAAAGATTCACTCGGGTTATCTTGTTGAGAAGAGTCTGGCAGAGGGATGGTGGGGAAATCTGAGCAGGTGTACCGCTTGTCATGCTCAAGTCAGGAGGTAGCAGTGTCTTGGCACAAAGTTGAGTGGTGGAGACAGTAAGAAAGGTTTGCATTCTCAATATATTTCGAATGTAGAGCCACCACGATTTTCTGTTACTCCATATGGTGCTCATAGCTCTCTCGGAGTCGCTTTCAGCATCTTGACAATCGGCACTGTCAAAGTTCTGTTGCATCTGAGCATTCTCCATATCATAGGGCCAAGTATATATCTGAAACCCCTATGTGTCCCCCCAAGTCCAATCTACACATCAGAATAAATGAACACTAACATTACGTAAATCCTATGTTGGAAACTGGAGAAAGATAAAGTAGGCATCTTTATTCATCTAAACCCTAATCACAGGTTATAAAAAGTCCAAAGACAAAAAGAATGCAGAATGCCTCCAGATGGTATGATACTCAGTTAAGGAAATACAGAATGTCATCATGGGTGTGAAACATTTCTAGCCAGAAAAGGGAACAAGAGCAGCAGAAAGGAAAGCAGACCAGGGAAGCGATCAAGTTCGCTATCCCCAAAACTGGGTAACTAGCATGATGCAATTATTTCTTGTAAGGGTTCTGATTGATACTTTCAAAAGCAAGCTACAAAATTGCCTTCTCTCTAATTGCTGAAGCTAAGAAGAATTGGTGTTGCTTCCGTTTTTCTTATTTAAGAAAATAGCTCTACTTGTCTTTTCCTTCCCTGATTTTTGTCCATACTTTCTGAGATTTTAGGTCAAGATCATTTTTATTAAGTAAAAGGTATTATAATAATGACTATTACAGTAATCCCCCCTTAGCTGCAGTTTCACTTTCCAAATTTCCAGTTACCTGCAGTCAACACAGTCTGAAAATATTAAATGGAAAATTCCAGAAATAAACAAATGATAACGTTTAAATCGTGCACTGTTATGGGCATTGTAATGAAATCTGACATCCAGCTCCATTCCATGTGGGGCATGAATCATCCCCTTGTCCAGGAGCTCCATGCTGTATACGCTGCCTGCCCACTAATCGCTCAGTAGCTGGCTAGGTTATCAGATTGGCTGTTGCGGTATCACAGTGCTTGTGTTCAAGGAACCCTTATTTTACTTACTAATGGCCCCAAATCGCAAGACTAGTGATGCCAGCAATTCAGATATGCCAACGAGAAGCCATAAAGTTTTTCCTTTAAGTGAAAATGTGAAAGTTCCCAACTTGATAAGGAAAGAAAAAAAATCATATGCTGAGGTTGCTGAGATCTATAGTAACAATAGATTTTCTATCTGTGACATTGTGAAGAAGGAAAAGGAAGTTGGTGTACAGTACATACAAAGTTCAGTATTACTCACATTTTCAGGCATCCACTGGGGGTCTTGGAACATATCCTCCTAGGATAAGGAGGGTGCTACTGTGTTAATATTATCTTTATTAAAGACCGACCAGCCCTGAGAACACTGGCTCCACACCAGCCGTATCAAATTGAGGCTGATTTTTCTTCCATATCCCTGTGGTAGGCTGGAAAATGGCCTTCCCAGGAGATAGCTCCATCCTAATTCCTGGAACTCATGAATGTGTTACCTTTATAGCCATTTTTGCAGATGTGATTAGAGTAAGGCTCTTGAGATGGGGGGATTATACTAGATTATCTTGGTGGGTTTAAAATGTAATCCCATGTGTCCTTATGAGAGGGAAACAATGGAGATTTTTATACACAGAGGAGAAGGCAGTGTGAAGATAGAACAGAGGGAGATTTGAAGACGCTGGATTTGAAGATCGGAGGGATATGACCACAATCAAAGGAAGGCCAGTAGCCGTCAGAAGGTGGAAACAGCAAGGAATAGATTCTTTCCTAGGACTTCTAGAAGGAGCAGCCTTGCCAACACCTTGGTTTTGGCCCCATAGTACTAATTTTGGACTTGTGGCCTCCAGAACTGTGAAAGAATAAATTTCTGTTGCTTTACGTCACAGAGTTTGTTACGGCAGCCACCGGAAACTAATACGCCCATGTGCTTCAGGGCCTGCAGTGTAAGGAGGTGATTCATTACCCCAAATGCTGCTTCTAAACATTTTTTTTCCCTCTTTCTCCATCAAAATCCTGAGCTGATATGCTTATGCTAGTGAAGAACATGTCATCGGATTTAACCACCAAATGCCTCTTTTTTTTTTTTACTAGAAACCTCCTGACCACTGCTCTCTCACCAAGGGCTTGAGCACTCAGCTCACTGCATTCACTTCTTACTCTTTTATCCTTCTTGACCATTTCAACACACTCTGCCCCTGCAGATTTTTTACTATCTCAATGTCAAAGATGTGTCCTTCCCTCTCCTTCAGCCATGCACTCGCATGGTCCTTCCTAAAGTTTGTCATTGCCAATAACTTCAAAATCTCAGGTCCAATTATAACCCTTGGAGACACCACTGCCAATCCTCCCAGTGCGTAAACTCTAATTCTCTGCTCCGACTCTCTTTGGACCACACAGGGACCATCCTTGCACCGAGTCCACCATTTGTCACAATCTCCAGCCACACCCCCCAACATACAAACCATATACCTTCCTACCCCTCTTTACCCAATTTAAAGGTCTTGATCTGGCATCAGAAAAAAGCATTGTTTTGACCCTAGACATCAGTGTCCTAACATCTTTTTGCCTCCACCCTCTGTTTTGTTCACCTGATTAAACTTTCCTTCTGCTCGACCAGACTGTCTGCCTACCTTGAGCTAAACGTCTCACTTTAAATTCATGACGACCCATCTCAAAGGGGAATTCCACACTGCCCAGCAATCCTACCCTGCTTCTCCAGAATAGCTGTCTTCTCTTTCCCAAAACTACTATTTAAGAACTTCTCCTCTTTTTATTAATAAATATACCACACATTTCCCCCACTCAATCTCTACTAATGACCTTAACTCATTTTGGGGTGGAAAAACAAAAACCCTCAGGAATCAGATGAAACAAACCTCATCTTCCCACCACGAAAGCTATTCTAAACTCACTTATTTTTCCTCTCTCTCGATACAATGGAAGAATTGTTCCTGCCTCTCATTGAGAACCATCTTTCCATGTTTACTCTGGATCTCATCTCTGCTCAAGGAACTCGCTCCTACAATTTTCCCTTTTCTCTCTTGTATTGTTAATTGCCCTTTCACAATTGGATTGTTCCCACGGGCTCACAGAATACTTTAATATCGCTCATCTAAAAACAAAAACAAAACGTCTTTCACCCTCACACTGCCCTCCAGCTACGTCCCATTTCTCTGTAATCTTTCATAGCCAAACTCTTCAAAATAATCTTTACTCACCGTCTCTACTTTCTTACCTTCTAGTCTTTTCCCAACATATATATATATTATTTTATTTTATTTTATTTTTTTGAGACAAAGTCTCACTCTGTTGCCCGGGCTAGAGTGCCGTGGCATCAGCCTAGCTCACAGCAACCTCAAACTCCTCAGCTCAAGCGATCCTCCTGCCTCAGCCTCCCAAGTAGCTGGAACTACAGGCATGCACCACCATGCCTGGCTAATATTTTCTATATATTTTTAGTTGTCCAGCTAATTTCTTTTCTATTTTTAGTAGAGACGGGGGATCTCACTCTTGCTCAGGCTGGTCTTCAACTCCTGAGCTCAAACAATCCTCCCGCCTCAGCCTCCCACTCAAGCTATATTTTTAGGGATTCTTTCCTCACTCCACCCTCTCTACAAAAAACTCCTTTTGTTTTTTAGCAAGGTCTCAAAACTAACAGTCAATTCTCTATTCTCACATGACTTGAACACTTAGCAGCTTTTAACCTTGCTGGCCACTTCCTTTGTTAAACCCACTGCTGTGGTTTGAATGTGTCCCCCAAGGTGCATGTGTTGGAAACTCAATCCCCAATGCAAGTGTTGAGAGGTGGGTCCTTTAAGAGGTGATTAGGTCATGAGGGCTCTGCCCTTGTGAATGGATTAATGCCGTGTAGTGGCAGAGGGTTAGTTATCTCAGAAGTGGATTCCTGATAAAAAGATGAGTTCAGCCTCCTTCCCTTCTCTCCCATAGGTGCATGTACTCTCTCTTGCCCTTCCACCTTCTGCCACGGAATCGACACAGCACCAAGGCCCTCACCAGATGCTGCTCCCTCAATCTTGCGCTTCTCAGCAAGCCAAATAAATTTCTGTTTGTTATACATTACCCAGTCTCAGGCATTCTGTTACAGCAGCACAAAATGGAAAGAGACACCAACGTCTCCCTAGATTTCCACAATACCGTGTTCCCCTCCTTTTCCTCTTATGTCCCTGGCCACTTCTCTTCCTTATTT
The DNA here is from genome assembly GCA_008086735.1 of Cheirogaleus medius. Lineage (NCBI taxonomy): Eukaryota > Metazoa > Chordata > Mammalia > Primates > Cheirogaleidae > Cheirogaleus > Cheirogaleus medius. Next base: position 22,762,668 of record VBSM01003215.1, on the reverse strand, counting down.
GTTGGGTCCTTCTTCTCTGTTTCATGTCTAAATGTTGGAATACTCCAAGCCCTGTCCTTATCCCTCTTCTCTCCCTATCTTCACTTTCTTCCGATGTCATCTCATCCACTTGCATCCATTACTGTAAATGCTACCTATATATCGATAACTCTAAAATGTATTTGCAACACTGACTTTTGTACTAAGAGCCAGACTCAAATATCCACCCCTGGGAATTCCCTTTTCAATTCTTACTGCCTTAAGAGTAGGAAGGCTGCTCACATGCTTCACTTTTTCATATATTTTAGCCTGTGATATAAACTTTATGCTTTTGGTCTCTCGATACACAAAGCCAATATTTTAGGATTCTAAAAATGGCCTTTGCTCTTTCCGAAACCCCTGGCTCTAAGTCTGTGGCCTTTGGTGTAAATGTACGGAAGTCTATCTACAAAGGAGCTCGAGAATGATGAAGCTGACTTTTCTGGGCTGTATCTCTCCTGAGAGTCACCACCCTTAGAAATTCTGGATGATGAAGGAGAACAGAAATGGGTTTAAATAATTCTCAAGAAGGAGAGGGAGAAGCAATGCCTTAAAATCTTAAAAATATTATCCCCTGCAACATTGTTTTTCGTTGTTTTATAGGTTTCCATATTTTTTCTGTGCCTTCTGAGGAATTTTACTGGGAAGATATAAAAGGCTACATTAGGGACTTCTAGCCAAGTGCTATTTTAAACTGAAGATGTTTATTTTTTATGTAAGTAACTTTTTCATACAGCAATTTTCTTTCACCTTGTGCATTTTCTTTGTGGAGCAATGCGTGAGAAGAAGGAGCTAGGAACCAAGCTCAGGTCTAGAAAGGGCAGGTGCCAAAAGAAATTAGAAGAAGACCTAAAAGAGCTTTGTACATCTCATAGTTTGCTCCAAGCTATGTCTGCTTTTATCTACACATTACATAGGTGGTATAATGGTTTCCTAGGATTGCTATAACAAAATACCACAAAAACAGGCAGCTATAAATCAATGGAATTTATTCTCTCACAGTTGGGGAGACTGGAAGTCTGAAATCGAGGTGTCGCAGGGTTGGTTCCTTCTGCAGGACCCGAGGGAGAGTCTTTCCCAGGCCTGTCTTCCGGCCTCTGGTGGTTGCCAGCAATCCTTGGCACTTCTTGGCTTATAGATGCGTCACTCTGACCTCTGTTTCCATCTCCCCATGGCATCTCCTCTGTGTGTCTCTGTGTCCTCACATGGCCTGCTGTAAGCAGGACACAAGTCCTTATAAAGGACACCAGTTATTAGATTCAGGGCCCACCCTTATCCAGAATAACCTCATCTTAACCAATTACATCTGCAAAGACCCTACTTCCAAATAAAGCTATATTCTGAGTTTCCAGGTGCACATGAATTTGGGGTGAGATGCTATTCTACCCAGTATAGGTGGAAAGCAACTTTTGACGTTCTGTGACAAAATGTGGCACCATTTCTCCCGACACTCTGGAGGAATCACCTACCTGATTACAACTGGGGAGCTGAGAAGGGCAGTGGATTGGGAGTCAGGTTATGTCTTCTTAGTATAAATTTGAAGGTCAAGTGGACTTTCGAAAATACAGATATAATAGCTAGCATTTGGTTTTTGCCATTCTCACTTTTCTAGCATCTATATAGCATCTATCCCTCTCCCATTTTTCTTTCTATATAGTCAATAGTGGGGGAAAAAACCACTGGACTAGAATTCAAAAAAACTTGCCTTAAAATCTTGTTTCTGTTGTTTACTATCTGTTTGGCCCTGCCAGAGTCACTTCCCTGAACCTGTGTCCTCAACTATAAAATAATCAAACTCAAAATGATTTTTTTTGTAAGTTTATATCACTTTCACCTCTCAAGTTATTAACATTTAACACTGCAATAAGACTTTTAGGCTACTGCATTTTATTAAGGAAGCAAGGATCTCTGTAATACCAGAGAAAAAATCCTACCCAGGATAGTTAAAATATTTTGATGTTTTAAGTAATAAACTCTAGTTGCCTAGAAATGTATTTATATGGAACACATATTTATCTGGTATTATTAAGTAATGTTCCCCCAGGTCAGCAGTCAAAATGGGCTATACTGCAAATAAGTGTACATATAATTAAAGACCCATGGAAAACCTATCCGATGAGTTTTGAATGCTCCATAGCATAGGGTATTTCATGTAGATATTTGATTTCTATGAAGTTTGTCTGCAAAGTATCCATCCATTGTTAATATATTTTTCATATTACATGGATGGATACTTTCTGGAAAGACCTTGTATTTCAGGCTATAGAAAAGAGAGATGGAAGGGTGAGAGGGAGAAAGGGAATGAGAATGAGCTCATTAGAATTCCATTGCCTCTCTGAGCTTCAATTTCCTTATTTTTTAAATAAGGTTGATAATTCCTCTGAGCTCTCTAACATTGGGCATATAGTGCAGTTTCCGTATCTATCACATAATGAAACTCCAAAGTGCCTAGCACCCTAGCACCTGGTAAGTGCACAATTCCTGTTTGTAATACAAGAAGGAATGAGTGTGCCCTGACTACCTCAAGGATCTGTTCTGAAATGCAGCTTATTATTGTTATTACTTATGTCACTTTGTCCTGCTGATTAGTAATAGCCATCCCAGTTTGCCTATTGCCAAGTTTTTTCTTTTTTTAAGCAGTCCACGCTTTGGCCACTAGATGGCACAAGAGGAAGGATAGCAAAAGAAGGAAAGGTGGGTGAGGTTGGCTGCAATATGAATAAAGCAGCCATCCGGGTTAATTAAGTAACACAAGCAGCCAGCATTTCACAGAAGACACTGCAGGGAAGCAAAGCCTTCATGAGACTGGATTTAAAATGAACTTTGAGCACTGGTCAACACAGAGACAAAAAAACTCTCTGCAAACAGTAATAAGATACTGGGACCAAAAACAATAGCCTTGAACAAAACATTCTGGGACATCACGATATCAGCAGAACAGGGCCAATCCAAGAAGAGAGCCCAGACCGGCTCAACCACCATGATTAAGGGTTATCACCATTGCATGGAGAAACCTCGATCCGATGTGAAAATTCCACTCAATAGAGCAGAGTTGTTGCACAGTTTTTGGTTTAATTTAATGTGGACTCTTTTCAGAGTCAATTTTAACAAATCCTTGTGTCGTCTATTTAAAATCACCAAAGAACTCCCTTAAATATTGTTACATGGAGGCACCTGGGCTATATAGACTCAGTTTACTATAGAAGTCACAAATCTAGAGTCCAAAGTGGGCAGAAGAAAGTAATCATCTGGTGCATAATGCCACCTTTTAAAGCCTGGCTTCAGTCTGGTGCATTGCATGTGACTTACAGATGCAACAGACAACTCCATTTGCTGTGTGATTCCGTGCTTACCAAGAAGCTTTCCAATTATAAATGGACTTTTTCCATAGATCTGCCTCCAAGAAGAAAAAACTATGTCCTTTCAAGCACAAGCACTCCCAACTTTGTGACAATTGTATTTTTCATAGTAGTTTAATACATTGGTATTTTGTTTTTAACATCAGTCTCCTGTGAGCTTGGTAAATGTGGATTGTAACCAGGAAAAGGACTTCTTCTTGACAAAATTAATTTTCTGAATCTGTTGGACTCAAAAGCTTGGACAATGTTGAATTCTGCATTGAATGCCTCCTGTGATGTCTCTTGGCAGACAACAAAGGCCCTGGTGACTACATAGCAACCCCCTTCCTTCATATTATTCTTTCACACTTTTATGTCCATGATTCTCTATCCTAGTTGCATATCAAAGTTATCCATGATTTTTTTTAATGCAGATTCCCAGACTCTAGCCCCAAAGACTCTAACTCAACAGACCTAGCGTTAATCCAGGTATCTGTATTCATAAGAAGCCCAGTTGATTCCAATGAGGCTGGCCCTAAATCTATAGTGTTTGAAAAACATTCATCTTCTTGAGTATAATTCCACAGGTTAGTCTGGGACCACAGAATCATGGAATATATTATTTGGAAAAAGGTCTCCAGATAAATAAGAACCCCTTTCTATAGCATCCCCAAACCCTCAGGATCCCATGGAAGCTGGGGCATAAAGGAGCCTGGCAGGAAGCTGCTAGCCCATTAAAGCTTAACAACACTAAGAAACTAGCAGACCTCTGGCCTTTAACGAGGAGTATCAAAAGAGTTCCATTAGCTATTGTAGAAATGGCTGCTGATGCCATGTCAGGCTGCAAATGCATGTATGAAACCAAATCTAGATACACAACTGGTGGGACCCAGTGCAAAATTTTAAAATGAAGAATTTCAAGATGGTGACAGCAAGAATGGGACCCTTCTGAGCACGGGGTCTTGCGCAACTGCACAGGTCACATACCCGCGAAGTTGGCCACATACAGGACTATTGGGACAAGACTACAACTGAGGCAGGGTAATGACTTGTAAGTCAAGGAATAACTTCTGATCTGATCTATATCTTATCTTCCTATCAATTTGCTTGTCTTCCCGCATCCACACAGCAGCCAAAGGGATTTCTTTAACATGCAAGTTCGATCGTGACACTACCTTGCACAACACCATTCAATGGCAGCCTATTGCTCTAAGATCGAGTCTCAAGTCCCTAGTGTGGCTCACAAGTGCCTGTGTGATCCTGTCCCTTCCTACCTCCCTCATCTTGAGCTCCCACTCTCTCTCCATGCTCTATTCATGCTGCCCTTGTCTCAAGCCCTGCAATTTTCTAGGCTTCTTTCTGCTCAGGTCTTCACATATGCTGTTCTCTATGGCCTCTATGGCTAGAAGAATCTTCCTTACCTCTCCCCACTTAGCTAAATTCCAATTTTCCTTCAGGTCATAGGTTAAATGTTGCTTCCTCATGGAAGTTTTTTTAGACCTACATTGGGACACACTCCCCTATCACCCTCTATTGGTCCTTTATAAACTGATTTCCACTGTTTTTTAAATGGCGACTTGCGCAAAGATTTAACAGCTGTCTTTCCTAAATGCTTTTGTGTCTTATCATTGCCATATCCCCATGGCTTAGCACAGTGCCTGAAACATGGGAGGTGTCCAAAAGTATTTTTGAATTAATGAATGAAAAAATAACAACAAATGGGCCGGGCGTGGTGGCTCACGCCTGTAATCCTAGCTCTCTGGGAGGCTGAGGCAGGCGGATCGCTCAAGATCAGGAATTCGAAGCCAGCCTGAGCAAGAGCGAGACCCCGTCTCTACTAAAAATAGAAAGAAATTAATTGACCAACTAAAAATATATAGAAAAAATTAGCCGGGCATGGTGGTGCATGCCTGTAGTCCCAGCCACTCGGGAGGCTGAAGGATTGCTTGAGCCCAGGCGTTTGAGGTTACTGTGAGCTAGGCTGATGCCATGGCACTCTAGGCTGGGCAACAGAGTGAGACTCTGACTCAAAAAAAAAATAAATAAATAACAACAAATGAAGAAAGTGTGAAAATATCAAGTGCTGGTATCTTCATCTTGTTAAAGAAACACATTCACTTCCAAAGCCCACTGACCTGACCACTCAAATTATTCCATACTTGGTATTAAATTTCCCTGATATAAAAATAACCATACTTCACAATTTGTCCAGAACAATCCAGATTTTTAACTGTCATCTTGGTGAGCTTGTTAATAGCCCTGACTTTTGGCTCACCAAACCGCCCGTGTGGACAATGAATTATGTAAACCCTCTACTTATATACCATAATTCCGTAACACGTGAACCATCTCTCTCTTTGTCTTTCTCTCTCCTTGTGGGCGAATTGAAGAGAAACAGCTTCCATGTTTTTGTGGCTGTGGTATTAACAGAAAGAGCTTAAGTTATTAAACCGAGCAGCTTTAATCCTAGAGGTCTCCAGGAGCAGTGGGGATTAATGTATTTTTACTCCAGAGCCAATGTAGCTATTCCAATGAGCTAGGCTTTGCTCCCCGCAATGCCCAAACTAGCCCCAGCTGCCTTTCGGTAGACCCACCTCCCTTCTGCGAGAGAGGTGATGGAGTTCTACCTGGAGATCGACCCAGTCACCTTGAACCTGATCATCCTAGTCGCGAGCTACGTCATCCTGCTCCTGGTCTTCCTCATCTCCTGTGTGCTGTACGACTGCCGCGGGAAGGACCCCAGCAAGGAGTACGCTCCCGAGGCCACTCTCGATGCCCAGCCCTCCATCCACTTGGTGGTGATGCAGCCAAGCGCTCCTGGGGCCCACTGGGCAAGGGGATCTGGTCTTCATCTGGGGGATCCTGCTCTGCTAGGGAAGAAAAGCACCATGGTGTGAGGCTGGCCGAGGGACGTTGAGGAGAGACCACCAGACAGACTTTCAATACAGAACAAAGCATTCCCTGTTATGGCTCCAATTCTCTCAGCACAGAGGTGCTGCCTGGCTAAGGAACTGGGACCTCTCTGTCTTACTTGCTGCTTTCTCATCACCCTGTTTGTGGATAAAGCAACTGTTTAAGGTAAGAAGCTCAGAGTGGTCTTCGGTCAAATTCTCCAAAGGCAAAATGCCAGTAATACTATTGTGTAGTGAAGCTGGTGATTGGTACATTCCTGATGATGCTGTCTTTGCAACTTGTAGGAGAGATTGACTTTGAGGCAAGAGTAAGAAGAAGAGAATGCAATAGATTGTGTGTGTGTGTGTGTGTGTGTGTGTAATGAGGAATGAGACTAATTCAAATCTATCCTGTACTTTGCAAATCCTTTCGTTTCAAGGCAGCCACATTGAACTTGTCCGGACTTGAGAATGTTATTATTTCTGTACATACCAGCTCTGTACATTCCATTCCCCACTGTGAGTCAGTATGAGGAACACAGTCATTGCAGAGCATACAATTAAAACAACAAAGCTTGGTTGCCCAGGTTCAAAGCCTGCCTCCTGTATTTATTAGCCGAGTGACCATGGTGAGGTTGAGCCACCTCTTTTGTGCCTCGGGGCTAGGGACAGACTTGCAAGCTGTTTGTGTTATCTAAATGAGCTAATTCACTGAGAGCACTTGAGGCTGCTTGACACACAGCATTAGCTTTATGACGATCACTGACATTATTCCCTTCCATACCTCTCATCAGGAAGTTTAGTCTCCAGCCCTCAAATATGACCTGATCCAATACAAAGTTACTGAAGACTCGTTGAAGAATTCTCAGGTCCCACAGCTTGGAGTTTCAGCCCCCCAGAATACTGCTCGCTCTCCTCTCGTTCTCTTTGTTGCTGTTGAATTATCAATTTGTTCCCCTTTTCATTCATCTGTTTCTACCATTTTCACATATTATCTCCATTGTGTGTGTTTTTACTGACCCTCTTTCCCTGAGCTCAGAGCAGCTTACATAGTTACTTAGTGATTTACTGGGCCCCTTCTTTCATCAGGACCTGTGTGGAAATACAAAGAAATGAGTGTCATGACCCCTGCCCTCTGGTCTTTGCTTCCTAACGGAAGGAAGAGGAGGAGCTGGGTGTGACTCAGACAAAGCAGGAAAGCAAGCATGGCAGATGCCCTGCTAGAAGTCTACCCAGGGTGCAAGAGTCCACAGACACACGAGTGCCTAGCACACAGAAGGGACTCAGGAAACATTTAGATAATGTCCAATGGCCAATTTTATCCCAGACTCAGGCACCAAAGATTAGATGATTTATCTTGAAATATAAGTGGCTGTTTTCTAGGAGGGCAAAAGTATGTTGGGAGCTTGGAGGGTAGGACAGGAGGTAGCATTTTAGCCAGAAGAAACAACAAAAACAAAGCTTGAGAGCAAGAAGTGTAGGAACCATTGATTATGAGAGTCAGATAGCCACCTCCAGCCTGCAAAGAAAAATTGAGAAATTAAATTTCAATTTCTCCTATAGAAAATTGAGGAGGAGCCTGCCCTGCCAGCTTCAACAATGAGCATTGTTTTGCCTTTTTATTGCTAGGTATCTATAACAAATGTGAAGATAATCCCAGTTACTTTGTTTGCAGGTTTTATCAGGTATTCTAATTTTGTTCTAATTTTATCATAAAATCATATTTTCTCCTAAATATAAAAATTGTATTGAAATCTTTTCAGAAAACTTTTTTTCCTTTATGGTCAAGAAGCCATCTTCACTTTTATAATAAAAACGTAAAGTGGGCTGGATATGGTGGCTCACACTTAGCACTTTGGGAGGCCAAGGCGGGAGGATTGCTTGATGCAAGGAGTTCAAGATCTGCTTGAGCAAGAGTGAGACTCCATCTCTAAAAAAAATAGAAAAATTAGCTGGGCATGATGGCACGTGCCTGTAGTCCTAGCTATTCAGGAGGCTCAGTCAGGAATATCGCTTGAGCCCAGGAGTTTGAGGTTGAGCTATGATGATGCCACTGCACTCTAGCCATGGCAACAGAGCAAGATCCTGTCTCAAAAAAAAAGGTAAAAATGAATGGGAAAATACAATAACTGCACAGGCAGCTTCTAAGAACTGGGCTTTTCCATAGCATAAGCTTCACCTGAACTAACCTTCTTATTTCCTTCCCCTGTTATGAGAATATATAGATGAGTGGAGACAAAATATATCAGTGTAGAAAAAGAAAAATTCAGCAGACCACGAGAAAGTAATGAGAACAATCATTGCTAATCTAGCTTTTTGAGTGGAATATAAAATGTTCAACACTTCTAACATCAAAGTTAAAGAGGTGAAGTAAATATTCATTCAAAAACTTTTTAAAATACAAATATTTTCAGTTATGTTTCAATTCTATATTGGGGCCAATTAAAGAGAACTAACAGAGATGGAGGATAGAAAAATAAATTCTAAGACAAAGAATGAGAAGAACAAAAAAAAAACCCCAAATAATAATAATAATAACAACATCAACAGATAAGGGGAACAGAAATAAAGTCAGGAGATAGAAAGAAAGAAGGAAAGTAAAAATATTCTAAGGTGAATGTTGGGCTATTCCGTCTCTGGTCACTTGATCTGTGATTCATTCAACTTATATTCTTCAAGCAAGAACCAACTTCTCAGCATTTAAAACAATCTTTTCTGTATAGCATGTGCTCTTAGAATCTTCTAAGAACTAGAAATGTCTTTAATAATCTTGCTGGCAAGATAATCTTACTGGTGAGGAAATAAGGCCAGAAGGTATCGTGATTTTCCCAAGAGTATTTGGCCTCAGAGCTGGGACTAAGGCCCTGTTATCCTCTTTTTCCTACTTTATATCCCCACCCCCTGCCAAGTGCTCTTTCTACAGCGTAATCTCTTTACTTGGTTGTATTTTAAACCCTCATGAAGGGTTTCTTATTTTTAAGCAAAGCTTTATTTCCTAATGGTAGTTGCACAGCCGTGACGTTCTAATTGATGTTTTAAAGCTTTGTTATCAAAACCCAGTGGTGGAATGGATTGCTTAGGTAGAACCAAGAGATTCCTTTGACATTCAAATATTTCCTTATTTTTGTTTTCTTAAGGGATTAGGACTCCCTATTCCACCTTATTTTAACTCATTATTCTTCCATCATGCATAATTTGTATTACAGCAAATACAATATTCTGTCCTAATTCGGATGATAGACTTGGGACAGACACAAACAAAATTCTTCCAAGATGAGGGAAGGGAGGGAGGAGGGGATTTATCAAGAATCAGCTACATGGCAGACACTTTTTATTCGTGACATCGTTTTATCCTCATTCTCCCCTACGAGATAGACAGACACTCCTAAAACTAGTTTAAAGGTGAGGAAACAGGCTCCTAAAAGAACTGGAGTTTGCACAAGGCCACACAGTTGCTCCACATGGGAGCCGGGATTTCAACTCAATTCTAGATGTGTCACGTCTGCTGTCAATTTTTGTCACAGCTACCAAAGAACAACAGCAAGCCCATGTTTGCTCTGCCTAGCCCATCTCCCTCCCTCGCTAGCCCTGCACACCTAGGAAGCTCTCAATAAATATCTGTTAAATAATCTAATTAACTTTCAGATTTTCTCTGCTGAATAATATGGCCATAGTTTCCCTCAGAGGAAAAATAAATGATTGTGATTTGGTCAGAATCTTATCTTCTGATGTTCTGGAAGACTCTGAGGTGGAGTGGACTAAGCCTGGACTTTGTACCAGAAAAAGCCAAGCTCCATTCCCCTTATCTGCTGTCTAGACTTTTGTGCATCACTTAACTTCCTAAGCCTTTTTCCTTTACTAAAAAAATGGATATAATGTTCATGTTGATAAGAGTGAGAATAATATACATAAAGTATCTGGCATATAGTACTATTTCAACTAAATGAGAGCCACTACTCTTATCCCAGAAGACGAGGTGAAGATGCTTAGAGGACCTCTCCACCTGGAGGCTGGAGACGGCTCAGGCCAGTTCAGAGGCATTTATGGGAGTGTTGAGGGGAAGGGGCATGAGGTTGGAGAGCTGCCACGTGCAGTAGAAATTTGGAGAGCAGAGCAATTATCTGTTATGAGTTGAATTTTGTCCCCCCAAAATTCATATGTTAAAGTTCTTACCCATAGTATCTCAGAATATGACCTTTTATTGAAATAGGGTTGTTCCTGGTATAATAAATTAAGATGACATCATACTGGAGAAGGGTGAGCCCCTCATCCAATATGACTGGGGTCCTTATAGACAGGGGAAATTTGGACACAGGTACACAGGGACACCACCATGTGAAGACTGGAGTTATGCAACCACAAGCCAAGGAACTACCAGAATGTAGGAGAAAGGTCTGAAACAGATCTGTCCCTGTGCCTCCTCTGTCTTCAGAGGGAGATCCACCCGGCTGACACCTGCATCTCAGACTTTTAGCCTCCAGAAGTGTGAGACAATAAACTTCTGTGTTTAAGCTACTCTGTTGGTGGCACTTTGTCAGGACAGCCCTAATAAACTAATTCAGTGACTAAAGGGATTGCTTGGGATGTGTGATGGATTGCTTAACATTTCAAAGCTTTTTAGGGTGAGTTTTGTGATTCTTTCTATTGGATGTGACACCATGCTGAGTTGGAGTCTTGGGGAAGAGCTAGAAGGCCAAACTTAGAGTTACCTGGGAAACAGACCCTGCATAAGCAGAGTGACCATTTGTTGTGTTTTTAAGGAAGGTAGAATAATGAGAGAAAAGTCCTTAGGAGAAAAATGTGCTTATGGTTTTGCAAGATGAGATTTAAGGGATAATTGAGAGGACTAGGAGTAAGAAACTTTCAGTCCCATAAAAAAAGGCAAGGGACAAATCACAAAGGAAAGATATTAGGGAGTTCAAGTGCAAAGCTATTTGGTTGAAGCAAAAAAAAGCTTAGAACTAGCCCTAAAGTATCCAAGTCTCTTTAGATATCCCATAAATACTTCAAAAGCCACTCAGCGATTGCCAGGCACTTAATCTTTCTGAAGATTTGTGAGGGGAAACAACCATTATCCTTATTCTAGAGACAAAGGAGTTTCAGATTATCCTGAATAAACCTTTAGGTTGATAGTATGGGCTTAGTAGAATCTGGGATCCTGACTGTTAGTCTTGAGCTTGCACTATAACTCCATAGCTGCCCAGAATCCATGCAGAGAAACAGAATGATTCAGCTGGGGCAGAAAGGTCACACTTTCGTGATTTGTTTCTCCCTGCCTTTACTTTTGGGGGTCACAGAGTAACACAATCCTCTTGATTAGCACAAAAATCCCTGGGAACTGGAGAGTGAACACAGTCCAGTATTGCTCAAGAGTAACAAGTACAGTCTATTTCTCATTACTTCATCTTCCCTGAGAACTCTAGTGATTGAGATACAGAAAATAAGAGAGGATTTATTATCTAGCTCTGTTGTAATCATCCATTGCGACTTTGACTTTCTTGGGCTGCCAGTGTTCCAGATATGGACATTGTGACACCAGGATTAAGAAAGATCTTATCTATTTCTTATCCTCCCAAGAGAGTGGGAAGTAAATATCTGTCTGTGCTTTTTTTTTTTTTTTTTTTTTTCCCCCTCAAGGTTTCTCTGTATCCAGCCATTATTTAATTAAACACGAGCCATATGCTGGGATCTGTTGGTTTTCTGTTTGGCACATCTCCAGCCTGGTGGCCTCCACTGCAATCTAAATTTGGCAGGCATACAAAGTGAAGCTCGGGAGACACTAGAAAGAAGGGAACTTGGTTCGGAAGGATGACGGGAAGCAAGGCAGAAAAAAAGTGTGTTGCTCCGAGGGAGGGCTTAACATTGCCCAAGAGTGGCTTTGTGGAAACGTGGCAGTGGAATTTGGCATCTGGAGTGTTTGTCAGAATTGATAAAGATGTTCTTATCCTAGAAATTTATCAGTGAAAAGCTGTTTGCCATTTGGAAGGGAGAAAAACTAATATTATAATAGAATTTTGGAGAAAAACATACATGCAGCAGTCATTATACACATGCTCAGGAGGAAAACCAGAAGATCCAGAGAAGGAAATAATTGATTTCTTCAATGGTTGCAAGATTGAATTTGACAACTTTTGCCATCAGGAAGTTCTCCCTATATTTAAGCTAAATCTCTTCTGCTCTTGAACTTTACACTTACTGTTTATACAGTGATTTGTATAATATAAACAAATCTCATGAAAGAATCCAATCAGATTAGATCACAAGGTGTAGTAAGTTATGGTTGTAACGGTGGTTCAAAACCATGTGGTCATAGCATACTGGTGAATCACCACCACCTGTGAAGTGTGTCACACATAGTTTGTTACTAATAATAAATTACCCAAGTTTATGAATGATTTACCTATTTTTATGCAGAGGGTGAACTGAAGGTTATTCCCATCATAATGTCCTTCTCAGTTCTGTGTACTCCAATTTTGATGCTTATGTAGCACAGATGCAAGTGGATGTACAGTTAATGTGGAAAGAATTGCATTTACCTATGGACCACTCATCAATATGTGTAAAGCACCTACTTTGAACAGACTCTGTGCAAGGCCCCAGGGATACAAAAGTGCACACAAAAGACTTCTGTTCTCATGAAGCTTACCAAGTAGCAGGAGAAACTATACTAAACACTCTGCATGCATTGCCTGAATCTTCACTATGACCCTGAGAGGTAATATCATTTTCCCAATTTTATACATTTCAGGCCACAGGAACACCAAAGCCCATTCTCTAAACCAGTAGCCCCCAAATGCCTTTGAGCATGCATTCCTATTAGTGAAGAAAATCTTAGTACTCACCCCTGTGTGTGTGTATACTTAAATAAGTCTACATTTGTATATATGTATATATTATATATACATATATGCATATTATTGTAAATTACATGTACCTTATAGGAATCTTCTTGTACCCCTCACTTTGGAGGCTGTCTCTATAGCACTCCATCGTATCACCTCGGATTTTCTATGTGTAACAGAAATAATCTACCTTCAATCTTCCCCCACCTAACCCTGGGTTTTGCTGTAAATGAATGGGGTTGGGAACCCTAAGAACTTGATCTAAGAAATATTTTTAAAATAAAAACCAGTAATGTTCAAGTTTGGACTAGGTCTTTGTATTGCTAAGGATGTTTTGCATAATTCCATGGTGAATTTTTCATATGCAAAGGTAAGTTCTCCAGTTAGTTTGTAAATCCTACTCATTTCCTTTGTGTTTTCCTCCCTGGCTGGACCTTAACTACCTCAAACTAAAGAGTAAGTGTCTTATACATCTATTTCAACTTCCCACTACACCCAGTAAAGGACTGAACATGTCAGGAACTCTCCATCCTTTGGCTGATAATTGTTTCACATTGGAAACAGGAAGGAGAATTTTTATATCCCTTGTAGCATAATAATGCTATCCTATGGAAACAAGCTGCTCTCAGACACAGCAGGGAGGAAGCTGGGCTGCTTCTAAGTCTCCAGGCATAGAGGGCTGGGAAAATTCAGCAGGTAGTCTTATAATGAAAGGGGCAGCTGAGAGGAAGCCAGGACTTACACTTAACCTCGACAGACACTGGGAAGGCGAGAGTTGAGAAACACACTGGGAAGGCGAGAGTTGAGAAACGGAATCAATAGATTAGTCCTTCTGCCTCTCTGCCCATTCTAGCCCCAGCCTCATCCAAATCACCCAAACTCCTTCTTTTCCTCTTTGCCTTTTCCTCCACTGAACCACCAGGAAATGGCTGCAATTCCCTCCTTGACTTTGATACTGCCAACAACTCTGTACCAGTTGACCCTGTGCCTGTCCATATTCCTTATTCCTCAGATGGCCTTGGAGCAGCAGCCTGGGGCTATGGCTCTCGGTTCTAATTCTAACCCAGTCACTAACTTGCTGGGAGGCATTAGGCCTCATTTGCCTCTCTGCAAAAAGAAAGTGATAAAGTTAATTAACAACCTTCCAAAGACCTTCCAGCTGCGTTTAAACCTGCCTCTTTTCTTGTTCCTGATGTTTCTTCTCTCTTCCCACTTTGGCCTCCTTAAATGAAGCAACTAGTGATGGGAGGATTTGTCCTGAAAAACTGCCTATGACTACAGCATTGTTGATCAGGGAGCTGCAGCAGAAAGCTTAACAGAGGGTTGAGTCCTTTCCTTTCACAGGGTGCCAGCACGTACCCCATTTGCTAACACATTTTCCATCTGACATTTCAAGTAACTATCCCCAGGTTGGTTTCTTTAAGTCAAGGTCTGTTCTGCACTCTTTGGAAGGAACATCAACTGTGACAAATGGTCTCACTTCAGGCATATGGTGATGCCTTGATTTCCTAGTTGCTGGGGTGTATTCGCAAACTTATTGTCCCGGAATGTAAAAATAATAAACTTATCACCAGACATGAAACATTGACAATGTGAAACAGATTTATTGGAGCTTCAGAAACAATGCTTAATTTTTAGTAGACCATTGCCTTTTGTTTCCATCCTAAGTGATGGAAACACTGGGGTTCCCTCCAAAATCATTTTTTAAAATGGTCATAGTAGTTAGGAATTAATGTTGATTTTTTCCCTTTTTTTAAAAAGTGAATGCATGAGTTAGAAATTGTGTTCAGCTGTGACTAACAAAGACCAGAAATACAATGGTTGAAACATGATGGGGAGTTTGTTCTCTTACTTGCAGCCTGATGTTGGGAAGAAAGGGATTGAGCCAGATACAGTGGCTCCAAAATGCCCCCAATATCGTGGGCACTTTTATTTCTGCTCTACCAGCTCTGCTTCATCCTTGAGGTGGTTTTCTCATTACAGGTTGGCCAGTGCAGCTCCAAACCTTACGTCTGAGTTCCAGACTAGAAGGGGATGAGGAGGGGAAAGGCAAACCGACCCATGCCAGTTGGGTTAGCTGAAAGGCCCACCTAGCAACTTCTGCTTGCATTTCATTGGCTAGAACTTCAATAAATGTCTATCCCTATCTGCAAGGAAGACTGGAAGATGCAGATTTTCGTTGGGTACATTGACATTCCTATCAAAAGCACGGCTCCATTAGAAAGGAAAAAGGAGAGAATGAATTTGAGGTAGACAACTCCTTTACTTGTGCTGTTTTTCCTTCTAAAATTAATACATGCTTGCTAAGATAAATTTGAATAATAGGGAAAAGGAAAAGAAAGAGAAGATGATGTTAACTATTCAGAGTGATCTCCAGTAGCATTTAGTATAATTGCTTATTTTTTATTCATATTTGAAGGTATTTTTTCTGATTGTATTTTTCTGATTATAAAAGGAATGCCTATTCATTTAGGAAACTTGGAGAAAATATGGCAAACTATGGAGAAGAAAATAGAAATTGCCCATAATTCCATTACTCAGATCATACTATACTCTTCTGTTGCATTTTCTGCTGTTCTTTATGCATATTTCACATATTTATGATCATAGTGTATGTACAAGTCGGCACCTTTTTTTCACTTTCTAAAAAAAATAAGTGACTTTACACATGACCCTACCCAGTGAATCCCTGGGTCCTCATAACAGAGCATTCCAAATCTTGGTTGCAAATCTATTTGGAAAGTGCTTGAAGTAGGAGAGAGTGAATAGCACAGACCAATTTTCTCCTGCACTGTTTCTGGGAGACCATATGGCAGACTTGGCTCACTTCTCACTCTCTGAGACCATATCATATGCTCTCCTTTCTGTATTTTTCAATCTGAAAAAATGTCAAGTGTACAAACCAAGAGTTAAAATTATTCTTTAGGGAACATGAGCTGTCATGCCCATTCCTACCGTATGGCTCACAAAAGTGGTTTTGCTCTGGCTTCTAAATTCTAGGCCAAGTTAGAAAGGGCCCTCACGGCCCACCAGTCTCAACCCCTAAAACAACAGAAAAGAGAAGCAGAAAGGAAAAGTGCTTTGCTCAGGATCTTTCGTGGCATCGTCAGTGCCAGAACCCAGGCCCCTGAGTGCCTATCTGGTGATTTTCCACTCTACTCAAGATGCTTTTGATGATGCAACTAATTGGTAAACTTCAAAGGTACTATGACTCTCACAAAAATAAACATCAGTAAGACTTCCTGGGTTCCTCAACTCAACTGCAGCCTGTTGCTAATGGCATTAACTAAAACCTAGAGATTTATAGCTTGCTCAGGGTAGCTTTTCTTAGTTCCATTTAATATACTTGGATTTTCAGAGAAAATACACACTCTACACAAAACAGCTCTTTCCATCCAGTGTCCACTTGCTATGAGGTCAGACCTTTGCTAAATACCATAGGGTTGTGTTATGGATTTGCAAAACTTACAGCCTGGTTGGGAAGTTGAGAGAAACACAGGAAGCAATATGGTGTATTCGTACAATGGAATGCCGTGCACCTACAAAAGGCAATGAGGTAAATCTGTATAAACTGCCATGGAGAGATGACCATGATATTTTGTTAGAAGGAAAATGCAAGTTGCAGAAGAGTGTGATAGCATATGTAGTCTGGTCTCGTCCACATTTAAAAAGAGTACACTCACACACTTAACATGTTTTTATATGCATAGAAAACATCCAGATGAATACACACAAAACTTTTTTTTTTTTTTT
>VBSM01003215.1:22699593-22745726 GCA_008086735.1 Cheirogaleus medius | reverse complement strand
CACTCTTGCTCAGGCTGGTCTCAAACTCCTGACCTCGAGCAATCCTCCCACCTCAGCCCCCCAAAGGGCTAGGATTATAGGTGTGAGCCACTGATCCCGGCCCCATCATATATTTTGAATAACCATGGTATCTACCACAGAGTTGTTGTGACAATTAAATGAGTTGTTCTGAATAAAATGCTTCGATTATTGCCAGGCACATACTAAGTGTTCAATAAATATTAGCTGTGATGATGATGATGATGATGATGATGTAAGATGAGTACTCCCATATTGTTGCTGAGTATATATATTCATATAAGTCATATATAGAGCCATTTGACCAGATATATATGTCAAAAGCCATTAATATTTGAAAACTTTTGACCCAGCAGTTCCACTTTCAAAAATTTCTTCTATGGAAAAATCAAATAAGTGCATAAAAAGTATGTACAAAGATGAATAAAGAACACAATATTGGCAACAAACAAAATGTTCAAAAATGTGACTAGTTTAATAAATTATAGTACATCTTTACAATGGACTAGATTACATTCATTGTAGCAACAAATTTATTGACATTATGATACAATACTAAGAGAAAAAAGCTAATTTCTGAATAGCATATACATTATGACCCCACGATAATACAAAAAGTATAATTAACTATATATGTCTATGTACGTCTAGAATCATGTGCACTAAAATTGCGTGCACGATATCAAACCCTGGGATATTGTGAAATTTTTCTTCTTTATACTTCAGCATAGTTTCCAATTTTTCTAATGAATCTCTATGACTTAAGTGCTGAAAAGAAAGGCAAAAAGGGCCTCTGGGGCCCACACCAACTATGGGCGTACGGATGCCTCTGCCCGGAGCCAGAGGAGGTGCAGCTGCTTCCAGCCTCCAGGATCAAGTGGGCAAGTGTCTTCAGTCTCTATTGCAGACTCGGGAGACATGGACTAGTGTCCTGGCCTGACCCCAGAGACTGACTTTGGGGATATTGGTTGAAGGCCAAAAGAAGGAAATAGGTAAGCAAAACCGGGCCATGTCATTGCAATCAGCCAACTCAAAAAAGGCTCAATTCCCAAGAATAGATAAGGGTTTAGGGGAGACAAAGAGAGCTGCTCACCTCCTCTCTTACTGGGGTTTTCAGAAGTTCCCAGCAGCTTTATCTCCGACTCAGCTAGCAGCCTGCTTGAGGCTGGTCTAGAATCAGGCTACCTCTAGGCTCCCCCCAGCCGTTTGCACAGCAGAGTGAGGGCTGTCAGCATTCCTCCAGGAGACTCGGCCTTACATTTCCTGATTTCTCAAGGAAAGAAAAAAATGGAAATTTTGCTGAAGCTGCTCTCTCCTTTCTGTGATGGTTTTTCTAGGTTCCCCATGGTGACACCACCTGAGGGAAGAGGGAAAAGCCCCCAGTGAGATGAACTTCCCATTCCTCCATAAAGACCGACCCAGGCCTCAGTTCCCACAGAAGCCACATATTCAGCCCCATTTGTTACTGTTCCCCAACCCCACTCGTGTGGAATACCCTCTGTTCCGGCATTTCTTGAGGATTCTTTGTTTCTTACCTAGACACTACCGCTTTTTAGCCTCTGGAATTTTTGCAAATAACTTCAGGGCTCGGCTGAGTTGCCTCCTTCTCAATGCAACCTTTCCTGACACCTCACCTTCCCCACCACTCTGGTTAGGGAACCCTGTTCTGTGACCCCATAGCACCTTGTCCAAAATTCCATAGGGACACTTTTCTACTATGTGAGAATCTTCTCTTTCTGGTCTCTCTTCTCCAACTCTAGTGCACATGCCTTGAAGGCAGACGTCATGCTTATTTTCCTTTGTATTCTCAGTGCCCAGCACATGGTATGTGCTCAATACACATTTGTCAAATAAATAAATGAGTGGTGTCTATCCATCAATCAATTGATCTTTAAATTGCTTGCAAATTATCTTCTCTTTCAAATGCAAACAATTCTGGAAATTTTGAAGTAGCTGCTATGAGTTCTTCATTTTAGCATGAATCCATTTGTTTGATTAAATTGGATTGCTTTCCATTTCATGACAGAGTAAGGAATGGGGGATTGAAATTTGACTTGGAGATTAGGCTGGAGAACGGTAGTTCGCACTGGGTAGAGTCTTGGGTAGGGTACGGTGCAGGCTCATGGGTAGAGAAACACCAGCCCTGGTTCTGAAAGTGTGGTCAGAGAGAAGCTCAAGGTTCAAAATTGCCCAAGTGCTTATTGAAAAATGCAATTCCGAAGGTCCCAACTCAGACACACACCACCTAGAATCTAGTGAAATGGGCATATGGATCTCCATTTTAATAATCACCCTTAGCCAATTCTGATCAGAGGGGTTAGAAAGGCCTAACTAAAGTCACTAGACATTTGAGGTCACAAAGAGAGATGCAAATGGAGTTAGGAGCATAGAGAAATGGAGAGAGAAACATGCCAAGACAAACCTCATCTGTTCTAACATTTTGTGTAAAGCTACCACTAAAAGAAATCTCTTTCTCTTCCCTGTCTTCATCTCAATTTATTGTCCTATATCACATTAATATTACTCTACTCTGGGAAATTAACATTAAGTATAAATTAGTAGAAGGGATAAGAATATGGATGCTAGACATATACTGCCTAGTTCAAACTGTGGCTTCTCAACTTACTTTGTATGTAATCTTACATAGTTATTTAATGTCTCTGTGCTTCAGTTTTCTCATATATAAAATGAAGGTGATAATAATAGACACCTACCTTTTGGGGTCTGTGGAATTAAATTAACTACAACATGTAAAGTGCTTGGAACTGCATATAACACATACAATGTATGTTAGATACTAACATTATTCTGTTGATTTTAAATTCAGTAGGCAATTGACCCAACAACCATAGAGTATGCTGATTTTTAGGAAGTGCTTTTTTCTTTCTGATTAGTTTTTTATTTTTATTATGAACATTTTCAAATAAACTAAAAAGTAGAGAAAATGGTAGACAATCTCCATAAAATTATCACCCAGATGCAATAATTATCAAGATTTTGCCATAGTCGCTTCATCTATCCTTGCCATTTTATGCCTATATATTTCATTATGTACCTCTACAAAAATATGGAAATTTTCTTACATTACCTCAATGCTCTTACTGTGTCTGCAAAGTAAGGATTCCTTGGTATCATCTAGAACCCAATCCATGGTAGCATATTTCCTTAATGGTTGAAATCAGAATCCAAATCAAGTCCACTCATTACATTTGGTCCTAATATTTCTTAAATTTTTTAAATCTAGAGCAGTTTTTCTTTCCTTTTTCTCATGCCATTGACTCATTACAGGAACCAAGTCTATTGTCCTTTAGAATGTACCACATTCTTACGAAGACCATTCCTGAAGTTTTGCATGGGACAGTCCCAGCTTATGTCTTTTGTCCCAGTGCAACTACGAATAACACCTCTTTTACCCTTGATCACCCCACCCATTTGGGGTTTGTCTGTTTAGTTCATTGTTTGCTTTAATTTGTTCTGCTACCTGCCATATTTCTTATACATTGAAGTTAAAGGCCTAATTCAGGTCCATCCTTTTTGGCAAGAATTCTTCCTAGATGGTTCTGTTTGCTATCTCATGCCATGAGGTACTCAATATCTTATTGCCCCACTATTAGTGACACTCAAATTGGTGAGTGAATTCAGGTAATGTCAGCAAGATCAAGCCATTGCAAAGTTCTTCATCAACCTTTCATCTCATGGTTTCATCCATTGTTGATCCTTGCTTGAGTCAATTATTGTATTAAAGGTTAGAAAATAATAGAAAATAGTTCTAGCTCTATCAGTCTTTCCACATTTATTGGCTGGATTTTTTGTAAAAAACAACTTTCCTTCATTGATTGGGGCCTGGTTGCCCCACAGTGAAGTTTATACAGGAAAGGCAAAATAAATGCTTATCTCTTTCCTTTTAATGGTCAATTTTCAGAATGAGGAGTTAAAACTTCAGTTACTTCCAATGGTATCCAGATTATTAGTTTTTTGAGGTTTTATGTTTACTTGCTTATTTATTTATTTATTTATTGGGTGGGGAGACTTCTCTTTTTCTTACTTTAAAAAAAAATTAGTATCATTATGAATTTATGAGTTCTTATAGGTTAAATTTAAATACATTTATAAAACAAATTATCCTCATAAATTAGGTGCTATCTATATCAGTCAGGGTTCTCCAGAGAAACAGAACTAATAGAATGTGCATGTATATATAGAGAGAGACTTATTTTAAGAAATTGGCTCACACGATTGTGGGAGTTGGCATGTCTGAAATCTGCAGGACAGTGAGGCAGACTAGAAACCCAGGGAAGAGCTGATATTGCATCTCAAGTTCAAAGGCATTCTGGAGGCAGAATTCCTTCTTTCTGGGGGCGCCTCAGTCTTTTTCTCCTAAGGCTTTCGCCAGATTAGATGAGGTCTACCCACATTGTGGCGGGTCATCTGCTTTAGTGAAAGTCTACTGGTTTAAATGTTAGTCTCATTTTAAAAGTACCTTCACAGTGACATCTACACTGGTATCTGACCAAATATCTGAGTACCGTGGCCTAGCCAACTTGGCACATTAAAATGAACCATTACGCTGTCTCTGTATTTTAAACTAATATCAGGGCAAGGTAGAAAATGCAAAATGAGAGGTAGAATCAATGCTTTCCGTGGGTGTTCAAATGTGGGAGAGGGCATTCAGGCTGAACCAAACAAAAAAGATTTGAATTAGTAGTTTCTGTGTGTTCTGCTGGTTTGCATGACAGACCAAGAGCTGACAAAAATGGCCCTGGTTCTGCCACTTTCTATGTAACCTTGAGCAACTCACATTAGTTCATGGAGCCTCAGAACCTTCAACTAAAAAGCAAAGATAATAGTATACATCCTGCCTGCCCTGTGACAGCCAAAAGGGATTGTGCATATCAAAGCATTTTGAAAAGTCTGCATGTTACACAAATGTAAGATGTTATTAGGCTACTTTTTATTAAGAACCAATGAACCAAAGAGTGTCAAACAAATGTGCTTTGAAGCTACAGTCATAAGTGTAATGCCACATTATGATGTCCAATGACTTTCTCTTATTTGAGAGAAGCCATCACTCTTAGGCCCCACATTTTAAGAGAAGGGAAAGTTGTCACTCTTCTAAGGGAAAAGGAATGAGTACTAATTTTTGATATGAATGCCTCTGTCAGTACGTTCATGTTTCACCTATAGTCCCTAATTCTCTATGTCAACAACATAATAATGACAAATGCAAAGGATAAACAAAAGTAGCTATCATGTATCAATGTAGTAAATGGTGAATGCAAAGGCTGCCTCAATTTATTTGTTACTCATTCAATAAGCACTTATCAAATGTCCATTATATGTAAGAGACTATGCCAGGTGCTATTGAAGACACAGAATTGAATTGCATCCAGGTTCTGTCCTCAGGCAAACTATAGGCTACTAAGAGGAAGAAACCATAATTAAAAAGGAAAAACCTATAAGACAGAAATTGAAAAGTATAATAAGAGAGCTCAGTAACATCCCATGAAGTTCCGAGAAAGGGAGATCCGTTTCAGCTGTAGGTTCCAGACAGCTACTTGGGCAAGGTAGCACTGCAGCTAGACTGGAGAACGGGAACAGATTTGGACCTGTGAGATTGGGCAGGGCGGGGCAGATGGAATGCTGGCGGAGGGGTGATGTTGTAGATGTGGTAGTGAGTATAGGATACTTGAAGGGAAGAAGTAGGAAAGAAGTTTGGACACATGCCACGTGTGGCAATCAGTGAATTCTCTCCTTTACCTCTATCATCTTTCTCTGCAGAAAGGATTTTAACACAGGGATGGCAAGAAAGCTTCTTCTGTCTAGCTCTTCTAGTCAATTGATGGGTAGCAGAAGGTCACACCTGGTTGGTCAGCTTGATGGAGAGAGTCATTGTCATATGCCACTTGATAGATCAAAATTATATTAAGATTATTATGCTTTCCAACTCTAAAACTCTATGAATCTCAGAAGCTGAAAGTTTTTAACATTAAAGATATAAATCTGTCTTAGCTAGAATACCCACATCCAGGTTTCCTAAACAGAAAATACAGAACTTTAGCTAGCCTCCTTGATGATTCAGAGTCATCCGCAAAAACAGAAGGGACTGTATTGTGCTGTATCACAGCACTGCCAGGATCCACGGATGTACAAAGGATTATTTATCCTTAAACTTAGTGGCCCCAAAATGCTATGTGTTATGAGATTTTTCTTTTTTTTCTGCGCTGTTGCTGGGTATTCAGCTCTCAGATTTTGGTGTTCACCACGTATCTACCTATTTTGCCCCATTTTTGTTCTGTCTATTTGAAGCTTAGCAGTTAGATAATCAAGTTCTGTTAGAGTTACGCATAAAATAAGAGTAAAGAAGGTCTGAGTATGGATCTAGGAGGATTGCCTACATGTAAAATATCTTGCGACTTAGTACCATTGGGTCTGGCTGTTTAATTAAAGAGCTGTGTGTGTGTGTGAGTGAGAGAGAGACAGACAGACAGACAGACAGAGACAGACAGAGAGACAGGGAGAGAATGTTATGTCTGTATGCATGTATGCATATAAATTTATTTTCCATTTCTGGTTTTTTACTTAGTGTGAGACAGCTAAGTTCAAGACAAGTAAAGTGTCATAGTCTATAATTTGCCTAGAAAAATTGGGAAGCATAGAAAAATCTAAGATAAGAAATTTCATCACATTGCATGTAAGAGATATTCATGGTCCCCCCCTGCTGTTATACAGACACTATGATAATTATAAGGCAATGTAAGGAGCAACCATTATCTCTGAGAAACAGCAGCTACATGATTAGGCCAAGCTCCTATGGGGAAATTGGAAGAAAACGACTATTAGAATTGAAGTCTCCCAATCCCAAACCAGAGTTCTTTCAACTACTATGAAATGCTACCCACATGATAATTATTATTAGACATCAAAAGAAATTCTGCACCTCTGCACCACATTGGGTGGGCGTGTATCCAAGGGATGTGGCTTTGGAGTCAATGCATCCCCCCAAAACCAACCAATGAGTGTGCTGAGCAGAAGCACCTGGAAAGCTTGTTAAAAATACAGATACTTTGATCCCATGATCTAAAGTCTATTTTAGCAGCTCTGAGACTGGGACCAGAAGTTTGGGAGAGATTTTCATCCTTAAATACTTAAGCATCTAGTTCCCTCATAACTAGAGTACCATTATCACAGCCAGCTTTGATTCTATGAGAAACTCAAATTGTCCTTGTGCTCCCAAACATTTAGTATTCAGACCTGGGGCTTTAGATGATCAGAAAGTCATTGCTTTTTTCAGAGCACTCCCTTCTTCCTGCCCCTGCCTCTCCTGTCCAGCTCACCGCGTACTTCCCAGCCCCTTCACTCATGCCTGTGCCAAAATAACAGGATATCTCGTCATGCATGAGATCCCACTCAATTTCTTGTTGTTCCACCTCTACTCAAGGTGCTGAACTGGAAGCAGTGGCAAGGTTACTACAGGACATTCTAAGCAGCCTGGCCCTTCCTCACAGGAAGGTTAAGGATTTTTCAGTAAAGATTATGTTTCAAATGGCCAAAGGTAATGTTAATAGTAAAAATGGTGACAGTGCCCCTGCTAGGAAGTAAAAAGTGGTCGGTCTACAGGGTTGAGGGCATACCTGCCATGTTCTACAGTAGCAGCAACAGGGAGGCTTACTAAATGTAGACAACACAGAGGGAAATAGTTTTGCTCAAATCACCTCGCTTAATACAGTAGTCCTAAGATGGAAATATCACCATCCCTATTTCATACATAAAGAAACTATGGCTGAGAAGTAATTTGCACAAGTTTATACAACAAGAAAAAGGCAAAGCTAGATTCAAAATCGTCATGGCAGATGCAATATCAGTCTCAGCCACTGGGCTACAGGGGCACACAACCAGATTCAAATTCATATTCAGATGTCACAAAGAACCTGATGGCTGCCTGTGTTCCTATGCAATGCTATGGAGTAGGGCGTGTCCATTCCTATATCTTGAGGGCATTGTAGAAATACTGAATCCTATGGGTGAAAGAGCTAGAAATTTCGTAAGCAACAAAAGGCCAAGAAATCCTCAGTCTTCTGAAGTCAGTGTCAGGATCTGCAGTGGACTCAATGCTTGGGAAAAACTTGGAGGAAGGGAGTCATGTAATGCTATCCCATTGGGAATTCAGTGAGCTTGCTCTGTCAGAGAGATGGAGCTCTCAGAGCCCAGGAGTAATCATAGGAAACTGCAGGTCTGCAGGACTTTGGGCACTGGCCTGTAGGCTCCCTACTATTTAAGAGGAGTTCCATTCTCCTGCCCCAGATTCAAAATCAGACATTCGCATAACAGATCTGGTTAAAAATAGGATCCTCCCCAATGAACATTTAACCCAGTGGGTTTTTAACTCCCAAAGTGGCCAAGGAAGTACAACACAACTGGTATACTTCCACAAAAGTGTCTTAAGGGACACTGCAAAAGAATAAGGTAAACACAACACATCCGGGTCTGCCCAACCTAACCCATTTCAACCAGATCAGCTCTGCAGAATTGTGTTTTATATATTGGGCTTTTTTGTAACCTTCTATTTGAAGGAGGCATTCCATGTCAAGGAACATGGTTGGAAAATGACTCTTTATATCCTCCTGAATTCATCTACTAGTATTCCCAAACCCTACTAGAAAGCTGGAGAGCTGAGGCTGAATAAAATCTGAGAAATAACCTCTCCTCACCATAAGTTTCCAATATAGCTGGTTGGTTTCTTTCTTAGCTCTTCATTGAGATGATACAAGAACCAATGTATCAGGTACCCTGGATGGAAAAATTGTGCTCTTCTCTAAGGAAAGGGACACTTCTTCAATTAAATGTGACACTTCTGATCATAAATGGACAGAAGGGATCTACCATCCAGATCCCTGAATATTCCTGGGGTGAGAAGAACCCCAGCCAACTCTACCAGCATCCAGACTTAGTCATTTACCCTTAACATCTATTGTATAGAGATATTCAGAGAAAGCCTGAGTTCTATTGAGGAAATACAAAGAAAGGAGTGTATAAGAAAGACAGTTGCTACTGGAGCCTGGCAGACACTGTTGGTTGCCTACTTCTCGGTGATCATTTCCCACACATATCCTACCTCTTCTTTGCTGGCAGGGCCTCATCCCCCATCGTTGAGGCTAAAAATGTCAGATATTCACTTTCCCAGCCTCCCTTGTAACTAGGGCATGGGAATGTGACATTCCTCCAGGAGGCTTCGGGTGGGAGCTTTTTTCCCTCTAAAAAAAGTGATAGATCCATGAAAATGCCTTTCATCTTCACTTGCCAGGCACTTGGAAAACATTATCCCCTTTTATCCTTATAGCTTCTCTGAGAGGCAGTTAATAATATAGTTCCATGTTTAGAAATGAGGAAACTGAGGCTTAGAGAGGTGAATAGCTTGATGAAGAACATATCTAATAAATGGCAGGGCCGAGATTCGAATCCAGATCTGTGTTACTCCTGGTATGGATTGAGTTGTGTCCCCTCAGAAAAGATATGTTGAGGTCCTAATCTCCAGTACCATTGAATGGGGCCTTATTTGGAAACGGAGTCTCTACGGAGGTAATCAAGTTACAGTGGGGTCATTAGGATGGGCCCTAATCCAACATAACTGGTGTACTCATAAAAAGAGGGAAATTGGGCTGAGCACGATGGCTCACACCTGTAATCCTAGCACTCTGGGAGACCAAGGCAGGAGGATTGCTTGAAGCCAGGAGTTCAAGACCAGCCTAAGCAAGAGCGAGACCTCATCTCTACAAAAAATAGAATAATTAGCCAGGCATCATGGTGCGTACCTGTAGTCCCAGCTATTCAGGAGGCTGAGGCAGGAGGATTGCTTGAGCCCAGGAGTTTGAGGTTGCACTGAACTATGATGATGCCACTGCACTCTAGCCCCAGTGACAGAGTGAAATTCTGTCTCAAAAAAAGAGGATGGAGAGGATTTGCATACAAAGACAGACACACATAGAGGGAAGACAATCTGAAGACATACAGGGAGAAAACAGCTGTGTAATTGGAATGATGCAACTAAAGACCAGGGAATGCCACAGACTGAATACAAACACTGCAAACCACAAGAGGCAAGGAAAGATTCTCCTCCCCTAGAGCCATCAGAGAGTACGGCCCTACCAATGCCTTCATTTTAAACTAGCCTCCAGAACTATGAGACAATAAATTTCTCTTGTTTTAAGCTACCCATGTCTTCCTTCCTTCCTTCCTTCCTTCCTTCCTTCCTTCCTTCCTTCCTTCTTTCCTTCCTTCCTTTCCTTTGTTGTGGCAGATCTAAAAAACTAATACAACTCCCAGACCCTTAAACACATTATTATTATTATAATGCCTCCCTGAAAATGTGCAAATTTAGATATGTTTGGCTGGGAATGGTACTGGAGTAGCAGAGACAATCCTAGAAAATAGTGACGTCTTCATGAAGGCACAAAGGTAGGGACAAACAAATCATGTATTGGCCCACCAGGAGAGCCCAGTTGCAGCAGAGGCAATCGGGAACTCAACCTGCATTTACCAAAGTACAAGTATGGTCAAAGGTGCTTCCCTTATAAGGCTCCAACATGCTTCGAGGTTGGCATCTCTACCTTCATTCTGTAGGTGATGGAACTGACTGGCCCCAAATCCCACAGCTAAAAAAGAGAAGAAGCCTTTGAACCTACAGCTTCTTACCAGCCCCACTCTTCTTTCTGCCTGCTGTGACTTATCCCCACCAGAAACCATCTTCAGAGACATCTCATTGCCTCAGGATGTGGGTAGATAGGAGAAGGAACACTGTGTAAGTACAAGATTGTCCTCATGCTTTGTGCTTCCATTTGTCCTTGGCTCTCTGGGGATTCAGGAATAGTTTTCAGACTTTTTTTTTTAAAGACTTAATTGGTCAATGTAACCAATTGCAGTTCCTCTGTGTATTGTCCCAGAACACCCAACTGCGTCTCCCCAGTGGCCTCATTTGCCCCTTCTGTTATTGTGCATTCCACTGCAGCCAAGCTAATAATTGCAACTAATTAACTTACGAATTGCCTTGAGATAAGAACAAAAGCGCTTACACGAAGGAAGTCTGTGAGCTGGATATAGACAAAAGAACTTGTCCCTGTAAGAGGAAACTCTGAACTTTGGCTTCCAGCTGTTGGCCCTTGTGATGTCACCAAAACGGTGATTTGTTACTTTTCTGCTGAGCAGACCCATGGGTCCTTCCTCCACCAGCTGGGAGAAGCACACAAGTGAAAGCCCCCTTGTGCCCTCACACTGGGGCTGGAAAGGAGCAGTACCGTGGTGGACTGAGCACCACACAGTGTGTAGTGAAGAGGAGCTCTGGAATGAAGAAAGTGGAAGGTGAGAATTCAGGCTACAGGTTCCAAGCTTGAGAACTCCAAGAAGGAAAGGATATCGTGGCTGGAATTGCCTTTATTCACCCATTTAGCTCATCCTTCCAGAATGAGCTTCTGTGTAACTGCTTTTGCCCTATGTTTATCGTGGGAACCTGCAAACTCCCCTGCCTAGCATCTAAAGCTCTCCCTACACTGTTCCTATCTTCTCGTTCCAACTAGACTCCGGCCCCTCCCTAACTTGAAACCTCCCTTCTAAACAAATGACTCCAAAATAAGTTTGGCACTTTCTTATCATTGTCTCTCCTTGCTCAGAGCTACCTGAGGTGCTTGTTAGAGATTCCTGAGCTCTACTGACAGATAATTGTCATGCATAGTCATATTTGGGAACCCCTAATAGTCCAAACTCACTTGCCCAGTCCAGGACTCCCTTTTTGTATTAATACCACCCTATGACATGGAAATCAGCTTCTACTTGAACATTCACTGTGGTCTAGAAATCACCACCTGATTAAAGAACTAAAATCCATTTTTAAACAAAGCTGATTGCCAAAATTTCCAGCCATATGTTTAGGCAATATTATCTTCTCTGCAAATCCCACTTTTTGACCTAATTCTGTCACATAAATCTACCCAAAGTAAGTCCAATAACTCTTTCCAATAGCTGTTTTTCAAATATCTAAAGATAGATATCACCTTGCATTCATCCCCCACCCTAATTCCTAAGCTTTCCAATTCTCTGGCTAAACAACTCTAATTCCTGCAAATGTAAATCATAATTTATTATCATCCTCATAATCCTTGCCATAACTCCATGAAATAATTGCTGTTATTATTTCCACTGTAGAGATGAGGAAACTGAGGCTGCGGGAAGCTAAGTAACTTCCCCACGGTGACATAGTAAGTGTCAGAGGTTGGGCCTGAACAAATTTGTCTGACTCCAAAGTGGATGTCATTAACCACTTTGCTATACTGCCCCCAATTTGTTTATTTTTGTTTGGACGGTCCCCGGGTTTAATGTCTCTCATTAAATGTGATGTCCTTAATAAAAAACATTATGAACTTGTCTGCTGAACACAGAGTACAGTGCTCTCTTACTGTCCTGTGTACACTTCTGGGATTGTAGCCCAAATAGCAAGATGATCTTCATATTTTCTGGCAGCTCCATCACATGGTTAACTGATATGAATTAAGATTCTTTCATCTAGTTTCACCTGGGCTGCTGTAAAGTATGGTATTGTTTCCTTTTTATTATTTTAATAATTGCTTATCCCATGCAAATCAAGGAACTCTGGACTAAGGAGTGGATATCATGTTAGATAAGGCACACCCTGCTCACGAGGGAGCAAATAAAGAAAAGGGAAGGGAACTACTAAGGGGAAGAGATTAAAGAACTGGTTCCCATCCAGTGGGAAAATTATAAAACTGCCACATGGAGAGGTGGAGAGATCATAGGGAGGCTCAGTCCTTTCCGGACTTTGTGACTGTTGTTACTTTGTGACTATAATCCCTACACAGGCTGAACAGAAGAGCAGGGCAGATGCTTAAAGCCATGATTCTGTGTTTCTTATCCTGTATCTTTTAAATCCGAATTGGAGACTTTCCTTTTATTTGTATTTAATTGTATTATATATTATGCATTTAATCTTTTTAAAATTTTTTTCTCCTTTTTTTTTCCTTTCTCCATGTATTAGCTTATGAGTCTTGGCCCATTTTTCCAAACTTTAGAAATGTTTTGTTTGGAGTTTTTTTGTTTTTGTTTTTGTTTCACACAGGCTGGAGTGCAGTGGCATCATCATAGCTCACTGCAACCTCAAACTGCTGGGCTCAAGTGATCCTCCTGCCTCAGCCTCCCCAGTAGCTGGGACTATAGGTGTGCACCACCACGCCTAGCTAATTTTTCTGTTGTGTAGAAACAGGGTGTCGCTCCTGCTCAGGCTGGTCTGGAAATCCTGGCCTCAGGCAATCCTCCTGCCTGGGCCTCCCAGAGGGCTAGGATTATAGGCGTGAGTGAGCCATTGCATCTGTCCCTGTTTGGTTTTTTTAACCTGATTGTGCCACATAATGTTTCGGTCAACACTTCTATCTCTGAACTTATGGGAAATGGAATTAACATGACTTCTATGTTCCAGATAAAAGCACTGGGTGGGAATTCACCCTGGACAGGTAGCATTGCAATAGAAATACTATAAAAGCTCAAGTCAGGAAAGGTCTGTATCCGGCTTGTTCATTAACTCCCCAGCACATAACATAGGGCCCCACATAGTCTCAAGCTTTTTATAAATCAGTCAAGTAATTAAGATCCTTCTCTAATTTCAAACCATAGAACATTAGACTATCCCAACTGGACAGTACCTTAAAAGTCATTTAACTCAACATCCTTCTTTCATATAGTCAGAAAATGAAACCCAAAGAGGAGCAACTATTTATCTTAAGTCACCTACTTTGGAGAAAAAAAAAAACAACAAATCAATGGCCTAGGCTTCCTGTTTTCTAACACAGAGCACTTTCCACCACACCAAGCAGCGGACTCCCTAATCAACACTCTCCTGTCATACTGTCCACTCTCATAACCGAACTACAGTCGTTCTCCCTTATCCAGTTTTGCTTTCTGAAGTTCCAGTTTCTGAAGTTCCCACACTACAGTACAATGAGATATTTTGAGAGAGAGAAAGACCACATTCACACAACTTTTATTACAGTATATTGTTGTACTTGTTCTATTTTATTATTGTTGCTGTTAATCTCTTACTGTGCCTAATTTATAGATTAAACTTTATCACACGTACGTGTGGTACGTATATACAGGAAAAATCATAGTATATATAGGTTCAGTATCATCTGCAGTTTCAGGCATCCACTGGGGGTCTTGCAACACATCCCCCAAGGATAAGGGGAGACTACTATACTATTTATTATCTAGCTTGAGGATCCTGTGGGAACTCCAATTAGAACAGAAGAAATACCTTTTCCTTCTGACTTAGAAGCCAAATGCTCTTGGGTAAATAAATATAAATCCCCAACTCCATAGGTACTAAATTTATCATAATAAGGAAAGGACCTCTTTAACAGAGAGTTCTCCAGCTCTGGGGTCTTAGGTGGGGAAAAGGTCTTCCACCATTCCTCAGACACAGCAACAGACCTTCAAAGGAGCTCTCCACGGTACTAGACCACATCTGAGGCCCATGATACTATCGTAGGCCTAAGTATTCTATCTCTGGGTCTGACCCATTACGGATTCTGCTGTTCAAACTGCAATAGATATTAAGATTCTATGAATTGTTGAGCACCTACTAAGTGCCAGTCCCTCTGTATAGTGGTTTTACATTCTTTATTTCAAATCCTTATAACAACCCTCATGCCAGCTTTTATTAGCCCATTCTCCAGATGAGGAAATGAAGACCCAGAGAGGTTAATTAACTTTTCTAAAGTAATAAGTGGAGAAGCCAATATTTAAATCCAAGTCTGTTCATCTAAATCCAAGATTTAATCCAAGATCATACGTTTTCCACAGCATCAAACTACTTGCCCTAATAGCGGTCCTAAATTATTTCAAGCTGGACCTCAACTATCTCCCAACCACGTTACCCAGAAAAATATGAATTTGGCTACTACCCATATCTTCCACCTTTCCCATCTGCTGCTCCAGACCAAGGTTCCAGGGGACTCCTAGTGTAACCTACATTTGCCGCCTCTTCCACAAGAATTCTCTGCCCCGCATTGTTCTATTTACTGACCATGTTACAGAATCAAAGACAGTATGACTTTGAGGAGACATTGAACTCATTCAATACTACCACTGGGGAGGAGGAGTCTGATAGATTGGGGGGTGATGTTTGTTTTTGTTTTTTGCCTCATTAAAGAAATGAAGATCATAAAATAAACAAGTTATATTTTTCTGGATAGTCACAGAAATGTGTTTGTCTTCTATTTTTAAATGTACAGTACAATTTTACATATATGAATATTTATGTTTTTGTTTCTTGAAGTATGATTTACACAGAGTAAGGTTCACCCTTTAATGGTGTGCAATTCTATAAATTTTGATTATACAGTTGTTATTATGGACTGAATTTGTCTTCCCCGCCCCTCAAATTCATATGTTGAAGCCCTAACCCCCATGACGATATTTAGAGATAGGGTCTTTGGGGAAGTAATTAAGGTGAAATGCGGGTCATAATCATGGGGCCGTAATCTAATAGGACTAGTGTCCTTATAAAAAGAGGAAAAGACACCAGGAGTCTTACGCACAGAGGAAAAGCCAGGAAGAGAGGCCTCAGAAAAAGTCAACCCTGTAAGGCTCTGATCTTGGACTACCAGCCTCCAGAATTATGAGAAAATAAATTTTTGTTGTTGAAGCCACCCAGTCTGTGGTATTTTGTTACAGCAACCACAGCCAACTAGTGTGGTTGTGTAGCCACCAACACAGTCAAGACACAGTGTATTTTCATCATTCCAAAGAGTTCTCTCATGCTTCTGTGCTGTTAGCCCTCTTCCCCCACCATCGGTCCCTGGCAACCACTGGTCTGATTTCTGTTCCCATGGTTTCACCTTTCCCAGAGTGTCATATAAATAGAATCACACACAAAAAAAAGCCTCTTGAGTCTGGCTTTTTTTTCACTTAGCATTATGCTTTGAGATTCTTCCATGTTGTTTCGTGGATACACGTTTCTTTTTAATGAAAGTGTTTTGAGAGTGTAGGAGCAAGAGAAAAGAGAGGAAGAGGGAAGGAAGAAGACTAGGATAATGATTTCAAGGAATAAGGTGGTATTGAGTCAAGAATCAGGTGTTTAGAAAATTAAATGCACTCAAAACGTGGTGCAAATAATGATTTCAGATTCTTTCCAAAATCTAGTCTAGACCAATCTCTCCCTTCTCTCTGTTCTGGGCCTTGGGTCAAAGTTGAGATAATCATACTTCTCTGTTTCTAATACCTTATTACTCTCAGTTTGTGCGAGGCTTCATTCCTGCTTAATTTTATGTTTCTTAATTTATTCTCCATACCAGTGCAAATCTCCTCCTCTCAGACTTTCTCTGTCTCATGTGTTCATTATATGTGCATAGGTGTATGGGGATCCTTAAAACCTATATACTGCTGACTTGTGTATTTGTGTGTTTTAAATTTACATATGTGGTATCGTGGTATAGAGCTTGTACTGTTTCTTTTTCACTTAGTCCTATGTTTTTAATATCTATCCATGATGAGTTAATATATAGTACTTTGGAAACTGTAAAGAATTCTCCAAATATTTACTACTACTACTTCTAGTAATAATAATAATTAATAATTTATTCAAGAAATCTTTGTGAGCATCTACTCTATTCTAGGCACTTTGCTAAACCCTGGGTATAGAGAAATGATTTTAAAAGACAGTTCCTTATGGAGGAATACAGCAAACAAAGAATTGAATAATTAACTATAAATGTATGATTGCAATAAGTCTAAAATTGTAAAGAACTGAACAGCATAAGAATTTCTTTTTTTTCTTTTTTCTTTTTTTTGAGAGAGACAGAGTCTCACTCTGTCACTCAGGCTGGAGTGCAGTGACCCGATCATAGCTCACTGTAACCTTAAACTTCTGGGCTCAAGCAATCCTCCTCCATCAGCCTCCTGAGTAGCTGGGACTATAGGTACATACCACCACATTTGGCTGATTTTTTTTTTACTATCATTATTTTCTTTCTAGAGACAGGGTCTCACGATGTTGTCCAGGCTGGTCTCAAACTCCTGGCCTCAAGTGATCCTCCCACCTTGGCTCCCAAAGTGCTGGGATTACAGGCATCAGCCACCATGCCTGGCTGGTATGAGAATTCCTAATATGGGGACCTAATGTCATCTTGAGACTCAGGGGCAGCTTTTCTGAGGCGAGGACACTTAAGCCAACTTTTTGTCCCTTAAGTTCAGACTTAAAAGACCCATATAAGCCACATATATTGGGTATATACCAGATGAGTTTTGCATTTTTTTCAATAAGGTAAGTTTGAACAAAAGAAATCTAGGACCAAACTACAGAAAATTGAATCCAATGACTGCTTTGGGTAGATGAATCAAACGCAGATGATCCAGAGATGACTTAGAGCAACACAGAACATTTAAAACTGAAGTAATCAATAGTGTGAGACAACTTCTCCTTCCTTACAAGAGGACGTCATCAACAGCTACACCAGCATTGTCGGAAGAAATATTAAACTCCCACCACCACACATTGTGCTCGTGGATCTGTTTGTTTGCTTGGATGGAGAAGCAATTAGAGAAAGCAAGTAATAGAATGTCTGGATAAAGGATCATCACTCTTAGCTTTACTACTGAATTGCACCAAATAATTGGTTTGAAAGAGAAAGAAAAATTCAAATTCAAAATATAGGATTTATGCTCCCAAACTAAGGAGGGTACATTGCATTAATTTCCCTGTAACATAAAGCAGGAAGAAGAAACAAAAGAGAAAACACGTGATATAAAAACACGAGCACATACCCCAGTGAGGATGTTCAGATAGTAGGCAAATCCCAACTCTCTATACTAGTTTATTAATATTAGTCTCAAGAACAAGCACCATCCTGTGGGTTAATGGCATACACAAATGCTTTCCCTTCGGTGAGATAGCCAAATAGAGATCTTGAGAGCTGTCAACAGGAATGTATCTTTTTAAATGCAAGCCTATGTCGACACTGTTCTTCTTCATTTAGAGAACATTTAGGCATTTTCTAATAATGGAGGCTTATTTGAAAACTGCCTGGTTTATCCTCTCCCAATCAACTCTTAAGCCATGAAATAATCTCTTTAAAATCTGTGTCCTTGTTTTGAGGGGTAACATGACATTACAACTGCTTACTGATTTGCAATCCTCTTATTCAGGAAATCTGAAATCACAAACTGCTATGCAGTATTTACCAAAGTGTTTGATGTTTAATGGTGCCTAAAAGACTAAAGGTCATGGCCTATTTCAAGTGCATTTTGAAAGCCTCTCAATTTGCCTGTTTAATGTGTTGACATGAGTAGAGATTTAACACCAGAGGCGACTAGAAAGTAATGAAACTTATCCTTAAGCCCCAAGAGTAAACACACATAATTATTTTTTAGTCTCACCACCTTCCTGTTTTCCTGTTTGAATGATTCACAGTAAAATATATATATATATATACACACAACCTCTCCAGAGGGCAATTTGGTAATCAGTGTCAAAATGCTTTGAATTCTTCTGGGAAGAGACTATGAAAAATAAAAATAAGAAAATAATAAGAAGAAAAAATGCTTTGAAAAGAGCATGGCTTTTGACTGAGCAATTTCTCTTCTAAGAATTTAAGTAAAAAATGATGAATGTGCACAGAGATTTTTCTCTAAGACAGTCCATTGCAGTGTTTGTTCTAGCAATGAATAATTAGAAATTTCCTAATGTTCATACTAAGGCAATACATTAAATTATAAATAATTAAATTATGATTTATACCTTCCTCCTCATGATGGAAAAAAACTATTGTCATTAACTATCATGTTATAGGAGAGTAGTTAATAGCATGGGGAAATGTTTATGATAAATTGTGAAGATTTTAAATTTGTTTTGATTATTTTACCTGCTGTATTATGTTTACCTTAAATAAGAAGCCACAGGTTTTGAATTTGTCTGTGTGCTTTATCTTACTCTATTTCACTAAAATGTATCATGAGCATAGAAATCCCATGATATCCAGCCTGAGCCAAATAGCGAGACTTTGTCTCTACAATAAATAGAAAAAAATTAGCCAGGTGTGGTGGTGCATGCCTATAGTCCCAGCTACTCGGAAGGGTGAAGAAGGAGGATCACTTGAGCCTGGGAACTTGAGGTTGCTGTGAGCTATGATGGTTCAACTGCACTTCAGCCTGGGCGACAAAATGAGACCCTGTCTCAAAAATAAATGAAAGAAAGAAAGAAAGAAAGAAAGAAAGCAAGCAAGCAAGCCCATAGTACATTTTTAGTGAAATAAATCAAGTTGCAAAGCAGTATGTATAATGTCATCATTAACATAAAAAGGCATGTGACTACATGTGTATAGACTAAAAGGATATTCATCAAGAAGTTAGTTGGTGATTATTCCCCAATTGTGAAATTAACATTTAAAAATGTTCTGGTTTTCTATGTTTTCTATATCTTAAAAAATAACGTGTCATACTTTTAAAAGCAAAAGCAAAACAATGTAGGGTTTTGTTTTGTTTTGGTTTTGGTTTTTTTTTTGTAAGAGACAGGGTCTCGCTCTGTCGTCCAGGCTGCTGGAGTACAGTGACCAGATCATAGCTCACGGCATCCTCCAACTTCTAGCCTCAAGTGATCCAAGTGATGACAGGTGTGAGCCACCACCTCTGGACAGTTTTTTGTTTTTTTAAGTATAATCCTCAAAGGTAGATTTTTTTATCGAGGTTATAATTGAGCCAGGATGATTTCTGACCTCAGCAGTTCTTTCTCTTTGTAATGTACGTCAAAATACCACAAGACACTTCCCTTTCTCAGTCCTTCCTATCTTATTTTCAAGACTCTTTTTGTCTGGGATAATTTATTTAGGGGCTTCATGTCTCTACTAACACTTACTGCCTCCCTTTAGTGAGCATCTCTAGAAACCAGTCTTTTAAATATGAATATTTCAAAGACTCACACCAAACACATTCAAAACCAACTTCCTAGGAAAGTTACTGCTGATTTTGTCAACAGTTCCATTGCTGACCTAATGACACTGGGTGGTCAGCTGCCAGTGGCCCTTCTGCTGGAGAGAAGAGGAAGTAGGCTTGGCTCTAACTTACCCTGATCTTCTTGTAGCCTGATATTTTTTTGCACTGGGAACTAATGGAGTCATATCAGACTGCAGATTCCCATGATGCTATGCTGGTAGATATTTCCTAGAAGATCAGAGAGCTCTGCTACTGACCCTCAAAAGGGGAAAAAAGTAGCTGGGTGTAGTCATGCAATCGCAGTCCTAGTTACTCAGAAGGCTGAGGCAGTAGGATCACCTGAACCCAGGAGTTGGAGATTTCAATGAGCTAGGATCAGGGCATTGCACTCCATCTTGGGTGACAGAGCAAGACCCCCATCTCTAAAAAAGAAGGGAGGAAGATGATAAGTTTTGTCAGACATTACCCAGTGAAGCTCCATCTCACTGCCAAAAAGTCTTGACCCAACTACTCTGAACATCTGTGGAGTTTACTGTTAAAAACTGGGGATCTCCCATTAGCAGTAGAACTGGACTGGGCACAGTGGCAGGTGCCTATAATCCCAGCAGTTTGGGAGACAGAGGCAGCAGGATCACTTTGGCCCAGAAGCGGGAGGCTGCAGTGAGCTGTGATCACACCACTGCATTCCAGCCTGGGCTGCTGAGTGATATCCTGTCTCTAAAACAAACAAACAAACAAAAAGCAGTAGAGGCCAGAGTGGTGGTTCATGCCTGTAATCCTAGCACTCTGGGAGGCTAAGGTAGGTGGATCACTTAAGGTCAGGAGTTCAAGACCAGCCTGAGCAAGAGCAAGACCCCCCTCCCCCTCCCCGTCTCTACTAAAAATAAAAAGAAATTAGCCAGACAACTAAAAATTGAAAAAATTAGCCAGGTATGGCGGTGCGCACCTATAGTCCCAGCCAGCTACTAGGGAGGCTGAGGCAGGAGGATCGCTTGAGCCCAGGAGTTGGAGGTTGCTGTGAGCTAGGCTCATGACGCTACGGCACTCTAGCCCAGGCAACAGAGCAAGACTCTGTCTCAAAAACAAACACACACACACACACACACACACACACAAACAACAGCAGAACTGATAGATTGATAGATTGTAGTTCATGAACTGATAGATTCATACCTGCAGGGGCGTAGGGAGGAAGAAGAGAAGCCTCCTGGGAGGCTGGTAATGTTCTGATTTTTGTTCTCAGTGCTAGTTATAAGGGTGTGTTCAGCCTCTAAAAATTCATGCTTGTGTATACCAATGATATATAAACTTTTTGATATATATGATATACTTCAACAAAATGTTAAAAAACAAAACCAACAGAAACCAACCTGAAGACCACTACTGCGATTCCCAGAACAAAGATCCTGGTATATCTTAGTTGGACCAGTGCTGAACTTCCCAAGAAGCCTGTAGGATGATTTATATGAAGAGTAGAAAACACGAGTGACCTGAATGCTTCAGAATCTAGCTGTGTGGTCTCATGTTCGAAGGAGCCACCCAGGTGGTGTACTTCAGAGAAAGGTGCTTGATAAGTGTCCAAACACAGCCGCCTGTTGCCAGCCCTCCCCGCAGAAACTTGGATCACTGAGCATCTCACTTCTTCCTGGCCTTCGGCTTAACCAACTACAAAAGGATTTTTCTGAATTTAACAAACAATGACCTAATGGCTTTGTTCTCCCTGGAGCTGTATATTTAAGGGAAGACATGATTTGCTGGGGAGGGGAGAACTAAAAATATACAGCAATGACTGACAGTCATGTTTCCTATTAGAAAGCAAAGTCAAACATTTAGAGGTCACTCTCAGGGCACGCAGAGACAGGATGTGAGCTGAGTGATGACAAAGCCCATTTTCTGGAACAAAATGACCACTGTGTGAGCAGAGCATATGGGGCCAGCGGAACTGGAGCCTTCTGTGGGCAGTTCATAGCAAGCTCTTGGCTTGTTCAGACTTATGTCAAAGTCCCCTTGAGAATCTGATAAATTTCTCCACTCCAAATCCCCTCCAGATAGAGTTTGAGATCCATCCGCCAAGTTCAGAGTCCTCCACTCCCCTGGCCCTGTGGGTTTCTCTCTCCCGGTTACCATCACCAACCCAGCTCTGTTAGCGACTTCACTTTGCGGTTTCTATACAGAAAACTGTGTGCACTCACCCAAGCAGCAGCCTGGAGTCAAACTGTTCTGTGGGACATCTATACTCAGGAATATTTACATAAAGCCCTGGACAATAGGATGTGTGGTCAAATACCCTTGGGTTTATTAAGATCATATTAGGATCAAATATGCTGAGTTTATTAAAGTGCTTTCTTTAGAATTTCTCAGAACCTTTGATATGCATTGTGAATGTTCAGGAGGAAATTAAAAGTCTTAAATCTTTCGTGTAGGGAATATATAGTCATTCCTTAGGCAGCCTAGTTTAGGAAAACTGGTAAATTCATTCATTCAATAAATATTTATTAAATACTTACTATGTGCCAGGCATGGTGCCAGGTACAAAATGGTTGTATCTTGCTTAAGGTCCTTTTTATAGCATTGTTATTTTAGTGGCAGGAGAAGACACTGAACACATAAACAAGATAGTTTCAGCACGGGATAAGAAACATATGGAGGAAATAGCCAGCGGCCCACTTGGAGGCCTCTCTGGGGAGCCATGCGGGCAGAAGCTTAAAGGTAAAACGGGAGTCAGCCACAGGAAGAGCCGTGGGGAAGGATCCCAGCAGACAAAGAGTGAATGCCAAGGCCCAAAGACAGGAAGGACCTTGGCCTGCTCCAGGGCCGGGCCAAGGTCTGCCTGGGCGGGTGGTGCTGAAGGATGGTGCGGAATGGAGACACTTGTAGGACATGAAGTTGGGAAGATGCAGGTGTTGGACCACACAGGGCCTGGTGGGCCACCATCAGGAAGTGGGGTCTTAGTCTAAGGACGATAAGAAGCTACTAAAGGGCTTTAAACAGCGAGGTGCTGGCAAGGAAGACAGAGAGAAGTGGGCAGATAAGAGATGTATCTCAAAAGTAGAAACTGCAGGACTCTCTGATATTATCGTCTGGACTCTCTGGGTACCTAAACGTGTTCTCTGTGTCCTGCTGGTATTGTCTCGTGCTTGTGGGCCTCTGTTTCCCAACTCAGCTGCAAGTTCTCTCTCTCTAGGCTGTAAGCAGAAAGCAAAGTGCTGTCTGGGTATCAGACCTGGGTTCCAAGTCGGGGCTCACACTAAGCAGCTGTGTGAGTGTGGGCTGAGTCCCTTTACCTCTCTGAGCCCCCGTCACCGCCTCTGTAAAGCGAAACCAAAGGACTAAGTGCTCTGCTTCCGACATTCTGAGAGCCACATTCTATGCTCCTCCTGGCAACATAACTAGACAGATATGGAGAAGGGAATTAGGGATTTTCCCCGCGTCCTTTGAGAGAAAGCAAGGAGGAAATGTAAAATGTCGAAGATAGATACCGTGCTAGTTTTCATGTGGCTGCTGTAACTACCTACCACACACCGAGTGTCTTAAAACAACAGAATTTTTTTTCTCACATCTGGAAGCCTGGAGTCTGCAATCATGGTGTCGGCAGGGCTGCAGCCCCTCCAACAGCTCTAGGAGAAAATCTATTCTTTGCCTCTTCCGGCTTCTGGTGGCTCCAAGAGTTCCTTGGCTTGCGGCCACACCACTCCAGTCTTCAGCTTCATGGTCATGCAGGCTCCTCTTCTCTCTTGATACTTGTGGTGCATTTAAGACCCATCTGGATAATCTAAGATAAAATCTTACTGTCAAGAGTTAACTTAATCATTTTTTTTTGGCCATATAAAGGTAATATTCAAAGTTTTACCACAAAAAGTAATTTTTACAGTTTCTGGGGATTAGGACATGGGCATGTCTTCTGGGTGACCATCATTCGATCCACTACAGATATCAATGACCGCCCCAGCCCAAATACACCCTCATACTATTTTCAGGGATTCATTGATCCTACCTTCTGGGGTCTCCATTCCATGACTTGTTTCTTTCACTTCTCCATCATAGTGCCCGAGAAGGTACTTTGCACAGAATAGGTAGTTATTCAATGAGAGTTGCTCCCAACAGAAACTTCCAGAAACCCTTTAAGTAAGAGTACCCTGGCTATTTCCCTTAAAACTGAAAGTCTGGAAAACCAGCTGTGCACCAGTTGATTTGTAAAGCAGCAAAGGAACATACTCGGCCAGACACAAAGCGATTTGAGTTTTAGTCCCCGCTCTGCATCAACCCATTTCATGACCCTGCTAGGCAGGTCCCTCCGCTGTCTGGATATTAGCTTTCTAAAGAGAAGGCATCAGTACAGTTGGCTTCCGGAAGCCCTTATACCACTTACATTCCACAAGAAGAATTCAAAATT
Organism: Cheirogaleus medius; assembly: GCA_008086735.1. Classification (NCBI taxonomy): domain Eukaryota; kingdom Metazoa; phylum Chordata; class Mammalia; order Primates; family Cheirogaleidae; genus Cheirogaleus; species Cheirogaleus medius. The sequence continues at coordinate 22,721,332 of VBSM01003215.1, read as the reverse complement.
AAATACGTTCTTCTTTTTCAGGATCCTTTGAAACACATACTCCTTTTAAGTTACAGAAGGAAAACATAACCTCTTGCCCCATCCTATTGCAATTTGGGCTGAAGCGTCTGCCCCAAAAGAAAAAAAAAAAAGGATTGAAGTGAGATAAAATCTTCATTTTCCAGTCCTGATGACCCAGATCTGAACACTTGAGGCTTTTGCAATAAGGAGGGTCAAGTTTCAAAGATCGCTATCTCTGCAGTTAGCTCTATTGCTGTTTTGGAAAAAGTTATCAGATCATTCAGCTAACAAGTCTTCCTAGGCCTAGCAACATATAACCAACCAGATGCCTGTGTCTGTCTTCCACATTCATCCTGTTCTCACCCCCTTCAGCCTTCCCCTCTGGAACCCCCAGCATATCCTCTGAAAAACGTCCTCCCCCATAAATAATTTGAAGAACCAAGCTATCAAACAGGGAAATTATAACAGAGGAACCAGAAGAGGCAAAGGAAGAAGAAAAGAATTAACCTGTCCTCTTCACCACACCCCCTTACTTAACCCTTAAAGGAAATATATGAACTTTTATACCACAGAGAAAGGAAGAAAAATAGCATTAACTGAGCACCTACTACTATACGCCAGGCCTTTTCTTGGTTATCTTAACCTCACGACAACCCTGTGAAATAGATATTATCATCCCCTTTAAAAGATATGAACACAAAAGCCAAAAGGTAGAAACAACTCAAACGTCCATTGACAGATGAATGGATAAACAAAATGTGATATATACATACAATGGGATATTATTCACCCTTAGAAAGGAATGAAATCCTCATGCCTGCTACAACATGGATAAACCCTAAGATATGATGCTAAGTGAAATGAATCATATACCAAAGGACAGATATTGTATGACTTATATGAGGTGCCTAGACTAGGAAAATGTATAGAGAACAGAAGGTCTGATAATAGTGATTACTGGGGGCTAGCGGGATAAGGGTATAGGAAGTTACAGTGGGTACAGAGTTTGAGTTTGGGATGATGAACCAGTTCTGGAAATGGCTATTGATGATGGATGTAAATGTTCTCAATGCCACTGCAGTATATACTTAAAATGGTTAAAATAGTAAATTTTATGTTATTTATATTTTGCTACAATAAAGGATATGGAAACTGAGAGATTGATCATCCAAAGCCACACAGCCCCTGTCAGGGGAAGCTGGGGTTTGAACTCATCTGTCTGTTGTGATAAATTATCACATGGGGGGAAGAATCAGTCGTGATAATACTGATCACCAACAAAGCAAAAACTGCAATTGAATGAATTGTAGTTTCTCGTGTCTACCCAGAGCTAATTTCCTGACCCAAGGTTGCTTTTCAGATGAAGACTGGATGGGTGGACATAATGTTAACACATCACTCATTGAATATTATCTAACTGCACCCTCCTAAGTCTCTTCTGTAGGTGGCTTCATTGGCTGTTTTATTCCCTGGATCCACCTCTGTTTGAACTTTGAGAATAATCTAAGAACAAAAAGAAAAGTAAATATGGCTCCTAACGTCTACAAATAACAGCAATAATGAGAGTAAACATAGAAATTCCCTTTAGCCTTGTCATTGAATTTTCGAGGTCACTAGACTATAGCAGTTAAGTTTATCATCTTTGTCTCCCATTCACAGGTATTTGGCACAACATCTGGCCAATATCCATATTTGGAAATTTTTTAATGAATGGAATTAAATTTTGAAACTTTAACCCCAACACTGGAAGGAGAGACTCTCTCTGAGCAGACTACATCCTGTATAATCCAAAGTCTCTAGCAGAAATCAGTGGTCTAAGATGGTTTGTTGTTGTTGACACACAGAGATTCCTTCTCCTTTTTGGTACCATGTTCTGGGCATGTTTATTAAAGGACCACTTATGAAAGTTTAAGTACTGCATCCTTTCTTGGTAATAACAATAGCTGATGTTTATGGGGTACGTGCTATGTGCCAGACAATGCCTTAAGACTTTATAGTAGCATCTCATTGAATCTCCACAACTCTATAAGATAGGTACTAACATTCTTCTCACTTGAGTGATGCTCACATTGCTGAAAAACTTGCCCTGGATCACACAGTAGTTGAAGCAAACTATCATTTCTGGTCACTGTTTTGCTATTCAAAATATTCAATTATATTTTACAATACAGATCTCTCAAGGAGAGAACGTGGGGACATTTCGAGACCAATTCTTGACAGGCCTGCAGTGAATTATTTCACTTACAAGAAATGTCCAACACAGACCCGATGCAAGCTGGGAAATGAAAACCCCATCTGAATTCTGGATTTTTGGGTTCTCTCCTGATCCACAAAACTTAAGCCTTCCTTTTTGCCTCTTAAAAATTCATCAGTGCCGCTGCCCCCATTGCCGAAGCTCCTCCACCTCTTAGGAAGTTATGTAATAAGATGACTTCAATCCTACCAGAACATTGTTCATTGTTTAATTTAAGGGTAAACTAGTTTCATTTTGATAACAGGAAGGGGAAGCAGTCAAATGGGCTCAGCATATTTGAGCATTTGTTCCATCCCTGCAACTTACAACTGTGGGACCTAAGGGACATGATTTTAACCTCTCTGGGCCCTTCTCTTATGAAATGAAGAGTTTGGCCACCAAAAGTATAAGATCCTTTTCAATTTAGACTTGCTGTAACCAGTGCTTAGAATAATCAGTTTCACAACCAATCTGTTCTATTTTGTTCAGTTATGGAATTTTTAGAGAAAGTATCTCATGGCTGGGGAAACCACTTTCCTTCTAAAGCTTTATGGTTCTACTTTAAAGGTTCAAAGTTCAGACGGTGGGATTTGGAGGGAGATTTTATTTATTTATTTATTTACTTATTTTTGAGACAGAGTCTCACTCTGTTGCCCAAGCTAGAGTGTGGTGGCATCAGCCTAGCTCACAGCAACCTCAAAATCCTCTACTCAAACAATCCTCCTGCCTCAGCCTCCTGAGTAGCTGGGACTACAGGCGTGCACCATCATGTCTGGCTAATTTTTCTATTTTTTTTTTTTAATAGAGATGGGGTCTTGTTCTTGCTCAGGCTGGTCACAAACTCCTGACCTCAAGTGATCCTCCCACCTTGGTCTCCCAGAGTGCTAGGATTACAGGCGTGAGCCACCGCACCAGGCCTGGAGGGAGATTTTAAAGACCAAGTTGTCCCTCAAGCCAGAAATGGTCAGCACTGGCGTGCTAAGCTCAAGTCTCAACCTTCCTTATCTCCTGAATTTCATATTCTACCTAGAGTAGGAAACTCACTTTGTAAACCTTCAACTACCTACAGGTTAGCAAAAGTGATATTAGTGAGAGGAATGCACAAGAATTCTGCTTAAATCTGTTCAGTCTCCAGAACTGTACCCAACTAAGAGTCTTTCCATCTCAAGGTCAGCGAGAGTGACCACGGCCAACGCCTCTCAGTGGTTAGAGTTGAGACAGATTCTACCTGTTTGGTCTGCACAAGTTCTATGCAGGCCTGTGGTTACCCTGTATTTCAGGTGGAAGTTTGCCTGGAGGCAAATTGCAGTGCAGGGAACCTCAGGTAATGAGAAGAGCTGCAAAGCAGGAGGCTGCCCTCCGGCCTGCCTGCCTCCCTCCCCCTGTCTCCAGGGAATGGTTCTGAACTCAGCATTTTTCTCACGAAGGAAAGGTTTTTTAGCAAAAGCAACTTTGCATCGTGATTGCTTTTTCACCTTTATTTTACAGAAGAAGTAAGATGCTAGAAAATATTCTCCAATGGAGGCATTTTTAACTTCTTTTGGAAGGGATTTGAGGTTGCCAGTATTGTTTGTTGTCATTGCATTGTTAGTTTTAAAAATATATACAGTATGCGCTTGAGCCCAGGAGTTAGAGGTTGCAGTGAGCTATGATGGTGCCACCGCACTCTAGCCCCGGTGACAGAGTGAGACTCTATCTTAAAAAATATATATGTATATTTTTATATATACAGCACGTATATCAACTTCATAATGTAGCGCTAAACTCAAGAGTGGAGAGAGTCCCTGAGCTGCCGCCACCCAGAACAGCAGCCGTGGGAAATTGGGACCTAGCCCCTTGCGGAGCTTGGATGGGGATGTGGACAGGCCTTCTTGTTCCAGCTTGATAGCACAAGCCTGGCTGAGAGGCTGACCCCTCCCCCTCCACCACCCCCAATCTCCCTCCAGGACATCCTGCACCGGTATTTCTAAATCAGGATCAAAGGCAACAAAGTGTAAACTCTACATTCCATTCCTTATGTAAGAAAGCCCTGTGAAAGTTTCCCTCTTGGCAAGGGGGAAAGTAGAGGAACTTTGGGCAGTTGCCAAACAACTGCACATTTTAAAGGCAAATTCTCCCGTCTTCCCATGGAAAGAGCTTTCGAAAGGAGACTGGTTAGAGTCATGCATCATGTCATAATGCATTATGTTCTTCTACAAAATAATTGCATTTTTAAATAAGGTTGGGGAGTAACCCATTAATGTCTCTCTTGGAGAGTCTCGTGGCACGTTAGCATGTTAAAGGTTCTGAGAAAGATGACTGAAAAGAAACCTGTTTATGTTTAATGCAAGATTTCCAAAAGCCTTTTGACCATACAGTTTTTTTCTCTCTCTTTTATATAACATCTGCTTTGGGAAATGCTGGTGTAATGGAAAATCAGGACCCTTGAAGTCAGCAAACCTAAATCAGAATCACCACCCGATCCCTGACTTGCTGTGGGAACCTAGGAAATTTTCCCTGAGTCTCTGTTTTGCCATCTTCAAAGTTAAGCTAATAATTCCAACCTTGTCAGGCTACTGTGAGGATGAAATAAGCAAGCACATTGCTCAGTACCTGGTGGGAGCACCATAAATAGCAAATTGCCATTAACAAAAATGACACTTATGGAATGGGGTTTGTAAAGGCACTTCCCAGATCCCAGTTCTGGAATCAAGGAAGGATTTGTTTCCCCCACTGGGAAGGCCACAAGAACATAGGCCTCAGTTCTCAGTCCTCCTCAGGAATGGTCTTGGCTGAAGATAGCCCACCTGGCCCAAGGGCACGCCCCATCCTTAGGGCAGCCGTGGAGGCTGCAGGAATTACAAAGGTCTGGCTCCCTCACCCTATTTGGGGACAGTCTGAAGGGCTGTCTCTGCTCCAGAGCTTCCCATGGGGTTGGCTAGCCTCTCTTGAGACTGCATTGCAGCCTGTCTTCCCCTTTCTCCCAGTCCTACTTCCTTCCTCTTCCCTGCCCTTCCCTTCCCCTCTGTAGGTGTTAATCCAAAAGCACTCCCTAATAAACCTCCTGTAAACACGTTTTGTGGGGACCCAGCTGACAGCACTTTGATTCTAATAGCCCACCTTCCATTTGGACTTTGGCAGGAAAGAAAAGCATGCGAGCATCAAAGGGCCTCTGTGAGACCCGGGTTTATGCATCTAAATGCATAGGAGTTCCTTAAATAAATGCATCACATGCCAAGAAAATGTCCTCCCCATCAATGACTGGTTCCCTTAGTGAGATAGAGTGTGGCTTTATCTCACAAAATGTGGCTCATGGCATTGCTTGAGCATCTTGGAAACTGCTCAGGTGATGGGGCTTGCCAGGCCCAGACTGTTTCAGGAGTAGAGCTCAGATAATAATGGGAATCCACGCTGGTAACAAAACGTCCAAATGATGCTGATGCAGGCTGTCCTGGACCACCCTTGAAGAACCAGTGCTGCAAACTTCTTCTGTAAAGGGGCGGATGGTGAATATTTTAAGGCTGGCAGGCCATGTAGTCTCTGTCACAACTACTGTATGATTGTAGCATGAAAGCAGCCAGACAGTATGTTAGACTAGAGGTGGGGAATCTTGTCATGTTGGAAGGTCTCATTAATTTAGCTGTAATCAAATAAAGTCACATTCAAGAAACTTCAATTAGATAGTCTTAAAACTGTACATTATTTTGTCAAAATCTAACTACTTATGTACTTAATAATTTCAAAAAATGAAAACTAGTTGTTAATTTTTTTTTTTTTTGAGATGGAGTCTCACTCTGTCACCCTGGGTAGAGGGCAGAGGTGTCATCATAGCTCACTGCAGCCTCAAACTCCTGGGCTCAAGAGATCCTGCTGCCTCAGCCTCCCCAGTAGCTGGGACTATAGGTGTGCATCACAATACGCAGCTAATTTTTCTATATTTTAGTAAAGACAAGGTCTCCGTCTTGCTCACGTTGGTCTCAAACTCCTGAGCTCAAGCAATCCTACCACCTTGGCCTCCCAGAATGTTAGGATTACAGGCTTGAGCCACTGCACCCAGCCTACTTGTTAATTTTTTAAAGTGAACTAACCTTTGTATGACTTTGTTGTGTCTGCTTTTTGCTGGAAATCATCTGAATATTTGGTTGCAGCAAGGAGGTCTCCAGTTTCAGTTGATCCTCTAGATGGGTATCAGTCATTTGTGACCTTAAGGGCACCTTGATTTGGGTTAGGTAGGAGAATGTTCACAGCAATAAATGGTTGAAAAGCAATAAGCATCTTTCAGGCATGTTGCCAAAGGTGTGGATATTCTACTACATTTTTCCATATTTCAATTGGATCTTTCTTAGCTTCAAGCCATGACTTTAAAATGTTATCTACTGAGAGCTCAACCAATTCCATCTGTAGTTCTTTAGATGCCTTGGTGATATCAACTAGGTGAGGCTGACATGCTAATTTGTGTACAATGTCAGGATTCTTAAAGTCAGTGACCCTTTCATTGTATTCCCCAATTAATAGGTCTATAACAGCTGTGTATTCTTCAAATGTTTCGCAAATATCATCCTGCTCATCAATGACCTTTGCTAACTGGGGAAAATGTTCATCCGAAATTTCCTTTTGAAGAAGTCTTTTGAAAAAAAGATATTAATATTAAGTATTTTTTTAAAATGATTGGATTTGGGGCCACATATCATATATAGACTTAGTTTTACCTTGCAAAGAAATATTCAAGTTATTTTTATTTGGCATGCTATCACACTGAAATGCTCCACTCCTACAGAAATCTTCTCTCAATAATTCACATTGCTGATTCTGTTCTTCATAAAATTTAACTATCTGTTCTCACAGAGATAAAATTTTGGCTAACACCTGTCCCTGTGATAGCCAAATGCACTTTAGAATGATACGGCAAACCCACACTGAATACCTCATCCTTCGACTTTAGCATGTTAGGAAACTGACAATGCAGTGTTGCATTTGCATGAACATAGTTAGCAATAATTGTAACTTGTTGAAAAGTGTTACTTAAAATAGTAGCTTTAGCACAGAGATTTTGCTGATGCAAGATACAATGAAAAGAAATGAGAGCATCTGGATCTGTTAATACTCTTTTTACCTGTGCAATAAACCCTTCATGTTTTCCTGTCTTGGAAGGTGCACCTTCTGTACATACACTCACTACATTTACCAAATTCAGTCCAACTTCACCATATTTATCTTTGAAGTTGTGGAAGATATTTATGCCCTGTGTTCTGTTTGCAAGAGTGCCCAAAGCAAGTAACTCTTCATAGCAAAAAAAATCTTCTGTTATGACCCGAATAAAGTATAAAACCTGTGCCGAGTCAGTAATATCAGTTGATTCATACAAAGTGATTGAATAATATATATTTTCCTTTTGAAGTATTGTATGAAGTTGTTCTGTTAAGTTGAAGGCTAACTCATGCTGCCGATCAGTTATGGTTCTTGAAAGAGGCAGTGGTTTGTACTTTGAAACATTATCGGGGTCTAAGCATCCTACAACTTCAATAATGCATCCTTTCACAGTTTCTACATCACTGAATAGCTTCCCTTTTTTCCTGAGTATATAAGCTACTTTATAAGTTGCTTCAGTGGCATTATTTCCAGGTCTTACTTCTGCTTGAAAGGATTGTCTTTGCTTTTGCTTTTCATCTTTTAATTTCTGCAATACAACCTTTCATGCCTCTGCTTCTCATTTAAAAATTTGTGATCCTTACGTGTGCTATAATGCTAGTGAGCACTGAATTTCTTTAATGTTGATATTGCAGTATCACAAAGCAAGCAAATCATCTTATCTTTAGCAGAAACAAGATAGTATTGCAATTCCCAAACCTCATTAAAAAATCTGTTTTCTTCCTTCAGCTTTGACATGATGGGCTGTTAAGCCGACAGAATTTAAAAATACTGTCAAGCTGTACAATTATTCACCAATTCCACTTCAAACAGAAACATAGTGCACCATTGTCAAAAGCTGATAATAGACTGGCGTATTCAACCCCCATAAACTCTTGTCAACCAGCCACATGCGGTAGTGGCACCAGTGAGGCAGGGGAATTTAGAACTAAATCATGAGCACAGCAGCCGTCAATTTAGCCCTTATGACTTACTAATGTTCTAATTGTGCCAGTCAATCTGGGAGGATTATTTCATTGAAACTTATTTTATTCTTTGGTATTTTAAATGCATTTGTTTTAAAAATAAAATAAAAATATAAAAGATGAACAAAATGTATTAATAAAAATAAAAGGATTTGTTCTATAAAATTTGGATTCAGTCAAAAGGCCACACGTAAGGACCTAGAAGGCCATGTGTGGCCTTAGGGCCACAGGTTCCCCACACCTGTGTTAGATGAATGAGGGTGGCTGTGTTTCAATAAAACTTTATTTAGCGAAAAGGCCAAGGTCCTGCCCTAGACCCCTGCTATTCAAGCCTTGGGTCCTAGGACAGTCAACATCATCTGGGACCATGTGAGAAATGCCAGATCTCAGGCCCAGCCACCAAACAACTGAATCAGAATCTGCCATTTAACGAGATCCTCAGGTGACTTCTAGTATGTGTGAGTTTGAGAAGCAATGCTATATGGTATCCATTGGGGCATGGTAACAGATCAATATGCCATGAGCTAGTTAGCTTTTCTCTATTCTATGATTACAGAGGAAAGATTAGAACCTAGGCTGTGCCAGCTGTCTTGCAAAAGTATGCCACGTAGAGCCGGTTGGCACTGTGTAACCCATTTACTGGGCAAACCATGTAAATTCTAAGTTTCTAACTGGGTCCCAAGGTTAATTAATATGAAAGGAACACTTTTTTAAAAAGATGCAATCAAACTGAGATATAGGGGAAAAAAAAATAAAGAAACCTCCTTAGTTTTGAGGGGAAGTAGTGTGGAAGAGATAATCTTAGTTGCCAGGCACCAGGGCTCATCTTCCTGATTCATGCCATCCTGTTTTTCCAGTACTGACTTTGCAATGTTGCATTAGTCAAAAGTGATTCTGCAACATCATTTAAATGACATAAGATGTCTGCTTGTTTCTGAGCATGATTCTGAGGGTGGACTTGTGCCAGCCCATCTGTTCCTCTGAGAATATATCCAGAATTAATTCTATTAGAAACTCAAAAACAACATGCTCACTTTGGCAGGACGACCCTGGTAAGTGGTTATAAAAGGATTGTGTGCCAGAATAACCCTCCTCAGAAGGGACATCACCAGCATAAGGGCAGATACATCTTGTCTTCCCCTCCACCCATGACCTAAAAAAATCCCAGAGATGCTTTCTTGGCTAGACCTAACCATTCCATCCTCTAAAGCAGTGGTCAGCAAACTTTTTCTATAAAGGGCCAGATAGAAAATGTAGGGAAGGCAAGACTTTACTTCTATGCTCTTAAGACCCCTGGCTGGGCCTGGGAATTAAATTGACATGTGATAGATGAATGGGAGAGAAATAGACACATTTAATATAAGTTTTATGTGACACAAGAGCCCTCATAAGGAAATGAAGATCCAAAGAAATGGCAAAACCCATTATGTATTTGTATTAAGTTGAACAAAGAGGCCATTGTGGAAAATAACTAAATTATGTGAGAAAGCAAAGATAAGAATTATTTTAATAGGTCTGTTTGCACTGACTTCTCTTGGCTATGACTCCCCTCCACTGAAGAACGTTCTTTTCTACTGGTACAGGGAGGCATCTTTCACATGGGAGTTTTTATCTTAGGAAGAAAAAGGGAAAATTAAGAGTGCTTTTCTTGTATCTGCTGTTTTTCAAATGCCTTTAGCTGGAAGTAATTGCTAAATTGGCATATTTTTGGGGTGGCATATTCTGCCACCCTTCATAAACATTTCAGGCTTTGTCAGCTATAATGTCTCTGTTACAACTACTCAATTCTGCCATTGTAGCATAAAAGTGGCCATAGACAATATAAGGAATGGGTTTGGCTGTGTTCAATAAAACTTTATTTACAAATGCAGGCAGTGAGCTGGATTTGGCCTATGAATTTTCGTTTGCTGACTCCTGCTGTAGTGTCTGGTCTAGACCACTGCATCTCAAACCTTAATGTGCTTTGGAATCATCTTGTTAAAATGTATAACAGATGCAATAGTTGGAATTTGAGATTCTCCATTTTTAACAAGCTCCTGTATGATGATGATGATGATGGTCCAACGACTACACTTTGAGCAGCAAGGATTAAGTTTAGGCCAGTAGTTCTCAATCTTGGATACACCCCTGAATCACCTGGAGAGCTTTAAAAATACCAATACCTGGTTCTTGGTCCTTCCCTGCCTCCCACAGAATGATTATTTCATTACACTGTGGCCTGACAGTAGGTTTGTTAAAAGCTCCCCAGGTAATTATGATATGAAGCTAAAATCAAGAATACTGCACAGCCAATGAATGAAAGATTTAGGAGTTTCTTCGATAGGGATTAAATTCACTACTCGAATTTCTGAAATGGAACATTTTCTCAGAGTGAAGTTATCCTTTGAGGAAAGAAAATATTTCTACTCAAGAGGAGCGACACTGTTTCCTATGTGTAAGGTAACCAGGTCCCTTAATTAGCCAAACAGGATTAGATTTAACGCCCAAGTGGACAAATAGCTTTACAGAAGCGACCAGCCTCTTCCTCTGAGGTTGGGGCGAGAAGAGAAACATAAGATCTCGTTAGGGGCTAGAAGTTGGGGCATTCATCATTTGTTTTGCAGAGGAAGAGATATTCAGCTAGCAAATACTTTCTGAGCACTTATGTCCCAGGGGAGGTCACCTGCTGAGTGTGGGAAATGAAAGTGACGTGAAAGACTTGAAGAGAATTGTGAGAAAATTTAGAATAGGTTCCATGAACACCAGGAGAAGATGCAAAGCAGGGGACACAAGTGTATTTCCCAACGCTGTTGCGGGCCGGCTGCAGTTAGAAACAGTTTTCAGTGGAATAAAAAGAAGAATTTGCTGACAGTAAAAACTGTCTAAAGTCATCATGGGCTTCCATCAGAAATAAGGAACTCCCAGTGGCTGCATCTGAACCACAAGGGAAATCAGCACTTTGCATCCGAAAAATCTATGTATCAAGAAGAGCGGAGAGGGGGGTTGCTAGTAATTTTGGCTAAGAAGGATAAAACTGACAACCTTGGCAAAGGCATGACTTTAAAATCACACTTTATAGTACAATCAAGACTGACCCTGTAATAGCATCCCTCTTAATTACTTGCATTATTGATTCACTTTGAGTGGAAGGAAAAGGCGTGGTATGAGGTTATTGTGCCCGGAATCGCACATAACCCGCAAACTGTCTTATCTCATCAGCAGAGGTGCTGTAGCTCACATGGGAATGTTATCCATGGAGTGTGGGGGGAGTGGGAAGAAAGGGCTGAGAACTGCAGAGACAGAGGACAATGTGGTAGTGGGAGAGCCAAGAATTGAATGTGGAGTGGAGATGTTGAGTTGAACAAGCGTTGAAAGTCCTTCCGACTCTGATACTCTGTGATTCTAAGAAAACACCTGTGCTTCTGGATATTCTTTTGGTTTGAAAGTAAAAGCTTCCCATAAGAAGGGAATGAATCACTACATAAATTATTCAGAGCTTGAAGTCCTTTGGAGGATTGCCCTCTGGTCTTTGATTGAGGCAGGGATCTTTTCCCACATCCCTAGTCTGGATCAAGGCTGCAATTCTGATCTCCTCAAGTCCAGAGAAAGGATATAGATAATTAACTAGGCCATAGGTAATTAGGCCTCCCTCATCTCGTATCATTATGATTATCAAAAGCATCACCTTGTGCATAGCTTGCAATAAATTCTTTTGCTGAAAGTCCAGAATTGTTTGAGCTAGATTAGGTTTGTTGCAAAAGGATTTCATGGCAGGCAGGAAGCAGTATGACATAACAGTATGCCTGGGTTCAGATATCAGCTTTGCCACGTTCAGGTGGTGACTGAAGACAGGTTGCTTTGTGCTCAGTGCCAGCCTCATCATTGGTCACAAGAAGATAATGATGCCTCAGAGGATTACTATGAGGACATAATATACATTGAGTACTTAGAATAGCACCTGGCAGGTATAAAGGTGAGTACTCCAGCCACATCAGTTATATAATTCCTGCCTTCTAGAAGCTAGGAGAAAGGTACACTTAGACGGACATACTTTTACAACACACATGCAGCCCACAAAATAAGAACATAAAACAAAACCAAAATTAGACAGTGGGTTATTTTATTACTTTCTTTTATAGGTTGTCCTTTTTATAAAATTAGGCACAAACTCTTTAGCTTGGCGTCAAAGTCCCTCATGACTGAGTGCCAATGTTTCTACACACATAATATATTCTTCCCCATTAAGTAAATAACCTACATTTGAACCGAATCAGACTACTTGCTGTGATGCCAATGAGCACTATACCTGCCCGTCTCTGAAAGCTTACTCACAATATTTATTCAAACTGCATGTAGTAGACTTTCACTCATTTTTGATGGTCAGTATTTTCCCATCCTTCACCATCCAGCCCAAATAACTTTCTTTATAGAAGACTTTCTTTAAAACCCCAGTAGACAGAATGTATCTATCCCTCTCTGTGTTGCCTTAACACTTTATATCTCCCTTACCGTATTTTTCATAGAGTCCCTTGGTGTCGAATTATTCTGTGAAGTCCACCAGATTCTAAGTGTCTTAAAAGACAAATTGTTCCTTATTCGTCTTCGTTTCTCATACTCTGACCGGACTCCACCACCACTGCCCCCACAGTATGCATGGCACAGCCCATGGTGCCTAATACACTTAGGCATGTGATAAATGTGGGCTAGGTGTTGGAATCTCTGGGATGTAAGAAAGCACAGAACTGGAATGGAGATTGGGAAGACTTCCCCATCTAGCCCAAGTAGGGCAAGCGAGAGCAGATGGTTGTTACCCAGGGGCTGCAAGCACTTATTAAAATTAGATATTTAATGTCTGATAATAAATTCTGGCACACACTGAATTATTAGGCATCTTTTAGATGTTAGCCACATGCCTGCCCCCTTCTAAGAGAACTGCCCCCTGCCCCCATGAGTAGTGAATGAGTCACCTGTGTTTGTTCTACTACAGTCCTCTCTCCAGCTTGAGTTGATTGGACCAAGGCAGCCAATTTGCAGAAAGCCCAGCTACCTGTGCTCTCAGGAGACAAGACGAGCTCAGACAATGGCTCTCTCCATTGAGAATTTGGAATGGGAACTTAGACTAAACTAGAAGCTATAAACACCAAAGCTGCTACAATAATAAAAACAACAAGAACAGCTGTGTATATTGAGCATGTACTATGTGCCAGTCACTGTGCTGAGCATTTGAGGATATTATCTTTACACCTCACAATCTTCTGTGAGGTTGAAGCTGTTATTAGCCCCATTTTACAGATGAGAACACTGGAACATAGAGAAGTGAAGTGTTAAATCAGGAGTCAAACTCCAGCAATCTGTCTTTGGAGTCTATGCTCTTAACCACTATGGTGCAATGTGTCTCCCCAGGGCAAGGCAGGGCGAGGAAACTCAAAGATGGCACCAAGAAGCCAATGAGTAAGCAGAGGAAGCCAAAGCCAATCTACAGAGGAAGAAACAACAACTAGGGGGGAGGAGCAAAGGGAAAAACATAAATGAAAGATTATGTAAGCACAGAAAGACACAGACCGGCCCCATTTCCCCTCAGCTGTAAAATGCCTGGGGCTTGGCAATGTCGTGTTTCCTGCCTTAGGATTTTGTGAGTCCCACAGCTTAGGATAAACTGGTCTTTGCATCAGCTAAATAAGTGGAGCTTCTTTGCAGTGAAAAGAACCTGGTTACACCTGTTAGACACAGAAGTCATACTCATTGCACGGTCCTCATCTCGGGCCAGCTCCCACGCTGCAGACCATCACACCCTGCAAAGAGCCAGAAGACCTTACTGGAGTTCTAGCTCTGCCATGTTATTAAAACTGGGAAACTTGAACTGGTCCTTAATGTATTTGAACCTCAGCAGCTTCCTTTATAAAATGGGTACAAGGGGAGGGCACAGCCAATAACAAAACATTTCACCTGCCTCTTGTCTCTGGGCAAGAGTGGTGGCTGAGGCTCCTCTAAGACAAGAAAGTGAAAAGGCTATGCAAATGTGGAGCTTTTTTTTTTTTTTAAGCTTAGCATTCCTTGGGGCTGGTGCATTAGCCACAGGCCAGCTCTGATCAGTGGTGCTGGACCCGCCAGTAAAGAAAAAGGCAATGGCATCTATCACCGAAGTATTTTCCTCTGTTCACCAGGTAACAGGTATTGCGAGAAAATGCCCACATTCCTCTGTTCTTGCTAATGAGTCAGCTCTAGAAGCACCAGTCCTTTTATCAGGAAGATCTATTTTTCCACATCTCTGTTTACTCATCAGTGACAGCATTCTCCCAGGTTGGTTCTCCACAGTCTTGGCCCTGAGTTTGTCTGTGTCTTCTTGCTTTGCCAAAACTCACCCTCTCCACCCACTTGGACCTAGACGGCCTCCCTCCTCTGCCCCACCTCCAATAATGAGTTGTGATTCCTGCCCAGGAGACTCTTAATTGATTACTTGGGGGAGAAACTTATGTGGCCACACAGAGATGGGTCCGATAGACAGGAGCTTGAGAGTCCAGCCAACTGTGTGATTCTCGGATCAGTTAAGTTTACAAGACACAGAGGTTTTAAATGTAATTGAATTTTTGTGGTGGATTTATTTTGTTAAATAAAATTTACAAGGGGCAGTCGGTTTGGACTGGGCTTCTGTATGAGGCCCAAGAGACCAGACCAGAATGGAGTCACTCATGCTGAAGTTCTACATCACCAAGCCGAAACTGAATTGTTTATCTCACTTTCCAAGAAATAAGGAGAGATCATAGCCAAATTCCCCAACAGGCCAGATTTAGGAAGTCCCCTCTGCTTATCAGAAAATTAACTTTGAAAATGACCAATCCACTTTTTGTTCTCTGTTTCTGCTTTCCTCTACCCTTTTCTGTCTATAAAGCCAAGCTCCCCTGCTCAGCTCACTCATTCTATTTTATGGAATGAGGTGTTGCCCAATTCCAGAATCCCAAATAAAAGCCAGTTAGATCTTTAACCTAAATTCATTGTGATTTTATCTTCTGACAGGTTGTAAATGAACCATGCTTCCCTCATAAATATTACTTATGTGGGGTTGTCCCCAACTTCAGAAAGGTTTTGTGTCTCATCAAAACCACAAAACTCAGTAAATCATAGTCTTCCTGTCTTGTAACTCATGCAGACATGACCACAATTTCCCTCAAATAAATTATGAGATATTTGAGGCTTGCTTTATTAAATTATGGAGTAGGAAGGACCCTGGGAAGGAGAAGCCCTGGGGTAAGATTGCCAGATAAAATACAGGACAGCTGGGTTAAATTTGAATTTCAGATAAATAATGAATACACAGCCAATATTGTCTGGGGGCAGTCTTATACTAAAAAATTACTTTTTGATAACCGAAATTCAAATTTAACTGGGCGACGTATATTTTTTATTTGCAAAATCTGGAAACCTTACCCAGGAGTCCAGTTCTGAATCTTAACAACAGATAAGAGCTGTAATCTTACATTCTCCGGGTCTTCAGAATCCTTTGGAAAATGAGAAGGCTGAACAAGATGAATCCTAAGATTGCTTGCAGATCAATAATTATGTAATTGTATGACTCAAATACTAATGAGCTACAAAAGTGATATTGGAGCGAGTCATTTAATCTCTTGGTAGATCCATTTCCTCATCTTCAAAATGAGGACGATAAAGCCAGCATCACAGAATTGTTATTTGAATGGACATGACTGATGCCTCTGTCATAGATAAACAAAGCTGGACATTAGTTAAAGCGGTGAACACAGATTTTATTCAGTAACTCCTGGCAGTAAGGGAAGAGCTGAGCTCCATTCTGCATTCATCCGTGCAGACTGACTGGGCATTTGAAAGGGGCAATGAGGGAGTAGGGAGAAGGAGCACACAGGGCTCGGGCAGCCAGGGAAGTGAAAAGTGGCCAATGGTTGGTGAGTGTCACTGTGATTAGGCCAGCTGTGCCTGCTGACTGGCAGAGATGGAAGTCAGGATTCTCTCCTCCCACAGAGACTAGATGCCAGGCCAGATCCTCCCTGACGGTTACATTTCAAAGGAATAGTTTTGAGAAAGACACTCTTGAGTTGTGGGAGATATATATAAATGGCAAAGAGACAAAGCAAGGATTCATAATTTTAAGCCCTTTTTAGTAAATACTCTAGGAAAGGGAAGTCAGGGGCCTATTGTCAGGTGGGGGCTAGAACAAACAGTAAATTCTTTTGACAGCCCTGAACTTTTCCTGACAGGTACTCAAAAGGGAGTTGGGTTGTCCCAGTGATTCCTGCCTTAGGCTGCTAGAAACCATGCTAGAACTGGTCAAGTCTCAGTGCAGGGGCTCTTATGTGCCAAGAGTTCTTTGCAGTTCTCACCTTCAAAAGTACCTGGCCTAGTAACTTGTGCTTAATAAAGAATCATTTGTTTATCCATTCAAAATACTATAAGGTCCCTCATGATCAAACTGTACCCGAGGAGAAGTTTTTACAATTTAATTCTGTGTGAAGAAAGGGCTTTTGATTCAAATTTTTAGATGTAAAAAAAGGTATAGTAACTTGCTTAATTATTAGCTTATAATATTATTAAGTCTTAGCAAATCGTTGGCAAGCAATGGATGTGCTACAGTTTAAAATGAAACTTTTTTTTTTTTTTTTGAGACAATCTTGCTCTGTCATCCTGGCTGGAGTGCAGTGGCATCACCATAGCTCACTGCAACGTCAAACTCCTGGGCTAAAGCAATCCTCCTGCGTCAGCCTCCTGAGTAGCTGTGACTACAGGCATGCACCACCATGCCTGGCTAATTTTTCTATTTTTAGTAGAGACAAGATCTTGCTCTTGCTCAGGCTGGTCTCCAACTCATGACCTCAAGCGATCCTCCTGCCTCAGCCTCCCAGAGTGATAGGATTACAGGTGTGAGCCACTGCACCTGGCCTGGAATCTTATTTTTTCATTAAGGCATCTCTTAAGACATGTCATCCTTTTTGTTGACACGAAGTTAGTGACATACAGGCACAATATACATATATTTGAATTATTCTAGAATTTGTATGTTAGCTTTCAGCTTGCCCTCCCTTCAAATAGTCCAAAAGAAGAAGATTTCTCAGTTTCTGAATAGGTCAGGGTTCTACATTGATTTAATGGTATCTACATTGCAACAGATCTGGGCTGGGTCTGGAGAAGAGCATGTGTCCTATTTTGTTTCTCTTTACTCATTAGATTTCTGTTTTTAAATGGTACTAAATTGTGCATGTAATGCAATGCACACAGAATCAGTCACGGATGGAATTTTATTCCTTTTTGGCTCTAAAGAGTTTTCACAGATTTAGGCTTTGTATAAAGAACTCCTTCATCTTTCTTAGATTATTCCTTTTTTTCTCCACTGCCATTGGTGCCACCTTCCTTCTGGCCTTCATCACTTCGTGTCTGGACTATTGTACTCCTGTTTTAACTGGTTGCTCTGCTTCCAGCTTCACTTACAGTATTTGTTAGGATAAGCTGTGTATGACAGAAGCTCCAAATAAGAGCAGTATAAAGGAGATACAAATTTTTTTCTCTCACAGACCCCTTGGAGGTGGAGGGTTTTCCCTACTGGTCTGGAGAAGAAATGTTGGATGGGAATATGGGGTTATCTGGAAGCAAGGGATATGGCAGCTACCATAGCATGTGTCTGGAGTCCAAGTTTGGAGCAGAGCTGCTACTTTCTGATTGGATGATTACAGCTGGGAAATCAGATCCCAGATGCTTCCTCATATGGCCAGCATCCTGTCCAGGAACTCCCTCAGTGAGCAGAGCAGGTGTTTGTGCTCCCAAAAGTTTCCTCTGGAATCTGCTTCATCACAAATTCCTCTTATGGGCACAGGTAGTGCCCATGCAAATATATATCTGCAGTTTTGCAGAAAGAACTATATCTCTGAGCTCAACAAAAATGTCACATCCTGCTAATGGAGAAAAACTTTCCATTGTCTTCAGCTTCCACAACACTAATCTCTAAGTCGAATCTAGTAAGTACCTCTTTTCTGCAAACATACTTGGGATTCCTTCTCAGAAACAGATTAAAATGGACACTTCATGCAAAAAAATGTTGCAGGTGTTTATATGATTCATTCAAAACTGTTTCTTGTGTTTTATTTTTATCTTTTGAGGTTTGCTTTTGCCTTGGGTGGGTGGGTATCAAGAAAAATGAGATTGATTTAAATTTGTGATCATATTTGTTTAAATAAGCCACTTTCAGTTAATATTCCTGCATTTCTGTGTAAGAGACCACTGTAGGTCAAGGTGTTTTATTTTACCTGATTTAATCTGATTTTTTAACTCACTCATTTTTTTTGCTTGGGTCAATATCATTCCCACTGGTTAAGTCATTGATAGAATGTGATCTGGCATCTGTTGGTTCATTGTGTTGTTGTTTTTGGGTTGTTTTTTAATTAAATTCATATCAATGACTAGTTATTGAGCACCTATTGTGTGAGAACTTCTGTTAAAAGTTTTCAAGAAATACAAACATGAGTAAGACAGTGTCTGCGCTCCAGATATTTTTAGTCTGTTTTCACTTTTGATCTTTTTACAAAAATTGAAGTTTTCAAAGTAATTTTTAACAACTTTATTAAGATATAATTCCTATACTACACAATTCACCCATTTAACGTATACAATTCAATGGCTTCTAGCATATTCACAGAATTGTGCATCCATCACAACAATTTTAAAACATTTTCATTTATTTATTTAATTTGAGACAAAGTCTTACTCTGTCCCACTGGGTAAAGTGCAGTAGCGTCATTGTAGCTCATTGCAGCCTCAAACTCTTGGGCCCAAGCGATCCTCCTGCCTCAGCCTCCCAAGTAGATGGGACTGCAGGCACATGCCAGGACACCCAGCTAATTTTTCTATTTTTAGTAGAGATGGGGTCTCGCTCTTGCTCAGACTGGTCTCGAACTCCTGATCTCAAGTGATCCTCCTGCCTCAGCCTCCCAGAGTGCTAGGATTACAGGCTGAGTCCTGGCCTTAGAACATTTTTATTAGCCCTCCCAAAGAACTTAGCACCTCTTAGCCATTATTTCCCAACCCCCTGCCCCTGCCCTAGGCAACCACTAATCTACTTTCTGTCTTTATAGATTTGCCTATTCCGGACATTTCGTGTAAATGAAACCTTACAGTCTGTGATCCTTTGTGACTGGCTTCTTTCATTTGACAGTGTTTTTAAGGTTCATCCATGTTGTAGCATGTAACAGTACTGCATTTCTTTCTCTTTTTTTAAGACGATTTTTAGATTCACAGCAAAATTAAGAGGAAAGTGCAGAGATTTCCCAAATCCCCCCTCCCTCACACGTGCACAGCGCCACCCCCCCATTATCAGCATCCCCCAGCAGGGTGGTATATTTATTACAGCTGAGGTTCAATTGTTTTTTAACCTTTCTTATTTTATTTCATATGACTAATTTTCATCTATCTTTATTAGTTATCGCCTTTGTTACCCACTGCCTCACTGATCATTTAGCCCAGGAGCCCAAGAAAGGTGATTAGTAGTGATTAGCTGATTAGATTTTCAAACCATACTCATCTTCCTGCCTTAGGGTGTGGGGGCAGAGGGATTTTTTTTTCCCCTAAAGAGATATGTTTCCCCGAAAATAAGACCTACCCATAAAATAAGCCCTAGCAGGATTTCTAAGCATTTGCACAATATAAGCCCTACCCTGAAAATAAGACTTAGTGATGGGCGTGGCTACGCAGAGTATCTGCACAACCCATGCATTTGGTTGTGGAGCGGTAAAGAAGACTAGCAGCCCTTCTCATTTGCCCCATCGTGACAGCTACTATCCCAGAGGTGACCAGAAAGGTGTGGGCAGCCCCACCAACAAGGTCGGCTCCCCCTGTCAGGTCCTGGCCATCCTGTGCTTGCTGCAAGCTGAGGCTTTGAGGGGAAAATAACACATCCCCTGGGGTGTCTTCTTGAGGAAAAATAAATATAAGACCCTGTCTTATTTTCAGGGAAACACGGTACTACTTTAAAACAGGGAGAGGCAGACTAGTGTACTAAAAGGATTTGGGTCTTTAATGTTAGAGGAAGCTAGGTATGAACTTTAGTTTTGCCTCTGGCAAGGTTTTTTTTATCTTCTAAAAGCCTCAGCCTCCTAAATGAGTAAGATAATGCTTATCTCTAGCAGTTAATGGCAAGATTAGTGCAATAAGCATGGAAAGCATCCCTCTGGATCCCCGCATTTGGAAGGTTAAAGGAAAGGAAACTAGAATTATGGGTGAAAAAATCCCCTAGCTTTCCAATGCCTCACTGCCGCGAAGTAAGCACTCCTAACAGGCTGTCCTAATGTCCCCTTGACAGCCTCAAGTTTGGGGGTGAGGCATGGGTGTGGACAGGATACCTAGAGGGGAGCACGTCTAACTTCCAGGAGTAATCTTGGAAAGGCTAAATAAATCAAACATTCATTCTTTTTTTCCTTGAACGTCTCTTCCAGGAAGCCCTCTGAGTTTAGAAGGTTTAGCAACAAGACCCTGATTCAAGTCTACTTTTTGGTTTATTTGGAAGCTGCCTGGATAAAAAATAAAAATATATATATACTGAAGGATACATAAAAAGATCCTGGTAGAGGATTCCTTCATCTGCAGATCTCACTGACTCTCAGATTAGACGATGGCTTAGCGATCTCAACACCTTCATATGACAGACAGACAGGAAAGGCTTTCGTGCTGCCCTGGAACCTCTCACAGCAGCCTAGCGGGAGCTGGCCCTCGAAATAATGGAGGAATAAATGAATGGAGAAATAAATGATGAAGGATGAATGAATGAGGCGCGGTGCTTGCTTGCTGCTGTTTCCTTCACAACTGCCTTTAAGATTCTTGGCCCATCTCCTCCTTTACCATTTCTCTCCCTCTCCCCTCCGTCTCCCCTTTTCACTCTGCAACTAGACCCTTTATGGAAGTGCACCGCTCTCCCAGCGCTCTGCCCTTTCCCCTCGCCCCGCCCCCCCACCGCGAGGCTCCGCCCCTCCGCCCTGGGATGAATGGCAGCGAGGCCGCCGCGCCGCTCCGGGCGCTGATTGGTCACTCGCGCGCTGACGCGCTGGCGGTCGCGGGTGCACGCAGGCGGGCGGAGCGGGCAGGGGTGGAGCCGGGCTCCGGGGCGGGGCGCGGACACCCGGGGGCGGAGGAGCTGGGAGGCGGGAGGCGGGAGGCGGGAGGCGCTGGGCCGTTTAAGCGGCCTCCCTCCCGCCCCCAGCCGCCTGGTCTGGCCCCGGCCCTGTCCCGACCCCCGGCCTGGCCCATTCCGGCCCACCCGGCCGAGCGGCTCTGAGGGGCACGCAGGCGGACTCCCGAGCAGCCCAAGCCCATGAGGGCCTCGCGCCCGGCCGCCGGTGCTGACGAGACGGAGCTCCCGGCCCCCGAGGAGAAGCGGAGGATCAATGCGGTTCAAGAATCGATTCCAGCGGTGAGAGGGATGGCGCCC
>VBSM01003215.1:22641857-22699493 GCA_008086735.1 Cheirogaleus medius | reverse complement strand
TTTTGCTGGACACTTATATCTCCAGTCCTTATTAGCACAGTTATAATTGATTTTGCACTCTGTATTTTTTATTTTAAAATACTAGCATTTTCTTTTGGTGTGGCATAGACTGTAATCTTCTGAGTGCACAGCATTGTACTCAATGGATATTTAACAGTTTCTTTCTTGATGACATCTAGACCTAGAATTTTCTCTGAAGATTCAAATGATCTCCTAATTTCCTGTTTCTCTATTATAGGATAGATTGGAAAGATATTTCTGAGCATCAATTTGAACTTGGAAATAAAGCCTGCAAATATATATATAAAAAAACAAGAAAGTCCTTATTTTTGTGGTTCACATGTTAAAATGTTGAGAATACTATTCACCTTTTAAGGCTGTGTTCACTATACATCTTTCTGAGCATTCACCATAGTTACAGGTAGATAAATCACAAAGGAACTGGAAGAGGGGCACAATCTTTGAAGGGGGATGTGCTCCTTCCCCTGATGGATTTATTGGGACTGGATGAGGAACATGAAGAGGGCTTATGCAATTATGGCTTCTCAAAAAGCAAAAAATTGCACTGGGACACAGAGACATATTTTATCTTCCTTGCTTTATCCCTTTCACACTTGAGTCTCCCTAAGACACGCACATACAGACACACACACACGAAGTCATTCTCTCCCCTTCACAGCATCTCTAACTGATGATTACTGCTAACATTTATTGAGTGCCTTTCTGTGCTAACCACTGGCTGGGTACTTGTATATTACTCATCTCATTGCCAACTGTGACCCTGGAAAATGTAAATTTTATACCCATTTAATAGAAAGCAAATACGTTTAGAAGAGAATAAAAGGGAACTTGCCCATAGTCACACAGGTAGGAAAGGGCAGACCCGAGAGATCAATTTCCTGTCTCTCTCCCCCTACCACCCATGCTGCTAGCTCACTTCTTATCTCACTGCCCATACCACAACACCTAGCATAGAGACTTAGGACCCACAGAGCTTCTACAGTTATCTTCTTGGCGCGTACTAATTTCTTCAGCCTTGCATCCAAAAATCCAAGAAAAAGGATGCTTTTTTTTCCAGCCCTAGTCTCCTGACCAATGGTTAGCTTCAGCATTAAATGTGGGAAAGCATCTTATTCTAAAGCATTAGGAAGTCTTCCAGGCTTGCCTGTTGTCTACTTTGCATGTTCTTAGGGCCTTGAATGATAGGCATGGGGTAATCTTGTTAAGTCAAGAGTACCACTATTGGCAACTCAGTGGACACTGTTCTGAACAAATATCACGGTCAGTCATAAAGGGAGCTAGTAGTAAGGTGCTTGTACAGGAGTTGACTTACGTTGTGACATCAAGTGATGTTGAAAGGGCCCTTGGAATATCCATTGTCTTTACCTGTAAGAGTTTTCTTTTCATGAGATTCATGGTTCTTTTAGCTCCAGGACTGGGTGTTTCTCTTACAGAACCTGCTGAGTCCCCAGTAAAACTAATTGACTATGTGATATCTCTCTGTTAATACAAATTAGTTCAGCAGTAGCTGGGATGTCTGTCTTTCTATTCATTCATTCAACAATCATTTATTAAGCTCCAGCAATAAGCTAGGCCTTGTGCTTGAGATTGGGAATGGGACCGGAAACAAGACAGCCTTCATGGAATTTACATTATAGCGGGGAAAGATAAAATAAACAAGTTTTTAAAAAACCAAATTCTTACCAATTGTTATAAGGACTCTGGTTGCGTGGGGAGGGCTGAAGTGGTGCTTTAGGTGGGATGATCTGGAAAACCTCCTTCCTAAGGAGGTCACATCTGACACCTCCTCGGACATGACATTGTTTTCTGACATGACATTCTCTACATGAGCTGAGCTTAAAGAATGAGGAGAGAGGGGAGCATTTTGGAGAAGAGTATCCTAAGCAGAAATAAATAGCACATGCAAATGTCTTGAGGCAGATGAGACCTTGATGTGTTTAAAGAACAGAAGGAGGTAGTATAGCTAGAGGGTGAAGTGAGAGGAAGGTGGCACCTTGAGGCTGGAGAGGTAGTGGGGCCAGACCTGTCAAGACTCTGGGCCTCTAACATGTTGCAATACTGTCCTAAGCACTTTGGAAAGCCAAAGGCAGGCCTTAAGCTGGGTTTCAGGTGTGTGATATGATCTAGTTTTAATAGACAATTGTGGCTTTGTATAAGAAGAGAGTCTATGTGGGGACTCATACTGCAACATCAAGTGATGTTGAAGGGACCCTTGGAATAGCCATGTATTGGTCTTTATGAGGCCTGCTTCCTTTCAGCAGGAAGACCAGTTAAGAGACTTCATATTTTTACACACCTGGGATGTTGGTGTCTTGATTTAAGGTAGGAACTGTGGAGCTATAGAGACATGGACTGATTGGAACACATTTTGAAGATGGTGTTGACAGTACTCACACTTGGAGAATGAGGAACACATGGGAGTCAAGGACAGCTTGTGGGATTTGATCTTAGGCCTCTGAGATCTGCAGATCTACTTTCAATGGACAAGGGCTTTGGGCTGAATTTAAAGTGTGCTAAGGAGTGGCCCCAGCTCCTTATAGGTTCTTTCCCTACATAGTAATAGTTTTGAAATTCTGTCATGGCTGGGTGGGAGTGGGGGTGGGTAAGGATACAGGGCAAGAAGAGAGGTGAGAGAGAGTGTTGAAAGAGAAAGTGAGGGCATAAGTGAGTTGACCCTGCTTAACTAATAGTTTTCTTAAGCATGCTTCCCATTCCCAGGACTCAATTCCCTTCCCTCCAACCCTCTAGTGCCTGCTAGTTACTCTGGGGTGACCATTACAGTCAGTCTGCCTTAGATAGAGATGTCTTCCATAAATGGGTGCTGTTTTCTGTAATACTTGCACCTTTCCCATTCTTTTTGGGGGAAGAGATTAGGCCCAGTGTATGGGAGTTTATATGCATATTACATCTGATTTTCCATTTAGGTCTTAGGAGTGATTTCTTCAGGAGGCTGTGGAGGAGGCTTGATTTTTCTCTGGCAGATCAGAGAGAAATGGAAAAATTGTGTTGTAATTTCCCAGCAGAACAATTATGCTGCCTGTCCCCTTGAGCTCCAGACAGTGAATTGCTCCCAGGATTGTTGCCCTTACCTTTCCTTATTGCCCAAATCTTGCCCTGTCCATTAGGAGAGACTGCCTTAAGTCACTATGGGTGAGACATTTTTCTGTACAACCTCCTACTTTATTTTTAACCTGAATTATTCCAGGTGGGTAGGGACTAAGCTGTCACAAACATGGCCATCCAGTTTATTTGCTTTTATGAGAAAATGTGAAAGTCTATCCCTGTTGCTGGGTAATGGCTTAACTATTTTTAGATTGGGCTGCCAGAGATATAAATTGCTATTTTAGTCTGCAGCCTGGTGGTGGGTAGACAAATCCTATTTACTGCACCCTGCACAGAGCACTTTCAGTTTAATCAAACTTGAGGCCTTGCTCTTTACCCTTGAAAATTCCTAATAGGGTATGCTACTTATAGCTATGTTGTTGTATCTCAGGGTAATGATGTGGTACATCTTTCAATTCTTGGGACACTTTCAAAGCATTCTTCCCAAGAATGTAATTATTTCCCTTTTTGCTAATAAGAGCTATATAGCAACACAACACTCTTGTCCCTTAGGAAATTAGTGAAATTATTTAAAGAATTATCAGGGGAGAAAAGATGATGCTTGAAGTTAGTTATCTATGTTTGAGAATAGTTTGTATAAATTTTGAAGCTGCTAGCTGTATATTTCTCTTAAACAGTTAGTTTTCAGACCATCTGGTGGATCATACCCAGTAAATACATATTTTGCACACTAGTTAAATAACCCATTAGTGGGCCAAATGCAGTATCTTCATTGTCTCAAATACATTCCCCAGTGGATTTTCTACCTGAACTCTCTGTTTTGAGTTAACAGGGACAGCATCTTATTTTTATTTATTAGATCTAAGGATAACAGGCCCTTCTTAATTCAGGGAAGAAGTATGGCCTAGGCTTTTGTTCATAAACTGGGCACTCTTTAGAATGGCCGGGTCATGTTTTTAGCCAATTTCTGGCAACCTGCCTCTGCCATTTGGTTTAGCCTTGTACCATTTTTCATTGTGTGGATGAATAAGGTGTGACTAGTCAGAACTCATTAGTGGCAAAATATACCCCTCCCTCCACTTAAACTAGCTCATGCAAAAGGATAATTTATTGTACAAAGCCTGTTGACATCTAGCAAACTCCAAGCACAGGAATGCAGGGGGCCTCTGAGAGCTGAACACTTTCAAGGCCCTTTTACCTCCATCTGTTTCTCTACATCTGTTTCTTTCCTCTTTTATTCGGAACAGTTAGACTAATCCAGAATCTCTATGGTCCCCAACCCTTGGGCTGCAGACCAGTATCAGTCTGTGGCCTGTTAGGAACCAGACCTCACAGTAGGAGGTGAACAGGCAAGAAAGCAAGGGAAGCTTCATCTGTGTTTACAACGGTTCCCCATTGCTTGCCATCCCCCGGTTCCAGTCTGTGGAAAAATTGTCTTCCATGAAACTGGTCCCTGGTGCCAAAAAGGTTGTGGACTACTACAGAATCCTTCTTGAAACTTGGTATGGGTTCGGGTTGGGTTTGGATCGGGGGGATCCTCACCCGTACAACTGAAATGGAAGGATGCTGTCATCTCTTTAGGTCCTGTGGTATTCATGCTCCTCACTCTTGCTCCTGGTCACAAAGTTAGCCCAAAGAGGAGTATGAGACATGCGCATATGTCTGTATGTGAACAGAGTTTAATATTTAGATATATAAATACATTTATGTATATATTTGAATTTTATAGCCAGAATATCAGGTAGTAGTCATGTGTTTGGTTTTTGAAGCAAACTCTTCTAATTTAGGAATAAGGAAGGTAAAAATATACCTCCTGTTTTAGGTGGCCTAGAGGTAGTCAGGTAGCATTATCTAAGCTGCCTGATGCTGGAATAGGTAATGTGATACAGGAAAACTAGTGGGACAGGCCTGTTAATCATGTGATGTAGGATTTAAAGATCTACATATATAAAGTTTTATAAATTTTGAGAGAGAAAATAGAAACCTTTCAAATATAGTCTATCACTTTTCATTTAATGACAGTAACTAAAGTTTAAAAAAAATCCCTTGAATTTTTTTTTCTGTTAAGATTTTGTTATGCCTTTTTTTTCTTCTTCTTTTTTTAGTGCAGGGGAGTTCCATTTGAAGGAATAGATATGGTTTCTGTTTGCTTTTGGTTGGTAGAAGGTTGTTCTTTTGAATAAACTGAAAGAATGCTTAATCCAATAAACTAGGACATTTGCTTTAGGATCAGTGTTGTTGGTTCAGTTTACATCTCTTTGGTAGCTTTGGTTTTGTTACCTTAGCTAGGTATTTCCACCTGTCTCTTCCTCATTTAGAATAGACCAAACACCATCTGGCAGGTTTCCCTATTGTTCTTCACACACTATTTCTCACGTGATGTCTTTTTGTGATTACAGGTTCATGAACCATCGAGCCCCAGCCAATGGCCGCTACAAACCAACTTGCTACGAACATGCTGCTAACTGTTACACACATGCAGTGAGTATGAGTTTTCTGCCACTGCCATCCTGGGCTGTGGTGGGAGGAAGGGTAATTCTCTCTAGTAACCTCAGCACAATTAGTTGGATTTACCCATCTCTGTGACCTTATCTACCAGGATATCAGTGCTGGGTCATGTTACCAGAAACTGTGTGAGCATGTAGAACGCTTTGTGTGTTCTAACCTACAGTCTACTCTGTCCTGGACTTGCTTTCTCCAACAAGATCTTCTTTAAAAGAATAATAATAGTAAGTACCCTAGTTATAGAAAAACCAAAGAAACCTATTTATGAAGACTGCCACCCCAGGAATCAAATGAATTGCCTTTTCAAGACAATCAACTATGTTTTGTTTGGCAAGGAGAGTTCACAGTTTGTTGAAAAAGATGCTAATTTTTTTTAGTAAGTGATCCTATAAAATGGGGAGGGGAGCCACATCCTGCCACCCCCACAGTGGCCATTGCTTCTCAAAGAAGATGTGACTCTGTATTGCTGAAGAAAAAGCTAGTGTGATCCCTAAATTTTTTGTTAATTTTTTTTCTTCCTTATAAAAGCAAAACATGCTCACTGTAAAAAATTTTTAAAATACTGGAAAATATATGAGAAAAACAAAACTACCCAGAAATAAACTGTTAACAGTTTGGTGCATTTCTTCTTTGTGTGTGTGCTGTTTGTGAATATGTATGGATTTTCATAGGTTTTCTATTAATGTCATATTATTGGCATTTTCTTGTGTCATTATAAATTTCACTTTATCTGTGGTTTCATTATTTACTTAGAAAGTTGAATTTAGTCTTACTTAAAAATGGTGGTTGGGATATAGTCTGAAAATCAGAAATAGAGAAAAAGATCAATTTACTTCTTTCATGAATAATGTTTACAACAGACTGGTTTAATTATTATAGGCACAGTTGGTATGGTATAATGGTCACCTTTAGGAATAATATTTGCTTAGAATAGACCTGAATAATCCTTAACTTATCTCTTCTGAATATGTCACAGGTTAAGGAACACTTATAAAAACTGTAGTTGGGGAAAAACTGACAAAGCCTCCATGTTAATTTTTTAGAACAGAAAATGTAATTTTATTTAACTGTGTCCTGGATTTGTATATTTCAAAGACCAGTAAGATTTCTAAAACAGACAAAACACTTCTATTGTCATCATTTCATTAAAGAGAAGACATGAAAAAAAGTAATAAGGATATAATATCAAAATAAAGGATATTCCTTTAAATCAAATAAATTTTGTATTATGAAAAATTTACTTTATTATTTTTACTGTTCTCATTTTGCTCTGGGCCAATGAAAACTTCAGCATCTGAAGATTCACGCCGATCTCATCTGAGGGATTTAATATTCTATTGCAAGAGGGCAAAATTAGGTGTTGGGGGAAGAAAAGATAGGCAAATTGCTGAAGTTTACATTCTTTGTCAGGTATGCGTATTCTAATATCTAATAAAGTCATTTATTCTCCTGGGAATTTCTGTTATGATAAAGTGTTTACTAGTTATAATCATACTCATATGACTAGACTTTGAAATTTGTGGCCATATGGACTGAAATATGGTGCAGAAATCAAAATTCTCTCCAAGATTCCATCTCTTAAAAATTTTTGAATAGGTGGGCCTTAGGAGTAGATTACTCTTGTTTACTTAAAAGGTGTTATTAAAAATGAAATGACCCCTAAAATCTCTTCACTCTGCAGTAGCTCCCAAATTGGTAGAATGTACAGATCCAAACTGAAAATCAGGACATACAATTTGAACAATTGACTTTGTGTGTGTGTGTTGTGGTATTGTATACATTATAATACTATTGACTTGATTCATTCAGTTGCCCTTTTGCTGAAATATTAGGATTTTAGTAGCTTATGGAGACAACAGGATAGAATATTTTAAAATGAGGACCTCCCTGTAAATTTTGGGTATATGCTTGATATTTGAATATATTAAGTGCCTACTCTAAATCAGATTTTAGAAACACGTCCTTATTTAATGAAATTAGGATAAAGTACATCTCTTTTGCAACAGTTGAGTAATGTTGCACCCTTGACTGCTTATCTGTGTACCTATTGGTTGGCACAATACTGGGGCCCTGAACAGCAGTACCTGTTTCTAGTGTAGCAACTAATAACTTCATCTGGCTCTCATTTTGATTATCCAAGAAAGGCAAACATTTGTTTTAAAATTATTTTTCTAAAATAGTCCCTGGTAAACCTCTGTATTTTTAGAGAAAGTTTCAATTCTGTAAAAGCCAAGATATTCTGTTCACTTCTCTTCACCTTCCTCGCAGTTCCTCATTGTTCCGGCCATTGTGGGCAGTGCCCTCCTCCATCGGCTGTCTGATGACTGCTGGGAAAAGATAACAGCATGGATTTATGGAATGGGCCTCTGTGCCCTCTTCATCGTTTCCACAGTATTTCACATTGTATCATGGAAAAAGAGCCACTTAAGGTACAGTGGTTTCAACAGATCCAAATAGCTGACTCAACGTGTTTGGTAGCCTCCTACACTGGCATGTTTTAGACAGGTGGGACAAAGAGCAAACATTTTCTTGCTTTGTAGATTATAATGCTATCCTATTATTTAAGACATTTTCTTTGGATTGGACAGAGTTCGAGGACCCCGGCATCTAAGAAAGCAGGCCTTTGCCCGGTAACCACAAATAAAACCTCACTGATTCACCAGGATTTACAGCTTGCAATCCTGAGAGCTATTTTCCAGTGCTGTCAAGCGCACTCAGGATACAGTGAGAGCAGCAGCTGTGGCAGAATGGCAAAGCACACTGAGTGAGGGGTCAGCAGGTGGGCCTTGACTTCCAGGTCTGCTTCTTAACCTTGGGTAGGTCACTTGACCTGTGGAGCTTTCAGTATATCACTAAAACAAGAATGATAATGCCTGACTCACATGGTTACTGTGATAGGTAAATGAGAGGTAATATATGTGAAAATGATTTGAAAATTACAAGAGACTATAGGACTACGTGATACAAGGTGGTAGGTATACTACAGTTTGAGTTTACTGTTTTGCAAAGTTCAGCTTTCAGAATTAAGTCTTGTGTATATTATTTAAACAAAATTCACATATTTTGCTATTATTAGCTGTCAGACACTTTCCAAACAATACTCTGGCTCTTGGCCTACCAATGAGAAGGACACAAAAGCTTTCCTCCCCTGAGTGAAGGATTAATTTGGAAAAGGCACACCATTTAGGTGGGAATGGGTTGCTTGTGAAATGGATTCTGTACAACCCAAAAGGGAAAAAATTTGAGATTCAGAGCAGATTAAGAATGATTTGAAGTAATACCCAAATTTACCTTTTGGTTTTACAGAATGTCCCCAAAACTCAAACTATTTGAACACTCTAATATTAAAAAGCTGTGCTTCATTTATGAGCAGAAGTTGGGATTTATGGGATGATTACTAGTTTTATCATATGTAGTATCCTAGAGTTTTAGTGCTGGAAGAGTCCTTAAAAAATCACCTAATCCAAGTCCCTTAATTTTTACTTGGAGAAACTGAGGCTCAGAGAAGTGGCCTGACTTGCCTGAGTCAGCGAAAGCAGAATCAGATCATCTCAGGGACTCTGACTCCCCGTCCTGTGTTTCCTCACCATATCGTTCACAATATTGCATGTAGTTTGCAGTCTGCTACCTTTATATATAAGGTGACAGTTTTCTGGGCTTAAAATAAAACCACAGCATTGAATCACAAGGACACTCTGGGACACAGAGCAGAGCCACAAAAGTGCCTGTCCCGTCGCCTAAAGCCACACTTGCAGCACCCAGAGGCCAGTCTAAAAGGAGAGCACTTCATTATCTTTTTGGCACAATCCAGTGCTTGTGGTTGCCTCAGCAAACTTGGCTTTGATGTCTAAATTTCTGAATCAATAAAAAGTTGTAGATACCTACTTCAGTATTCAGGGCCTCCCCGCCAGAGGCTGGAAAAGAAGGTGTGATAGAAATAAGACTCTTAAACCTTGAAATAGCACTGCTAGAATCATAAGCCATGTGTAGAATTTTGCTCTGTGTTAAATTTTTTTAAATATTATAAAAAGCCTTAATTTTGAGAGAAGGGAATAAGCATTTATTATGTGCTAGGTGCTACCATGTGCTAGGAACTGTGCTAAATACATGGCCTACATTATTTCATTTAATGCTCACACGTACTCCATGAGAGAGATCATATTTCCATTTTACCTGTAAGGAAAGTGACAGAGAGGTGAGTGGCAGATCCTGAATAAGATTCTAGGTCTGGCTGGGTGTAGTGGCTCACGTCTCTAATCTTAGCACTGGGAGGGTGAGGTAGGAGGATCACTTTGAGGCCTGGAGTTTGAGACCAGCTTGGGCAACATAGCACGACCCCATCTCTACAAAAAATTAAAAATTAGCCAGGTGAGGTAGCATATGCCTGTAGTCCCAACTACTCAGGAGGCTGAGGCAGGAGGATCACTTGAACCCAGGAGTGGAGTTCAAGGCTGCAGTGAGCTTTGATAGTGCCACTCACTCCAGCCTGGGTGACAGAGTGAGGCCCCTCGTAAAAAAAAAAAAAGATTCCAGGTCTGACTACTTGCTCTAACAGTGTGTAACAATCTAGAAAGCAAAATTAGAAAGGCCTCAAACCTTGCTAGGAATCATAGTCATCCAAGGAGTTTTAAAAAAATAAAGACTCACCCCTTCCCCTCCACCCTGTCTCCCATCTTCTAGCCCTTTTAGAGTCTTCAGAACTGGAGTCCATGACTATGTTATAAGCTCCCAAGTGATTTTACTATGTAATCAAGTTTGAGAAGCATTGATCTAGTGTTAAATTATTATCTGGGAGCAAGCTATAGCTTTTAGTAACTAGTAGACTGAAAACCATTCTTTCTCACAAATATATTTCTCACTTCACTAACAAGTCCTCGTCAGTCTGCTTTGGTCAACATTGTGTGATGAGGCAAAGTCTAATTCTAGTGCTTCATCAAATTATAGCTATTATATAGCTTGAACAATGAACATAGATTCAAGATGATACCATGCATTTGTACTTTCATATCACCTCAGTAAGGGCAGATTTTATCTAAATCTATTTTACGAATGGACCTCAGTGAGCCAAGGACTTTGAACATGCACTTCTGATTTTCAGTTTTGGAAGGAAGAACTTAGAAGTCCAGATGGCCATGCTCTTTCAGCACATGTACCTTTTTTTATGTTTTTGTTATTGCTAGTCCTATATTAGTTTCTGGATTTCCTTTATTACACTTTATTGTCTATATTAGGATATTTGAAGTAGAAACTTCTTTAAAGACATTCTAAAAAGACACACAGAGTGTGATTTCAGTTCAGGGAGTGTTCACTGAGAAATAGGACTATGTGCACTGCACTGTGATAGGAGCCAGGGGTGGTCTGCTCTCTAGGAATTTCATTTTTCTGCCCAATAGGATCTAAAAGAAATGGAAAACATCAGAAAAGACAGATTGTGTTTGTTTTAACCACTTCAATCTTCCTATCATGAGGCTCTGTCCCTGTGTCTCATTCATGGTGAGAATATCTATTGTATGTACAACTTAAGAATAATGTGAAGCTTTTATTTGTGGCTTTATATCATTAACAACAGCAACAAAAAGCTGTGTGGCTTTGAAGGCCAAGTTATAAATGCCATGAGAAACTGGAACAAGAAAGGAAATTGCAACATAGTAGAGTGATAGCCCATACTTTCATTCTGAAAATTTTCTGAAAAATTCGTCTAACTTGTTTTTCTCCACCTACTAGGACAGTGGAGCATTGTTTTCACATGTGTGATAGAATGGTTATCTATTTCTTCATTGCTGCTTCGTATGCTCCATGGTAAGATATAATCTTTCTATTTTTGAAGGTAGTGTTTTTATGATTAGAATTCCTCGCTCCCCCTTTCCTCTCTTCCTCTTGTTCCTGCCCTCAGCCCTCAGGTATATACCCCACTCTGCTCCCCCAAACACATACATACATGCATTTCTTTTTCCAATTTGATTTATTTGGGTCAGATTGTATATTTAAAGGGGAGAATATTGCTACTATTCAGAATGCTGTTTAGAATATCTAGGCATTAGACTGTTCAAGAGGAAGTGCTATGAACTCATGTGTAGGTAGCTGGCTCACTTTTGAAATCAATAACCTTTGCCCTCCATATTCTTTTCATATACTTCTGCTGTTCAGAATACTTGGAAATTGAATTAAGTGGAAATGCTGTAAATATGTATGAGGAAAGCAAGCTTACTTTTGAAATTTATACCATTTGTCTTCAATTCACTTCACATCACAGTAGTAACTCTATACCAAGTGCATTTCTCATTTCTCTTGCTGTCTGAGCAAGAGAACTAGCCAAATTAGTTAACTATTTAGAATACCTAGTGTTCTGTTCAGTTTCCTTGATCTTCCTGCCTTTTTAGGACAGATCAAGTAGAATTTTTGTTGCACCGAAATCCTTAATTAAAGAATCATTAGCTTTCCTCTGTCAACAAACAGAGGAAATGGTCCAGTTTTAAATACTCAGAAGTTCATATTATATGATCAACTGCTGTAGTCATTAGAAACAGTATGCCTCTAGGTTCAGGCTAATGCAGCATCAATCATTCAAAAAAAACCAATTATCTGATGGAGTAAGAAGTAAGTGCTATCTCTCCCCGACACCTCTTGCTAAATTGTAAGTCTGCTTCATACTGGAGCAAGAACACTAAAAGGCTTCTGTTAATAGATATTAAGTGCCCAGTACAACACTTAACCTAAGTAGGACCCTAGAGGGTGTTCCAAATAGGATCCCTTACTCTACTTATTTTAAATTAAAGAATTTAAAGTGAAATAAAATTCTTTATTTGAAATAGGTAAATACATTTTTAACAATTTAAATGTGACCTGAGGAATCAAATATCAAAGGAGGCAATTTGTTTACATGTAGTGTTAGATATATGATGGCACTTTTTCCATTTAGAAATATGAATTTTGTAATTATAGACCAAAAAAGTCAACATTTTTTCCTCATAGTTATTCTTAGTATGAAATTAGCACACATGAATTTGCAGTATTTTAAAATTCAGACCTCACAACAGTCCACAGTTAAGTTCTAACAGAATATCTTCTATAACACGTGTTGGGAATAGTTCTTCTCATATTCTCTCTTGGCAGAGAGATTGATAATGGAGACACTTGGTTTGTGTATTTGGTATCTGCTGTGGGTATGTGATCCTAGGTCAGGATTTTGTTCCGGATTCTCATTAAGCTTTGCAAGCCATCTGCTCTGAAGTACATGGTCAGAAATAAAAAGGCCAAGCAGCATTTCCCTCAGTCTGTCTAAGGGAAGGTCAAGCGTCACAGGTGTGCTGGGACTCACTTCTTTCTACATGTCTGCTTTTAGCTGATCTATTTTTAAACCATGTTGGAACTAATTCTAAGTCTTAAAGGTTGGCTGACAATTTTATCTTTGAGTTATTTAATTTTACCTAAATTGCCCAAAAGCTTCCTTGATGTGTTGAGTGCTTTTTCCTCCTGCTCTTATTCTAGTACTTTCTCTCAGTTTTCAGTGCCTAGAGGAAAACACAGGTTTTATGAATTCCTTTCATTTATCACTTCTGTTCTTTGTTGTCATGTTTACATTTTTAGGTTAAATCTCCGTGAACTTGGACCCCTGGCATCTCATATGCGTTGGTTCATCTGGCTCATGGCAGCTGGAGGAACCATTTATGTATTTCTCTACCATGAAAAGTAAGAGAAAATAATTCACATTTGATAGTTGTAAAATTAACTGCTGAAATTTTACCTGCATTGCAATACTATTAGTACTTCAAAATAGTAGAAATACATAAATAGAGTATATATTATTTTTTAATAAATCTTCAAAACCATTTGGTTTTTGTTATTGCCAGACAGATTGCTGCGGAAAGACAAAGATGGCACACATGTGGTATGATATAGTTGAGGGACAGTGTGGCCATTTTGGAGACCTCATTTCTTATCATGAGGCAAACTGGCCTGATCCTCTGTGATTCACAGTCATCACATGAGAAAAATAACCACTTTCCAAGGTTCCTATGTAGATTGAAAATAATAGATCATAAGTGTGTAGCACAATACTTACCTAAAGAGGAACCTAGCAGATATTCCAGATGGGATTCCTTGAGAAAAGGGATGTTTGGAAGGACATCTGAACTCTTAATATCCTAGCCCTGGGCACAATTTTTTAACTCATTATTCATCCCTCATAGTCATAAGTATTGAGCAATATAAAATGAAAGGTTTATTGAAATTTAGCATTTTTTCTAGAAGAGACCTTCAAGGTCATCTATTCTAGCTTCATGCTTAAAAAAATGAGAAAATTTAGGACATGCATTAAATTAGTGACTCATCTGGAAGTTAGGACCCAAGTGTCCTAGTTCTTATTCCATTGCTCTTCTCATTACCCCATATGCTTGAATTTGAGAAACACAACCATGAAATCATTGTCATTGGATTTATTAATTTAGAGTTCATTAAATTTGTTATCTATTGTGGTCAGCCAAATGGCTCTCAGAATTGAACATAATTTGTGTTTATCAGAAAATATTAAATCGTTTTCCTCTTTCAGAAGAAAATAGTAATTTTCACTGTCTTGGAGTTATTTAATTTCACTTTGAAATTCACCATTTTGACCATAATTAGCAAAGCTGAGTGGTATTATGCAGTATATATAAATCCATGGAAACAGTTTGCTTCTTGGGCCCAAACCCCTGATTTATATTCTTAGATAAAATGGGAAGTAAAGTAAGGCAGCTATC
The DNA here is from genome assembly GCA_008086735.1 of Cheirogaleus medius. Taxonomy (NCBI): domain Eukaryota; kingdom Metazoa; phylum Chordata; class Mammalia; order Primates; family Cheirogaleidae; genus Cheirogaleus; species Cheirogaleus medius. The sequence continues at coordinate 22,685,166 of VBSM01003215.1, read as the reverse complement.
TTTTCTCCTATTCTATGGCTTCTGGTATAAATCAAACCCATAAACCCATTCTTCCCCTATATGATTATTTCGCAGTAGGCTTTTGAACATAAAACACAAAGAATGAAGTGTGAGTTACCCTTAGGCATTGAGTTTGGCAGACATTAGGGAGTGTCTCAATCATATCAGGTACTGTTCTAGACCCTGCAGATGCAAACAAAAATAAAACTTGGTCCCTGCCTTTGAGGAGCTTATAGACTAATTTGAGTAGGCAGAAATGTTAAGTTGAATTTCAATACAATGTGTTTCTTAGGGGCTTCAGATATTCTGTAGCCTAATGTGATGAGCCTTACAAATTAGAGTTTGTGCAGATACAAAATGAAGAGACAAAAATACATGCCCTTTTCTTAGGGGTACCATTTCTTTGTCACTGATGAACTAGGTCCCAAGATGCATCCCCATGCACCTTCAGAATTTTATTTATAGCTCTGGATTGAAATGGTAATAAGGCAAACATTAGGACTGAAAGGGGAAAAATGCAAGGTGGATTGGATTAAATGATAACTACTTTTGGCAGCAAACATTTTCTGGGTAGCATTGTGGGGTTTGATGGCTTTTCAGTTCTGAAATACATGTTAGTTCATTGTTACTCAACTACTGTATTTTAGTTAAAGGCCTAGTGGTTTCCTACTGGGAAATACATTTTATATGAATAGTTAAGAGTTTACATTTCTTTTTCAAAAGAAAAAAGAAAAGCTGATATATAAATGATTAAGTGTTATAGAAATGTATAAATTAAATTAACTATACTTCTGTTCCTGCAGATATAAAGTGGTTGAACTCTTTTTCTATCTCACAATGGGATTTTCTCCAGCCTTGGTAGTAACATCGATGGTAAGATATAGCTTCATAATTTTAGCTGTTTTCTTTTAAATTGCTGGGACTCAATATGACATGTAGCTCTTCTTTCCAAAGTTATGACATGTCCATTAACTAGAGATTCAACAGAAAAAATATATATAAATAACGAAGTGTGTCAGCAACTTGTACCAGGTACTTCGTACAGTTTAGAAAAGCTATAAATGTTTCTCTATTTATGATCCTTTTTTGTATTTATTTGTTTCTCTTGGATGACCTTTCTGTTTTTCATTCCACGTCACCCCAACCCTTTCTCCCTAATAGGTGTGTGATTATATGAAGGCTGGTGTTTCTGATTGAATTACTTAGCTACTTAATCCTGAATCCGTGGAGAAGGGTAAATTTTAAGGTTTCCTATAATGAAGAAAATACAAATTACCAACTTCTCAAATCTCAACAATCAGAAGGACCTTAAAAGGTCATTTGCTTCAACATTCTGTTGGCTGTTTTTCAAATCCCTTCACTGTTTCCCTTTCACTTGCTTTTACGTCATACTATTTCTCTTCTAGGAAAAGCGCCCCCCCCCCTTTTTTTTACTTTGCTTGAAAATATCTTTTGGGGACTTCTGTGGATAAAAGTGTAACATTAGCAATAGAAGGCTGTTGCATGTATATGTTTTGAGTTCCCTTTCAAATTGCATTACTATTGAGAAATCTGTGTATCAGTCACTTTGAAACAAAAACTCATTATTACAACCTCATGGCCCCATCTACTTGGTTACTGTACCTTTAGCTTATGCACTCCAGTGTTTTAATGTTCCACATTTTTTGGTCCTAGCCCACTGTATTAATTAAGGAGGTCTCAGTGTGTTGAGTTTGAACTCTTCCTAGCCTGCGATGGTCAGAAGAACTGTATCTGTCATTTCACTCCTGAGCTCATAGGCACATTATAAGAACATAATTCTATGATACATAATTTTTGCCCTGGTCACAAAAACACCTGTAAAAGGTTTAGGAGTTACAACTCTGGTTCTGTTTTTTTCAGGGGTTATGTCTTATGAGAATGTAACAGAATATGTTTCTTTGACATATGGGGTTTATTATGGCTTTAATAATTACCTAGCATCAAAAATACATGCGTCTAGTTGGTAAAGGCAGCAGGGAATGGTGAGAAAAGGGAGGTGAATGACTGAAGTGAGAAAACCGGCCTTGAAGGTCATATAGTTAGAGGGCATTTCAGGACACCTGAAGCAAGATAAGCAAGGTCTATGTAGATAGGTTACTAATTATTAGAGTAGAATTTCAAGTAAATTTCCTCTGGGTATCATAAGAGCAGGTTTATCCAGTATTTTTACTGGCCTAAATCTTTAATCCGAGTTTCCGTAAGTGGTACAATAGCAAGTGACTAATGTTTATGATAATCAAGGGGTAATCCCCACACTGCCCTCACAGAACTTAGAATCAAGCAGGCACATACAAGGCATATTAAATAAGAAGGTGTAATGAAATGTTATAATGTCTTTGATTGGCAAGTTCCAGCCGCCATGGCAGCACATGGCAGAAGTAACAAAGAAAGTGATATTTAAGTTGATTCAGAAAGACTGGGAGAAGCTGAGAGCTGGTAGAGGTGAGGCAAGTGTTGCAGGTATAGAATACAGCATGAAGGAAGCCAGAGAGCAGGGAAACACCAGCTTCTTTGAAGAACTGAAAATAGTTCACTGTTTGGAACACAGAGTGCATGTACCTGCTTGAGGTACATATGCACGGTGGGGATAGGTGGATAGCACAGTCTTGTGATAAAGCTGGACAGTTAGACAGAGTCCATATCAGAAAGGACCTCATAAGCCCCCTGAACTAACAAAGTGATGATATGAATGAAGACACAAAGCTGTGGTTCTGGCTAGAATCGGGGGTATCAAACTTATTTTTCTGCCATGAAGAACTGTAAAACTGGAAGAAGAATGAAAAAGCAAATGACTTTTGGCATTGAACACAGACAGTACAGGATTGGATTGTGATCCGTGAGGGAAGAGAAACCAAAAATTGAGCTTCAACTTCATCTGAGTTGTTTCCCTAGAGACATTTTCCAAACAACAACAGAAGAAAGAGGAGCCCAGAGAGCAGCAGTCTGGGTGGAAGAAACAGAAATAAGCACTTCAGGCCACTGAGACAGCTGCAGTTGTGGGGCAGGGCACTGAAGAGGAGAGCTGCTCAGAGAAGAGGATTCAAAAAATCTGCAAAGGCCTTTCATTGAGTGTTTGCCCAAATATCAAGCTGAATTTTCTGCAGGGCAAAACTCTGCAAGCCCTGGCCAAGAATAACTATTTGAAAGCTGGGAGATCAATGGAGAAACATTGGAGTTCCAACCAACCAGAGTGAAGAGACATTGCTGGACATCCCAGGCATTCATTTGACCCTACCAAGGCCACACCTTAGGAGTAATGCTACTCTAACCCTAGAGTGAGGGCTACTCTAGAACTGCTGAAACAAAGTCCAAAACAAACCTTAATAGGATAAAATTGTTCTTCCAGTAGATAAACTGCCTACCAGAACAAAACTCAACAGCCTTTAAGGGAAAACAACAAAATCTATACTCTAACAACTTGGCATCCACCATCTAGATAAATATTGCCAAATAGGCAAGAAGCAAGAAAATGACACACACCTAAAGAAAAACAGATTCATAGAAACAGACCAAAGATGAGAGAGATCTTGAAATTTGCATAAAAGGACTTTAACGAGTAAACAGATGACGCATCTCATTTTTATAGTCTCTATAAATGGAGTCTATAAAGAAGAATCCACATGGAAATTCTAGATCCAAAAACTGTGATGTCTTTTTTTTTCTAATTATTATGGGTACATAACAGTTGTATATCTTTACGGGGTACATGCGATGTTTTTAAACAGGCATATAGTATGAATTAATCAAATCAGGGTAATTGGGGTATCCATCACCTGAGGCATTTATCATTTCTTTGTGTTAGGAACATTTCAATTCCATTCTTTTAGTTATTTTAAAGAATACCCCAACATATTGTTGATTATAGTCACTTTGTCGTGGTATCAAATACTATTCATTCTATCTATTAATAACTATATTTTTGTACCCATTAACCATCCCTACATTATTCCTCCTTCCCTGCTACCCTTCCCAACCTCTGGTAACCATCATTCTGCTGTCTGTCTCCATGAAATCAATTGTTTTAATATTTAGCTCCCACATATGAGTGATAATCTGTGAGATTTGTCTTTCTGCACTTGGCTTATTTCATTTAATGTAATGTTCTTCAGTTCCATCCATGCTGTTGCAAATGGCAGGATTTTATTCTTTTTTGTGGCTATATAATACCCCACTGTGCATATGTACCATAATTTCTTTATGCATTCATCCATTGATGGACACTTAGATTGATTCCAAATCTTGGCTATTGTGAATAGTGCTGCAGTAAACATGGGAGTGCAGATACCTTTTCAATATACTGAATTTCCTTCCTTTGGATGTATACCCAGCAGTGGGATTGCTAAGTCATATGGTAGTTCTATTTTTAGTTTTATTGAAGAACCTCCATACAGTTCTCCATAGTGGTTGCACTAATTTACATTCCCACCAACAATGTACAAGGATTCCCCTTTCTCAGCATCCTTGTGAGCATTCATTATTGCCTATCTTTTTAATAAAAGCCATTTTAACTGGGGTGAGATGATATCTCATTGTAGTTTTGATTTGCATTTCTCTGATGACTAATGATGCTGAACATTTTTCATATATCTGTTGACCATTTGTACATCTTCTTTTGAGAAATGTCTATTCTGTTTCTTCATCCATTTTTTAATCAGATTATTTGATTTTTTCCTATTGAGTTGTTAGAGCTCCTTAAATATTCTAGTTATCAATCCCTTGTTAGATGGGTAGTTGGCAAATACTTTCTCTCATTCTGTGGGTCGTCTCTTCACTTTGTTGATTGTTTCCTTTGCTGTGCAGAAGCTTTTTAGCTTGATGTGATCCCATTTATTTAATTTTGCTTTGGTTGCCTGTGTTTTAGGGGTATTACTCAAGAAGTCCTTGCCTAGACCATTGTCCTGAAGCATTTCCTCAGTGTTTTCTTTTAGTAGTTTCACAGTTTCAGGTCTTAGATGTAAGTCTTTAATCGATTTTGATTTGATTTTTTTATATATAGTGAGAGATCAGGGTCTAGTTTCATTCTTCTGCATATGGATATCCAGTTTTCCCAGCACCACTTATTGAAAAGACTGTCCTTTCCTCTTTGTATGTTCTTGGCACCTTTGTTGAAGACAAGTTCATAATAGATGTGTGGATTCATTTCTGGGTTCTGTATTTATTCCACTGGTCTGTGTGTCTGCTTTTATGCCAATACCATACCATTTGGGTTACTACAGCTCTGTAGTATAATTTGAAGTCAGGTAATGTAATTCCTCCAGTTTTATTCTTTTTGCTCAGGATAACTTTGGCTCTTCTGGGTCTTTTGTAGTTCCTTATAAATTTTAGGACTATTTTTTTCTATTTCTGTGAAGAATGCCATTGATATTTTGATGGGGATTGTACTGAATTTGTAGATTGTTTTGGGTAGTATAGGCATTGAAAACTGTGATATCTTGAGAAAAAAATTTATTTGAGAAGTTTAATACATACAGGATACTGCAGAAGAAAAGGTCAGTGAACTTGAAGCCAGTTCAGTAGAAACTATATAAATGGAAACATAAGAGAAAAAGGAATATTTAACAAAAGAAGAGAGAGAGAGGTTGGTGCAGTTCTTTTTAAAGAAATAATAGTTACAACTTTTCCAAATTTGATGAAAAATATCAACCCACAGATACACAAAGCAAAATGGATCCTGAGTGGGATAAACACAAAGAAAACTACACTTGGCTCATCATAGTCAAATTACTAAAACACAAAGGTGAAGAAAAAAATCTTAAAATCAGCCAGACAGAGAAAAAAAAAAAAAACAGAAGAATGACCACTGACATCTCATCAGAATCAGTGGGAGCAGGAATACAATGTAATAGCACCTTTAAAATGCTGAAAGAAAAAACAAAAACCTGTCAACTTCAAGCTGAGGCTAGCCCAGCTTAGTAATGCTAATGTCAAAAATAAATTGAGTGCTGGAAATGATGAATTTGTGAGTTAATACTGAAGACTTTCATTTTTTAATTTCTCCAAAAGTTAATGTAGGGATTTGTAACTTACAGAAGTAAAAGATATGATAACAAAGGATGGGGGTGGGGAAGTGGACGTATACTGTTGTAAGGGTCTTAACCTCCTGTAAGGGGATGTAATAATAAAAATAAGTTGTGATAAGTTAAGAATGCACTTTGTAATCCATAGAATAACCACTCCCAACAACAACAAACAAAACCCAAAATAAATGGTATAGCTGATTAGCCAAGAGAAAAGATATAATGGAATACCAAAGTTATTCAATTTAATCTAAAAGAAGGCAGAAAAATAGGAAAAAGGCCACAAAGAATAATGAAACCATATAGAAGACAGTTGGCAAGATGAGAGGCTTAAACACAACAATAATTATGTATGTCATATATAATAACAATTGAAATGGACTGAATACTCCAATTAAAAGGTGGAGATTTTCAGACTGGATTAAAAAAGTTTTCTCATCTGTAAAATTGGGATAATAATAGTACCTAACCTAAGGTTGTGTGAAGACTAAATGAGTAAATACATGGAAGTGCTTCAAACAGTGCCTGGTACATAGTAACAATAACAGTAGTGATAATGAAAAAAAACATTGTTTATTTGTTTTAGAAGTAACTATTAATATATTCTACTTCTTCGAAAGTTGATAAGGTAAATATGTTGTCTTGAGGAGCTAGCTATTCACAGAATGTGTCAACATCAGCCTGTGTACTTAGTTTGGTCTCTTGCTTGTTTTGGCAGAAAGGAAAAAAAAATGGTGTCTTTTGGGATGGTGCACAGCTGTGAGACTTTGTTCAGGCCACTTCACTTCTCTGCCTTAGTGTCCTCTCCTCCAAAATGAGATTGTATTAAATGGGTGACTTTTACTATTTGGGCGTCTTGTGCCTCTTTGAGAATCTGACTGTCTTAACCCTCTCTTGGAAAAATGCTCCTAATGCACACAAACAGAGAACATTGTGTAATGGGGTATTAATTGCTCTGTAAACCTTGAAGAAGTAATAAATGTGTGTGGCATTTTGTTTTTGTTTTTATTTTTTAAATAAAAATAAATCTAGCTGAAATCTCTTCTTACTAAGGCTAGGGAGAAATTCCATATCAGTCCATTTGGGTTGGCTCCTTTCCCATCTTTGATCCTACAAAAGCCATGGGGCTAACATGAACCTTGAAAGTAGACAGATGCTCATACCTGGCCCTAAATGCTCACACCTGGTCCTTAGCTCATGATGTTCTATTGTTGCCCCTGCTTTTAGCCTAGGCCCATGGGACCCATTCAAAGTAGGTGACTGAATTAGAGCTTCCCTTTGTTCTTGCTGTGCTTGGCCACAGAGGCCTGCACCAAGGCTCACAAGGCTGCTGCCATCAGTGCCCAGCCCTCTGGGATAGCTGCACACCTATCCCCTTTCAAGGCCCTTCCATTATCTGGCTTAGGTTTCCATCCACCCTGCAGAACCTGTCTCCTTTCTATTCCTAGTCCTCAGGAATCCAGGGGACGGACTTCATCAGCTTCTAAGCTCTGCCTCTATTCTCTCCCCTCTTATTCACACAAACCAGTTTAGTCTTGTAGATGGGCCTAGGTCTTAAAAAACAAGAACAGCCTAAAAAATTCTCCCTCTTGTCCTAAAACACACAAGACTAGTTAACTTCTCACTAAGTTAAGAAATGCCCAGGCTCAAAGACCAAAGACCTAGAGACATCTATAAGGTTAGGTAATACCTTGTACTGTATGGTCTATGATCTCAGAGGTCACTTCTAGCTATGATACATCCTGTGTTAGCCTTAAGGAAGCTGTAAGTTCACACAAGCAGGGGAAATCTCAAAAAAAAAGGCAATCAGTGTAGAACAGTGTTTGAGAAGGACAAAAGGAAGTGAAAACCTTGGCTGAGATGTAAATTATAAATAGAGTAGCTTCAGTCTGCCTTTTAAAGACAAAGATGAGAACTGAAGATTGTACTTTATTAAAATGAACTTCCGTGTTTTGCTATGATTACAGTCTGCTTAAATGTGCTGTAAATGAGCAGAACATGCTTTTTTGTGTGGGCCCTGCTGTAATGGGACTGCTTGGTCACAATCGAGAATGTCAATCCAAAGGGTAATCCAGGTCGACGTGTGAGGGACTTTTTTTTGTTGTTGTTTGGTTCATGTTTACAGATCAGGATTCTGTTCACATAGCTTCTTCATCATCTAGAAAATCAAGAGCCTTAGGGGACATTACATTATCTCTGTAGCTTGTCACATCAGAGTAACATCAAACCCTTTTTATTTTTTTCCTCTGTTGACAGAATAACACTGACGGACTTCATGAACTTGCCTGTGGGGGCTTAATTTATTGCTTAGGAGTTGTGTTCTTCAAGAGTGACGGCATCATTCCATTTGCTCACGCCATCTGGCACCTGTTTGTGGCCACGGCAGCTGCAGTGCATTACTACGCCATTTGGAAATACCTTTACCGAAGTCCTACGGACTTTATGCGACATTTATGACCAGTCTGTACTAGGTCTCCAAACCAGTATTATTTCAGTTATAGCACTTGGGAGTGTGGGGTAAGAGCTGAAAATTGCACAGGGAAAGGAAAAAAAAAGAAGACAGCTACACTGACTTCCTTTATATCTTTTGAATATAATTACTGTGAAAGTATAAAAGCTGTGTTCTGGAATTTTCCCCCTCACAGCAAATAAATAAGGCAGTGAATTAATTTTCATTCCATTCCACTATCATGAAGGACTCTGGATAGGCTTGGCCAACTGATGTTTACAAACCAGAATTTTGTATTTTAATTTTACAGATTTTACTACATGATTTTTCTAAATTACTAGGTCAGGTTGTAAAAGTCAGTGCAATAACAAAGCTTCCTTTTTAAGAAAAAATATTGTTTCACTTTCCCATTTGCTGTGTAAAGAATCATGGACAGAACTTACACTACTTTTTACCATGTTTCATCTTGGCATAACATGGTTATTTTTTAAATAGAAACTTTAGTTTTTTGTAAATTTTTACAAAATCTTTCATTGAAATGCATCTCTGCAGTTCCTCATTCATGTTGTGAATTTTTGCAGCAAGCAGTCAACATTCCACAAATGAACAAACATTATACCTCTTCTGATAGTTTTATTAAGCATGGAGAAATTGCCAATTTTTAAAAACTGCAGTTTTCCAAACTTTTCTGCCAACCTCTAACTCTGAATTCAGTGCTGCTTTGGGATATATACTTGACCTAGCTTGGTTTACCAGTGATGGAAAAGTATTTTGATATCATTAACTTTTTCAAAAGATCCAACTTTTTCTCTATGCCTTTGCCATGTTTTCTTCAGGGTCTCTTGCAACAGTGGATGAGTGTGCTGTCATATTATGATAGAATTGTTGGGTGGGCCCTCTGCTGAAAACTCCTGAAGAGCAGTATGAATTACAGTGAATAGTTGTATTGCCTGTTTGGTGCCCAATGGCTAAGTCATTGTCACTTAGCTTTATATATCAGTTTGATATTTATTTTAAATTGTGGAATTAGATACATAAATTCACATTTCTACCTTTCCTCTGTATCTCCCAATATACTATTTTTTTTATACAAAAAAATATTTAAAGTATTATTTGACAGGTAGAGACTCATGTGTCTGTAGTCCATGGGTTATATCCTGGCTCAGTGGAGTGGTATTTATGCATTATTTTTGGTTTTCCTTCAGTGTCTTATATTAAGATTAATGTATTAGTTGCTTTGTAGGTTAATCTCTCTTGTTGGTGTTTTAATAAATGAAATAGCCTTGCCTTTTGATCAGGTGCTGATATTGTCTGTTTTCAATTGATTGTCAGTTTGACAAAGCTTATCAATTGAAATTGTGTACTGATATGGCTTTATAAAAGGGTTTATTTTGTGTGCATGTTTAGAACTCTGATTTTGGTGAGTCATATGGGAATGAGGAAGAGAAGAACTGGTATTTGCTGGTGAATTCTGAAATAGGCAAGGTACCCAGTGACAACACCAACCAGCCCACCCCTATCTGCATGATTCTGAACATCTGGATGCCTGTTGTGTTACTGTGTATATTTTATTTTTAATATATTAACTTTTTGTGGATTCATTTAAAGTCTGCTCTAAAGTAACACTGTCAAAACCACTAAAATATATGTAAAAATTGTGCTGTAAACTACAATAAAGTTGTTACTTGGATTTGTTCCACTGTCTCTATATTAGACGACTGTGAATATAATAATGCATATTTGAGAGCTTGAGCTCATCTAGCATTTGTACTTTGTGTACGAGCCCATTTTTTAAATCAAAATGGAAAGAAAAACAAATATACCCTGTCACTTAGAACTTTCTAGTCTTCTTTTTAATAATTGAAATGCCAGAGCCAGCTCCAACATTAATCAGCATACATTTTCAGCTTAAAATATGCTAGTCAGGGACTAAAGACTGTAAAAGTTTTGTAGATGATGTGTCTTTATCAAGAGAAGCCTTTTGGTTTAGCCTATATAATGTATCTAGGACTCAGGTTACAGGCTTCTGTATTACCAACCAGACATATGCCAGATTATAAACTAAACAACTCTGAGTGTCATATGTCATTTTCCCTCTTCTATAGTGCAGGAAACCAGGGTCAGAGGTTTAATTGCTTCATCCCAAATCAGGGAGCTGGGACAGGAACCCACCTCCGTCCAATTCCAACGCCTCCCGGTAGCCACATACCACAGCATTTCTGAAGTCAGCAAAAACAAATAAAATATCTTGAACTGAAAATTCAGCAGTCATGGATATGGAAAAGAAAACACTGTTCATGCATTTTAGAATCTCAATAAACCCTCAGCCCCCTGTCAAATCTAATTTTGAGGATTGAGTGTCTTGAAGAGTTATTATTCCCAAGAATTCTGTCATCTAATTCACCAGGGTGACCTCATCCATTTCTAGGGTGTCTACACACTACTGTGTTGTCACTTCCTGATCAATGTCTCCAGCCTAAAACAATTTTCTAAGGATTCTGGGCTTGGCTCACGCCTGTAATCCTAGCATCCTGTGAGGCTGAGACAGGAGGATCACTTGAGGTCAGGAGTTCAAGACCAGCCTCATCAAGAGTGAGACCCCCAAGTCTACTAAAAGTAGAAATTAGCCAGACAGCTAAAAAATAGAAAAAATTAGCTGGGCATGGTGGCACACACCTGTAGTCCCAGCTACTCAGGAGGCTGAGGCAGGAGGATCACTTGAGCCCAGGAGTTTGAGGTTGTTACGAACTAGGCAGATGCCACGGCACACTGGGCAACAGAGCGAGACTCTATCTCAAAAAATAAAAAAAAATTCTAAGGACCACACCTCTCTCATCAACTACCTACATGTTCCCAGTCATATTTACTCAGCCTGTCCCAAACTGAGTTCATATCTTTCCTCATCTTACCACCAGAACCATTTCTCTGAAATTTCCTATCTTAGTTAGATGCCATGGCCACAGCTATCCGGCCATCCTCAATTTCTCGCCACACCCCCTACCCCACCCTCCATTCAACAAGTCAACCAGAGCTGTCACCTCCGCTTTAGTCACAACTCCCTGATCTGGTTCCTCACCTCTCTTCCCACTGCGAGGCCCTAAAAAGACCCAGTTAGCAGTCATCAGACTACCGCAGCCACCTCCTCATTTGTATCCCTGCCACTGCTTACACCCCTCAAGTGAGCTCATCCTCCACACTGCTACCAACAGTATCTTCCTAAAATAAAATCTGAGCATGTGTCTCTCCTGCTTCAAAACTTCCACTGACTGTTACCCTGTAAGATTCATGCCAAACGCCTTAGCATGGACTCTTCACATGGGGACGCCTGCTGATCTGCCCTCTCCCCAGCTGAACCTTGCTGGAAATCAGCCCCACTAGTGATTGTCACAACCTTCCCCCATAACACACATGCCCTCATGGTGCTTTTGAAACTGTTTCTGTACCTGCTGTTCCTCGGCCTGGGATGCCCTTACCCCAGCCCCTCTCCTAGCTGGCAAACGGTTGCTCATGCCAGACCTCCGTCAGGTGCCACACAGGCCTTGTGGCGTTGACCCAGGCCCCATGCATGAGTAGCAGTGCCCTCCTCTCTAACTGCACATCACTGATGCTCTGCCATGGTTTCTGTCGTGTTGCACTGTGCTTGTGTTTACTGTTCCCCACTGTGGTCCTGGGACTAAACTGTTTCAAGGCAGAGACTGAGTCGCATCCACTTCTGTTTTCAGCTTCTAGCATAGCCTGGGCCTCACAGTAGGAGTTAAGAAGGTTTGTTGAATGAATTAAGAGAGAGTAGGGTGTGTATGGAGGATGGTGTTGTGGAGGAGAAATACTGAAAAAAGAGCATGTTTTAGGATGGACTTGGGCTTTTAGCAAGTTTATCCTGTGTATCCCGAATGCTGAGCCCAGCTCTTACTTACTGGATAGAACCTTTCAGCTTCTTTGACCTTGGTGGCTTCCCTGACCAAGGGTCAGCTAGAACATTCATAGCAACCACAGGAAAGTTGATGAGAAACTGGAGTGTAAATATTAGACAATGTGTCCTAAATAAGGAAAAGTCAAGCTTGTTTATTGATGTTTCCATATAACCAACTATGAACGATTTACAGAGTTATTTGGGAAAAAATAATTATTTGGCCTGCTGTATTTCCCTCTGGTCCTCTTTTCTGAACATAATAATAAAATAAACCAAAACAATAGTTCTATAACCCTTGAGCGTTAATGCAGATTATATTCAGAAAACAACTTTAAGAAATTTTTAAATATTTCATATATCTTTACTCTAAAAATCATACAACTATATAAAACACTTTGGAAAATAAAAAAAGCTAAAAATTACCCAGCGTTCACTCATCATAATACATTTTAATATACTTTCTGTCCATCTTTTCTTCCCTATATTTATTATAAGGTTTTGTTTTTGTCTTATACAGTTGTAAATATACCATATATGTAATTTTATATACTACTTTTTACTTATAATCATTTGAAAATATTATTATATAGTTTCATAACTAGAATTTTCAATGGCTCCATCATCTTTTAGAACTGGATATACAGCTTATTTTGCTTAATCATTCATCTAATTTTTAGTTTGGGGATTGTTTTAGATATTTTATTCTAAACAATGCTGCAGTGAGCATAAGGCTTTGTCCACATTTATGGCTGGGTTTTAAAATAATAAAAATAATTGAATCTTTCTTATGTATCAGGTACTGTGCTAGTTCACATGGATTATCTCATTTCATCTTTATAAAAAATCTTATAGGTAGATAATTTTTTTATCCCCATTTTACAGATGAAGAAACAAGCACAGATGAATGAGTTTCCTTGCCCAAGGTAAGTGGTGGAGCCCAAGCGAACCCAGGAAACCTAGAATCTATTTTCATTCTCAAGAGTGCAGTTCCTGGGTCAAAGGTTTATTAATGGGTTTACCCAAAAGAAGACCTTTTACCAAATAAAGCTCATGCCAAACCTCCACATTTTTACTTGGTGTCTTCAGTTTATGTCTACTCTTCTCGTGTGCCAATTAGATGGAGAATGGAATAGAAAAATCTCCAGATGAAACTGACCTCGAAGAAGCTGGTTCACCTCCCTCCTTGTGAAGCAAATTAAAGTTTTCCAAGAGGACCTGCGGAATGTTTTCAGTTTAACAAGGTTAGAATTACTGCATTCATGTCTTTCTGCTGCTTTTGCTATTTTAAATAGACAGTGCCAATATGCTCTTACATTCTGTGCCATTCCCACCTACATCCCTGCAATGTATCAGTGGTGTTATTTTTCCAAGAAACAGTGCCACTGTGCACTCCAGCTGCTTTGCAAGGGAAGTTAAGCTATTCTCATCGGAGTCCTGTTCAACACAACAGAACACTTTCTCATTCTGCTACACGGCTCATTATCACTCAGACTTTCACTGCACAGTCATTAAGTCAAAATAGACTGGCAAGGCTTGTGGGGGGGGGACTTGGCGAAATATGCTTTGGAGCGTTGCCCTATCTCCTGGGAGAGGTCACAGGTCCTTTGCTGTCCTTTGCCAGGCCACACTTACTACACCTGATCTGCCCTGTCAGTCGCCGCAAAGGTCAAGAAAACGTTTTGATCGCAAGGATTTGGTTCTCTTAAAGTCGCATCAGTGTTTTCTGAATCTCATCTGTGAGCTGTGCCTTGAGTCAGTGTGGAATCAGACAGCCTGCGACAAATTGGTCGGGTGAGCTTAGGCAAGTTAGGTGTTACCTTTGAGCCTCTGTTCCTGTCTGTGAAAGGGTACACCACCTCCCTCCCTGTGCAGCTGTAGATATTAAATAATAAATGGAAAGTGTCTAGTTTATGCATTCTGGCATATAATTCCTGCTGGGTAAATATTCTAGTGCTTTCTTTCCATATGGACAAGCTTTTAAAAATTATGGTTATAGCCCATCTGGGGAGATTTTTCATGTAGAAACAACCTGAAGGAACAGTTCAGTATGCCTCTTAAAATTGTGTTCTGCATTTTCTAGCTCTTACAAATGGTCCTGGATCCAACGATGGCCAAGGCTAAACTGAGACATGTCATCGCAGGCTTCGTATTAACTTTGTGTCCTTTTTAACACATATTCTTTAAATAGTAAACATTTCTTTAGACAAGACCCTGAGTATTCCTGGAGAAAGGGTAGAAAAGGAGGAGGCCGGAGTAGTTCGCCTCTTGTGCCCAGATGGCAGCTATTAATACATCCTCCACTTAGCTAAACAAAAGGCCTTCAGTTAACTGGACCCACGCTCTGTCACACTGGACAGCAATTTGGTCATCATCTGTTGTGACCTGAGCATGCTTCTTGGGAGACTCATACCCACCAGACTGACCCTGAGTGGCTTGTTGAAGAATTCCTTCCAACTGCAGCACTCGAATGTCTTCTCCACTCCACTTTGTTTCTTTCCCAGCGATTGTTGTAGGATCCCTTATTCACATATTCTTTCAACAAATGTTTATTGGGTATCAGTCATGTGCCAGGGACTGGTCTAGGCTCTGGGGATACTATAGTGAAATTGAAAAAAAAAAAGACCATACTCTTGCCTGTTGCTCAATCTAGATGATTCTCTGCCTCCTACTCCCTTAATCTGGATTTGATGCTTTGGTGAGCTTTTGTCGATCTGTTTGTTGACACCATCCAGACAGGTGCGTGTGGCCAGCTTTCCCACAAGGGTGCCTGACTTGGTGTAACCCATTTGTGCAGCTGCTAGGCTGAGTTCCAATGACCTGTTTGAAATTGGAATTTGCAATTGGTCCTTATTTTTGAGAGTACCAAAGCAGCTTATTATTTAAAGGAACCTGTGGGGAACTCTGCCTTCTAATGAATAACCCTCTATGGAAGTAAAACTCAACAGTAATCAAGCAGGGTGTAGGGGGGTAGGGGAGAGGTGAAATCACTCCTGACGGGTACAGTGTACACTGTCTAGGTGATGGGCACACTTAAGACTTTGATTTGTACTATACAAAAGCAATTCATGTAACCAAAACATTTGTACCCCTGTAATATTCTGAAATAAAAATTTATGATTACAACTTGTAAAATGTATGTAAATGTATCTAGTGAACATGGAAAAAATAAATACTGTGTTAGATGGTGGGGGAGGAAAAAAAAAGAACAACCCTTGTGTGTGAATGAATCACCCTCTCCTTTAGCTGCACGTTTGTTTAAGTATGTCAGGTTCATCTGAAGCAGGACTCACCTATGCTCCCAGGGAAGGGATGATGAATGAGAGACGCCCACCGGAGCGTTTCCTTCCTTGTTTACAGTGTCTGGGATGCTTCGCTTCATCATTCACCCCAGCCCTGAGGTGTGTCATTCTTGTGTTAGTGGCGGAAGATGTAGCATCCAACAAGGTAAGTCTCTGCCCTCCAGGCTTCTACGGTCTGCAGGGGAGAAGAACGTGGGAGCAGATTAACAATTATGAGGCAACACAATCTCCGCGTTTGTATGGGATGCTATTGGTGGAGGAGGGCATGATTAACTCCGCCCAGGGGAGTTCAAAGTCTTCCCTGCAGAAGCTGTATTTTATCCGAGACTTGAAGGGTGAGTGAGGAGCTGCCAGGGAGACACGAAGTGAGGGACGGCAGGTAGAGACAGAGTAGGGAAAAGACACATTCCAGGTATAGGAAAACAGCAGAATTCGGGAACAGCGGGGGTGCACTTGGGAGAATGTTGCCTGGCCTCGGACTTCTGGAACGGGATAGAATAACAACAGCTAATAGTGATCAGTTCCGACAGAGCCCGGCCCATTTACATACATACTGACTCGTCCATTATTTGGGGGAGTGAGGAAGATAATCTTATATACTTCTGCAGCAAACTGAATCTTAGACGGGCTTCTTTGTGTTCATATTTCGGCCTCCTTTTCCTTTTTTCAACCCCTTACAACCACGTGCCCCCATAGAATTCCTGTGGAAGGCAAAGATTTTATGGCTCATCTGAGCTGATTTCCTGTGTTCCCATACTAAAATTGAAACAACGCACGATCAAGTGCATTATGAATTGTTTGCACAGGCCATTGCCATTGGGGATCCTTATCCTTTGCTGCTGATGTAGACGGTGAAGATCTGAGAGTATGTATAGAGACCTTCCTGCAGGCATCCCATTCATCTGACAGAGAGTGACCAGATGCCACTCCTGGTGTTGGGGATAAAGCAGTGAACAACACAGACAAGTTCCTGCCTTTGTGGGACTGACATTGTAGTGGGCGGGGGCGGGGGATAGGTAAAAAACAAATAAATAAGGAGAATATATAGTGTGTGGTGGTGATAAGTGCTAGGGAGAAGAATCAGTCGGGAAGGGGAAATGGGGAGGGCAGGGTGGGTGTGCCCTCATAAATACGGCAGTTAGGGAAGGTCTCATTGAGCAGGAGGTACTTAAGTCAAGACCCTAAAGGCCAAGGGCCCAGGGCCTCCGGGAAAGACCTCCAGGCAGAGGCAACAGGGGGTGCAAAGGCTGGAGCTGGACGGAGCCTGGTGCAGGAGGAGGTGCGTGTGGAGTGAGGGTTTGAGCCAGGGCAGGGATGTCTTGGCAATGAGGTCAGGCGGGCGACAGAGACTCTCTCCTTTGACCAGACTTGCGTCAGGCTCCTCTGAGTCCTCTTTCTGACTCATTCCTGACCTTGGGCTCTGCTGTCCCATTTAGTCCAGCTTTAGCAATAATCCTACTAAATCATTTTAGTGAAAGCTCCCTACCCTTGATATCTGATCAAATTCCTCATCCCTCATCCTCCATATCTTATCTCCATGGCCTGCCTTCTACAAGAATCTCCCTGATCTTGAAGTTTCCCCTCAGTAGTTTTCCAACCGCTGACCCCCACCCTGCCCCTTGGCTATAAATCTGCACGTGTCCTTGTTTTCAGAGTTGAGCCCTAACTCTCCCTCCTCCTACAAAGCCCCATGTTGTCGTTCCCCTGCATAAAGTCTGCTATGAATTATTTTTTTGTTTTGTTTTAGAGACAGGGGGTACCCCTGTCGCCCAGGTTGGAGTGCAGTGGCATGATCACAGCTCACTGCAGCCTCAAACCCCTGGGCTCAAGCGATCCTCCTGCCTCAGCCTCCCGAGTAGTTGAGATTCCAGGCATGAGCCACCACGCCCAGCTAATTAATTTTGACTTTAACAAGGGTACTGAATGGCAGGGTACATGGGGCCTTGTAAGCCAGAGTAAGGCCCATGGGCACATGTGTGGGGTGATTCTTAGGGGTGGATCATCCATGCTCAAGTATTAGATCCCAGTGTCTGGATTCATAATATTTAGTTGAGTTTTGGCTCTTAAACAGCCACAAGGACATGGTCAGGTCCCTGAGCCTCAGCTTGTTAAACTTTTAAAATGCAGATTACAGTAATAAGACTGTCAACCTCACAGGGTAGGAAAACTGAAAATGTTAGTTAAAAATGATCACTAATCTTAAAGATAAGTAAACCAGGGCATTTCTGAGTATCCTTGAGTTGTCTAATTGTTTGGGGTGGTGGTGGATATTTTGCTGCTCAGTACTTGGGGGACGCTGAGGTCATCCCAGCTGACCTTCCTCCCCTACCCCACCCCCCACCCTACCACCATGTCCTTTGCTCCTTTGAAAGACAACATCTTTGTGCAGCATCTTCTCTCTCTTCTACTCATTGGCCTAACTGTGTTAGGCCTGTGCATGGTGTAATAGAAATAGCATCCTACATCTGGCCCAAGTCTGTCTTTATTTTTACTTATCAGGAGCTTGAGCCAGTGAGAGATAAAAGGCTCCTCTCGATCTGTTTTGGGGTTGTGACCTGCTGACCAGTAGAGTGGAAAGAAACAAGCAAGTGACTTGGGCAAGCTCAGCCTCGATTTCCTCATTCCAAAAGGGAGGATTACGCTCTCAGCCTCAAAGTGCTGCCAGGGGATTATTTACATAAAGTACCTAGCACAGGGCCTGACAATCACCACTTGCTGAATTCCACCCCCAGCTCTTCTTCATCACAGGTGCTCTGATGAATGTGAAATAGCCCTTGGCTATTAGGCAAGGGGGAACAGGCAGATGGCTCTCCTGTTTATCTCCTTCATCTCCTATTAGTGAAGTGTGGCCCTACTCCTACCCAAGGCTCTTACCCAAGCCCATCAGCAACTTGGGTTCTACTCTACCAACGTCTCTCTCCTTCCCCCCAGTTCTGCCCTTCATCTTTCGTACTCACCCTCCCTAAGGAACGTGATAGCCTTGAGCACCTTCCCTCAGCCCTGGCCTTCTTGACCTTGCTGCCTCCTGGTCTCCCCTGTGCGCTTCTGGCCTCACTTTCTTTGTCTTCTGACCTGGTTCTTCCTGCTCTACTTCCTTAAATCTTGCTGTGTGCTGGGCTCCTCCTTAGCTCCCTTATTTTCGCTCTCTACTCGCTCTCCCTTGGTGATCTCACCGGTGTCTGTGGTGAGAGTCTCTAACCCCAAACTCTCTCCTGACTTCCAAATCCTCCAATGCATTTGTCTACTGGCAATTTCCACATAGATGTCCCACCACACCCACCCACCTCAAAGTCAGAATTTTCAAAGCTAAACAAATCATCTTTTCTTCTAATACTGATTTTCCTCCAATATTCTCTATGTAAGTTCACAGTATGATTGTCTATACAATCACCTGAGCCAAAAGCCTGGGAGTTATTCCAGACTTCTCCCTGTCTCACATCTATCCTCCACATCCCATGGTCCTCAAGTCCCTTATACTCTCTGCCCAAATCTCCCTCTCTAACCCCTCGTCCTCTCCACCGGCACTACCTTAGGTGAGGTCCTCTCCATTCCCAGTTGCTTTACTGTGACAGCTCCCAACAGGTCTCTCTGCCAGCCTCCCTGCTCCTTCAGTCTCACACACCTTCGACCTGTCCTCCACATTTCTGCCTGCATGCTCTTTCTAAAGTGAGGATCTGATTCAATTCTCTGAAGTGGTTCCCCTTCTCCTTCAGGATACGCCCAGCACTGGATCTGGCACCAACTTACCTGTCTGGACTCGTCGCTTGTCACTCACTCCACAGTCAGTTCAACTGCTTGCTGTTCCTCCAGTATACCACTGCTTTTCATGCCTCTATGCCTGTGCACATGCTGTGCCCTCTTCCTGAAATGCCTTCCCTTGTCCCATTTTCACCTTCATCCATCCATACTGAAAATTCCAGCTTATCCTTCAAGTCCAGGTTCAAGTGTTACCTCCTCCTAAAAGTCTTTTCTGACCCCTCTGGGCTTAGAAAGGGCTCCTCCTTCACATTCCCCTAGGGCATTCCATTATGATAGTCATTAATCACACTGTGTCTTATTCATCTGTTTCCCACAGTAAACCTCAAGATAAAGGAAGGTTTCTAATCTTTGTACCCCCGATCCTTAAGAAGTTCTTGACATGGAGGAGCCACTTGGAACTTGCTTATTAAATAAGTGAATGAATATTGCCACTTGATGGTCAGTGGCATTGAAAGGGGCATTTGTTGGAAGAACATCAGTGGCATTGGGAAGACAAGAAAGTGGGAGACCAGGCTGTCAGGTGTGCCATCAGCAAGTGACAGTAAAGAGAGGAAAATCTTGAGCCAGGCTTTACTCCAGATAACCTTCCTCCCACCACCCAGCATCTGTCTGGACCTCCTCTCCCTTCCATCTCGCAAAGCTCAGCCTGAGCAAAATAAAATTAGAAAGGTAAAACTTACTAGTATTATTGTTTCAATGCTGAATTAAAATGATTCATACTCCTTGAGATGTTCTGCTCCTCGAGATGATGCTCTGCCTCTTAGCAGGGATGATTAAAGACTAACTGCTTTTCTTTCTCAGAACATGCTCTTTCCTAATGCATCAGAGCAAATCAATAACACCTTATAAATTGAAAACTGTCAAATCAACCGGGAGACACCGTGGAGGACCAGAAAGAGCATGGGATTCAGAAGAGCTGAGGTCCCTTCCCAGGCACAGGTATCACGAAGGCCCTGTCACCTTTCATGCCAGGGCAGCAGAGTAACCCACAACCCTGGGTGATTTTGAGAAATGCTCTACTGTTAACGTCTCCTGACCTAAGACATCCTTTCTTAGAGATTTTTTCCAAGTGTTTTTGTGGCTATCTGCCTTCTTTTCAGTCCTCTCGGGAGGCCATTTGGTGGCACTTATTCTAAATCCTGTGCTACAGCTGGAGAGACTGTACCTCCCAGGGAGTGAATAATAACCTGGGGTCAACAGTGAGGTGGAGATCAAGCCAGGACCTGCACTGGGGCAGAAATAACTCATGAAAGGGTATTTTACCAAGTCTTCTAAGAAGCATCATCTGTTCTTTATTTAAGTCTGGGGGAAAATTAAATTTGGGAAAAAAGAATAGAAGCATAATTAAAGGATCTGGCAAGAGAATATAAAACCCGGAGGGAACAAATCATTCCTTTGTGCCTTTTTTTTCTTTTTTAGCTGCTTGAGCATGCATATGATTTTCCTTATTCCTTATTCCCAAATGTTCCTTCTTCTTTTTTAAAGAGAAACCTTAAAGTGCTGAAGCCCAAACCCTTCAGCTCCTGACTTTCTTGGGGCCTGATCATCCTTTGATTTACTCTACCAGGGGCTGACGGAGCAACTCAATGCTATTCAATTTTTAAAAACTTTTGATTATGGAAAATTTCATATGTACACAAAAGTACACAGCAGCTCAACTCTAAACAGAAAAACAATAAAAAACAAGAGACCTAGCCCTAAGGGGTGTTCGATGGATTTCCATCTCAGGACATTATTGGCCCATTTTCCAACGGCATCGAGCTCCAATGCTCTAGAGACAGGAAGGAGAATGTCCGCATCCGGCCTTGCCTTGCCTTAACCACGTGGCATGTGGAAAGTTGCTCTGAGGCTTGGGTTTTTTGACTTTCAGAATAGCAATAATCAAACCAGCCTCACAGAATGTCTGGGACAATGATATGAGATAATGTCTAGGAGCGTGTTTCTTAAGTTATAAAATGCTCTTATAATGTGAAGAACTATTATTCATATTTCACAGGGTCCTTAGAGCATCGCCATGCAAAAGTGTGGTTCATGTGCCCAGGAATGTAGACAGAAGTTGGATGCCAGGAGCTCTGCTGTGCCCACTCCCTGCTCAGAGTCGGCCCTGAACCTTTCACCTCCTGTTTTCCAGCCACTTTACTACCAACCTTGCTATCACCACTCCTTTCCCTCCTTACTCCAAAGACGATTCTTTCATCAGTCTTGTCTTCCCATCCTTACCCAGGCTTCTCTGGTCACCACCAGCCCTGTTTTTCTACCCAGACTGTACCAGCTCAGGCTGTCTTCATTTAGAAAGACCCCCTCCAATGGGGCACCTGTGATCTTCTTATTCTAGCAAAATCCTAATTGGCAGCACCCTACCCAGTGTTAGGACCCAGGCAGGAAGCAACGTGGACAGAGAAAGGAGGGTATAGAAGGAAGACCCCTTGTGACAGGTTCAGCCTCTCTCCTGAGGGTTGAGGAAGAACCCACTCTTCCTAGAAGGTAGTTTAAGGACCAGTGGTGAACAAGATGAAATCCATGACATCCCCAGAGGGGGAGCTGACTATAAACATGGAATCATACAAATAAATAATAAGTAAAATAAAAAATAATATTTCAAATTGCGAAAAATAATGCAGAATTAAAGACTAGCAAGAGACTAGAGCCCTATTAAGAGCCCTACTTGCTGCTGGTAGCCATCCCAATACCCTGGAGGGAGTTAGTTTTAGGATGAAGCTACCACTGTAGATAACAGAACAGAAAAAGGAGAACTGGAGTCTTTGATGCTGTGGTTAAGCCACTGTTTTTTGTTGTTGTTTGTTTCCTTTTGAAACAGAGTCTCCCCTGTTGCCCAGGCTGGAGTGCAGTGGTGTGATCATAGCTCATTGCAACCTCCTACTCCTGGGCTCAAGTGATGGAATTACAGGCAGAAGCCACCGTACCTGGCCTGCCACTATATCATTGAATCCTGATGCAACCAGAGTGGGCCCACCAACTCTGGGCCTTCCAGTTAGGTGAGCCAATGACCTGTTCAGGCCACTTTTTTTTTTTTTTTCCAAGTGTTCAATTCCCAGCAACCAAATGCACGGTAACTGGTGCATGCCTCTAATGGGTTATTATCCCCAGCCCAGGCAGTTTGTCTGTCTAGCCAGACACAGCACTTCCCATGCTAATTCTGACAATCTCAAGTTTCTCCATCTTCCTGCATTTCCATGCCATTACCAGACTGAGGCACTTCTTCACGCGCTTAACATATTAACTACACTTGACAAATGTCTGTTGAGCTGAATTGAGGGAATAAGCCAGAGGGCTGCTTGCAAAGGAGAAAAGATGCAAGAATTCTAGTCTCCCCAAAGACAAGGACATTCCAAAATAAAACCTTGCACAGATAGCTTTCACATACGTTATGCCATTTAATATTGTACTAGACCAGGGACCATTGTTGTCTTCATTTTGTGGAGAATGAGAAAGGTTAAGTCAGGGGCATGGCAATGAGGTGATGCTCAAAGGTATTCTGACTCCCAATCTCCCACTATTTTCTGAACTCTGAAAATAAACTACATGATGCAGTAGATGATTCAAGTTCCAGTGAAGCCAGAAGAATCATTGAAATGGTGCCCATATGCGTATTGATCTAGGAGAAGAAAGCTTCTAGAGATGGTGGCCTGGAGAACGTGTTTGGGATCATCTAGGCACTGGAGGGGCTGAATATTTGTGTCAGCAACACAAGAGCCCTTCTGTGCTGCTTCAACCAAAGCTGACTGTAAACCCCACTGACTCCTGAGAAGGCAGGAAAGAGGCTTATGTAGCACCTTCCTCCCACCCCTCAAACGCTCCCCTTATAATGCCAGCAGTAAATTGATTGCACTTTTTTCATCGCATGCAAGTCATCTTTAAAATTTATTTTATTTTCAATAAACTTTTTATTTTAGAGTTACGAAAAAGTTGTGACATTAGTGTAGAGTTCCCATATACCCCCATACCCAGTTTCCTCTGTTATTGACTTCTTACATTAGGATGGAATATTAGTCACAATTAATGGACCAAAATTGGTAAATTATTATTAACTAAAGTCCATACTTTGTCCATACTAACTATTCATTAGTTTTTACCTACTGTTCTCTGTGTTTATGTTTATATATATATATTTAGTGACAGGGTCTCACTATGTTGCTCAGGCTGGTCTCGAACTCCTGACCTCAAGCGATCCTCCCACATCAGCCTCCCAGAGTGCTCAGATTACAGGCCAATGAGCCTGGCCTTTACCTACTGTTTTATCTGTTTCAGGGTCCCATCCAGGAGACCACATTACATGGAGTCATCATGTCTCTTTAGAGTTCTCTCGGCTAGGATAATTTCTCAGACTTGCTTTGTTTTTTATGACCTCGACAGTTTTGAGGAGTACTAATCAGGCATTTTGTAGAATGTCCCTTAATTGGGATTTGGCTGACATTTTTTAATGATTAGATAGGGTTATGAGTTTTTGAGAGGGAAACCACAAAGATAAAATGCCCTTCTCATCACATTCTATCAAGGGTACAAACATACTATCAACATGACTAATCATGGATGATGTTGACCTTGATCACCTGGCTGACATGGTGTCTGGTTGCTCTACTGCAAGTTTACTGTATTTTCCCCTCTTTCCACACTGTACTCTTAGGAAGGAAGTCACTGTGCACAGTCCACATTTGAGTAGTGAGGACTTAAGCTCCAGCCCCTGGAGCATGGAGTATTTACATAAATGATTTGGAATTCTTCTGCAGGGAGATTTGCTCCCTCATTTACTTATTTATTTAATCATTTATTTATATCAGTATAGACTCATGGATATTTATTTAATGCTTTGGGATATAATCCAATACTACTTTATCTATTTGGTTGCTCAAATTGCTCTAGCTTTGGCCACTGGGAGCTCCTTCCATTGGCTGTTTGCACTTGTAACCCGAACATATATTCTGATGTCTTTTTTTCCAAAAAGGATAAAGCAAAAAGTCAGAAGAACTGAGGGTTATTTTCCACCCAACCTGTGCCACAGATTTTTATGTGACTTTGGTCAAATCTCAACTCGTCTCTCCTTTTCTTCACCTGTGCAGTGAAATTAACACCATCTGCTTCCCCTCACCTCTGCCGTGGCTGTGAAACTGAAGTGAGAAGATAGGCAAGAAAGGACTCTAGAAAATTAAAAACCAAAACCAAGAAAACTGTGCAAATCCAAGGCCTTGTTTTAAATCTCCACTTCCCCTCCCCACTCACCTCTGTAGAGCTTCACAGTTCAAGCTCTAATAAATATTTTCATAATTTTGAGCGAATGAATGAATGCGCAAATGAAAGAATGCATGCATGTTTCCTGAACTTCGACAGCAGGTGAGCAATGCAGAAGAGGGGATGCAGCCCAGGTGTTCCAGAACATACTGTCTCCAACTCAGCTCACTGCAGAGCAATTTCACACAATTCTCAGGTGGGTGTGTGATGGGCAAGCCCTGGGCTTGGGGTTTGCAAGGACGCATGGGATACACAACGTGCCATCAGGAATTTACAATCTAGCAGGGATCCACACACAAACAACTATTCACCGAGAGTGTGATGTTATCTCATGGATACCAGAAATGCATCTCTACTTTGTTATTTTTTTCTGTAACTTGACCTAATCTCTATAAAAGTCTCCATCTCACTTCCTGCCTGAACACTTGGTCAAGCTAATTCCAGGCTGTCTCAGTCATGCTTCCTTCTCCAGTCCAGGTCTTCCCCCCTCCCAATCCCTTCCTTTCTAGGGCTACCTCTAAACGTCATGCACTGAGTAGGCGTTAGAGGTGAGGGAGGCATCTGATGACCTGGGTGTCATCTGTCACCATTATCCTGGCCTCTACCTGATCCTCAGCTGTGGTTACCTGTCCATCTGCTTCATCATGGTGCAGACACCATCAGGACCCACCAGCTGGCTGGCCTTCATTGTTTTTCCTAGAGACACAGGGATTTTGGAATTCGTTCACACTGCTTTGTCACCACTGCCAGCCTGTCACATGATAGTCCCTGCCTTCTGCTCTCAGGCCACAGGGGCATAAGGAACACTTGCATGATGGCCAGCTCCCAGACAAGAATCGAGGCAGCGTTCCTCTACTCTTGGATCCCCACAGTTATCAGGGACATTGTCATCACACCCCCTTTGAAGGTGACTGGGGAGGAGGACCCCTTCTCAGGTACACTCCCCCTCTGCTGTCCTGCTTTCACTCCGGCCCTCCCTTGTTCCTCCCCTTGGGAAATGGAGGGGGGCGGAGGGGAGCTAGCTCAGCAAGGAGTCTGTTAAATCATCATAGCATACACCTGGACTATGATGTTTCTCTTAAGTCCCAGTAATTTGACAATGTTGTGCCTGCTTTTCAGTCCCACCTGGGACTCCAGAGGCCTTTTATCTAGCCGGCCTGTATGCACAAAGATCTCAAGAGGATAAAAGAGCCAGATGCAGTAATTGAGTGACACACCAGAACCAATGAGCATCAAAGCAGCATCTTCTCCCTTTAGGAACACAGTGCAATGAGGACAACAGCACAGAGAGGCAGTCGATGTCTTCATCAGGGACCTCATCCACGCACCTAGTTCAGTATGTCTCCTTAGGCAGCACAGACTCTTGCATAAAGGCGCTGATCCCTCTCTTCTAGGCTGTGTTGGTTACCTTCTGACATTAAATAATAATAAGACCTTAGGTTTGCCTAACTCTTCAGTTTACCAAGCATTTTAGATCCCCGAGTGCATTTGATTACTACATCCCCATAGGAAGGCAGGTCTAATGATTCTCATTTTACAGATGTGGAAACCAAGGTTCAGAGAGGTTGCAGGAGTCCTCAAACTTTTTAAACAGGGGGCCAGTTCACTGTCCCTCAGACCGTTGGAGGCGTTGGAGCGTGCGGCGCACATTCCACACATGCGCACTGTGGGCCCAGGACGAGTCGGCTGCTAAGCAGGACAGGCAGCAGCGGCAAAAACACCCTGCAGGCCGGATAAATGTTCTCGGCCCGCTAGCCGTAGTTTGAGGACCCCTGGAAGGGATTCTGCCCAGGCAAACCAGAGAAAGACAACAATCACCAGAACTTAACCTCACCTGTTTCTAAATCCTTTGTGGAGGTGGAGAGGGTTTGAACGCAAAGGTGTACTTCATCACCTTTGGAGTAAGAAATGGAAAGGCAGAAAGGCTGTCTCAGTGCTAGGGCTTTGGGGAAATTGCCATGATGTGACAATGAAGACAAGAGCATCTAATTCTCAGCGTTAGTAAACTGCTGTCCTTCAGGTCTGTGACGGGGAGTGTGTATGTCATAGTAAAAAGGATGCAAGTTTGAGTATTAATTATGTATTCATTCAACAAACATTTATTAAATGTCTGCTAGTGTTGGGTGCAGGAAGGATGAGTCTGTAAGATTTTAGAAGTTTACTCTCTAGTAAGGGGAGATATGTGAATAAGTAAATGAAATATAATCTGCCGTTGGTCTTAGGGCTGGATACAGTTCAATGTGGCTCAAAGGGGGCATTGGTCAGTCCCGGGGAGCAGAGGTAGAAGGCGTAATAGGGGAGGTGCCTCGTGTGCTGAGCCAGGTGGACAGGAAAATGAGGGGAAGGGCAATTGAGGGACAGGAGGTGTCATGGGGAAAGGTCCTCAGGCAGGAAACGGTATGAAATACCTCAAGCAATGCACTTCCACGTAACTGAATCCTTATGCGCAGGGAGGGATGAAGAGGGAGGTGAGACGGAAGAGCTTGGGGAGCAGCTGGACCCTGGAGGGCCTTGCAAGCCATGCTGAAGGGTTAGAATTTTCCTCTAGGCCCATATACTGGCCAGTATGGTAGCTACAAGCCACATGTGACTACAGAGCTTAGAAATATGGTTAGTGTGAGTAAGGAGTTTAATTTTTAACTTTAATTTAAATTTAAAAACTAGTACCCAATTCAGTTATTGGAAAACTTTTCGGTGTGTTTGGAACAACTTAGATAAGTACATCTACTCTTTTAACTCAGTTGTAAATTTTGTGAAATCTAAACACAAATCAAGCGGTTTCAGTGAAAATTTAATATCTGAATTGAGGTGTGCTGTAAGTGTAGAAATAAACACCAGATTTCAAAGACTTGGCATGAAAAAAGTATGAATTATCTCATTAATGATTTTTATATTGATTATAGGTTGAAATGATAATATTGATATATTGGGTTCAATAATACATATTATTAATTTTACTTGTTTCTTTTTACTTTTTAAATTTTCCAGCAGCCACATAAGATTACAGATGTGGCCCACATTATATTTCTACTGCACAGTGCTGCCTAAACATGGGGGGAACAGTGAAGAATTTTATGTAGGATGGAGACATAAGATTTTCATTTTGGAGGGAACATTCTAGTAGGAAAGGGTAGGATAGATTGAAGGGATCTAGGGCTGAAGAAAGGAACACTAGGTGGGAAATGATTGCAATAGTTCCGGTGTGAGATGATGAGGGCCTGCCTTAGAATAGGAGCTTCTGGAATGAGATAATTAGAGAAATATAAGGAAGGTTATTTTAGAGCATACATCTGAATCACCTGGGGGACTTGATAAGACACAGATTGCTGGGTCTCAATCCCAGAGAGTCTGATTTAGAACTAAGGTGGGGTCCAAACTTTTTTTTTTTTTTTTTTTTTGAGACAGGGTCTCACTCTGTTGCCCAGGCTGTAGTGCAGTGGCCTCATCATAGCTTACTGCAACCTCAAATTCCTGGGCTCAAATGATCCTCCTGCTTCAGCCTCCCAAGTAGCTGTGACTGACTACAGGTACGTGCCACCATGCCTGCCTGGCTAATTTTCTATGTTTTGTAGAGACAGGGTATTGCTCTTTCTCAGGCTGGTCTCGAACTCCTGGCCTCAAGCAATCCTCCCGCCTTGGCCTCCCAAAGTGCTAGGATTACAGGTATGAGCCACCACGCCCAGCCTAAACATTTTTATTTCTAACTAGTTTCCAGCTGGTGGTGGTGCTCTGGAGACCTTAACCTGAGAACCTCTCCTGACAAGACTTGGTGACCAGTAGGACATATCAAGAGAGAAATAAGGAGATGTCTATGAAGATTTCCAGGTTCCCACTATGGCTATCTGGGTAGGCAGGGACTATAAGAGAAGAAGCTTATTTGGGATAGAATAGGATGGGTTTAGTTTGGAATATATTGAATTTAGGGTCCCTTTGGAACTCTCAGGAGAAGATACCTAAAGGGTAGTTGGATAATACAGGTCTGGAACTCAGGAAAGAAATTGAACTATAATTAAAGATTTGAAAGTGATCAGAATATAGTTGGCAGTTAAAGCCCTAAGCATGAGTGAGGTTGCCCAGAGAGACAGTAGGGAATGGGAAAGAAAGAAACCCAAGGACAGATTCCTGTAGTGGAAGCTCTGTTTTGATCAAAGTCATCAATGTCCAAGAAAACTAAGATAGGTATGAATTTCAACGCGTTTTTAACCATATGCCACTTATATTTGATCACAGTGACCTAGGTTTAGGTAATAGTTTCACGGGCTTCAAAATCCTTAAGATTCTAATCATTGGGTAGCTATGTTCCACCGATGACATGGCAGAAGTTAAGCAAAGCCCTTATTTATTCATTTGATAATTAATAAAATAGACTTGGCCAAGTAGCAGAAACTCCCAGAGCTTCAGTTTCTTCATCTATAAAATTGGGATGCTGACACCTCTCTCACAGAGTTGCTGAAACAATGGGATGGCGTCTGTCAGGCATGGCACCTGATGGACCCACAGCAGCATCTCAATAAAGGTAAGTCTCATTATTGTGGCGAGACCCCCTTCCAGGTGAGTCTACTTCCCTAACTAAGCCTTATTGGCTAGAGTCCAAGGAAAGACTCCATTCACATGGAATTCCACCCTGTGCAAAGACAGTGATTTAAATAGTCGAAAATAGCAATAATAATTTCAGTATTGTAATCATTGTAATTTTAGAATTCAGAGGAGAAAAGCAACCCCAATTACTTAGAGCAATGCCTATTGTCCATTGTTTCATCGTGTTTCTGTAACAAATGAAGTGGAAGGGACTGGGTGCTAGCCTGTGTACCAGGCAGCCTGGATATATTATTTCATTTAATTTATCAATGTAATATCTTTAAATAAGGCCCCAGTGAACGGCTCTAAGTGTTTCTTGGGATGAACTGTGTCCCTCTGATCCCCGCAAATGCCATTGCTAAGATGGTCAGAAGCTGGGTCCTTGCGGGTGGCGTGTCACATGCTGAGAGCCGCAGACGGCTGGCCACAGCGCCCCCTGGACTGATGGGCCGGCAGGACCTGTGCAGAGAAGCACAGCCATTCTTTTATTCATTTAAGCCATTTTCCCTCTCGCACCTTCTCCTGTTCTCATTTTCTCTGGGAGCCTCAGTACTTTCTTTGGTTCGCCTGCTGTTTTCCCCCAAACAAAACCCTTCTCCACCCGAGAGAGAAAGCCCTCCTCATGTTACCTTTAATATGAATATCGATTTCAGCATCTTAACCAGACAGCCTTATCTAGTCCAGCTGCTTTGATTCAGATGCCGTCTGGAGAGAAGTAAAATTGAATTTGTGGGGCTTGGCTGACCTCTCTTCTAGTCCTCTTGCACTTTTCTTTCCAGAGAATTCTCCCACCTCTTTTTGGGTCCTGTCGTGCTAATGAAATAGATATTCTTTGTTTCCGCTAGGCACAGAGTAAAGCCCAAGTGCATTTCCTAATGGTTTGTTTTCCAGGTAGGCTGCACAGAATCAAAGCCATAAACCACCAACGAGGGCCGGAGACATGTAAAAGAACAAAGGAAGCCATTTAAAATGCCAAAAATAAAATAAAATCAGAGGTCAGTGAGATTCTCTGTAGTTATTTTATTAAGGAGTGGGAGAAGATTATTTTATCTGCATATAAATGTATGTCATTAACAAATTTTTATATTAAGTTATTTACCAAACAATCAGATATGATGCACTGTTTTTTTGTTTTGTTTTCTTTTGAGACAGAGTCTCACTCTGTTCCCCAGGCTAGAGTGCCGTGGCATCAGCCTAGCTCACAGCAACCTCAAACTTCTGGGCTCAAGCGATCCTTCTGCCTCAGCCTCCCAAGTAGCTGGGACTACAGGCATGCGCCACCATGCCTGGCTAATTTATATATATGTGTGTGTGTGTATATTTTTTTTAAGTTGTCCAGCTAATTTCTTTCTATTTTTTTAGTAGAGACGGGGGTCTCACTCTTGCTCAGGCTGGTCTCGAACTCCTGAGCTCAAACTATCCTCCTGCCTCTGCCTCCCAGAGTGCTAGGATTACAGGCATGAGCCACCACGCCCGGCCACTGTTGTTTTTTTTTTTAAAAGCATATCTATGCATCCCCTGATCTAACCAACCCGTTATTCCTTCCCTTCCTTCCAACCTCTACCACTCTGCCACCAAGAACCCACTAAGTGATCAGCAAACTCACCTATGTCCTCAAACGCTTCTCTGAGTATTCCATGTACCTCCAGGCCTTAGTTGAAATCCAAGGTAACTATGTACCTTCTGCTATGGTCTGAATATTTGTGTATCCCCAAATTCATGTGTTGAAATCCTAACCCCCAAGGTGATAGTACTAAGAGGTGGAGTCTCTGGAAGGTGATTAGATCATAGAGCAGCATAATCCATGATCCCTCATGAGTGGGATTAGGGCACTTACAAAGGAGGCCTGAGAGAGCCCACCTGTCACTTCTGCCATGTGAGGACACAGGAACAGGCCCTCAACAGACACCAAATCTGCCAGCACCTTGATCTTGGACTTCCCAGACTCTAGAACTGTGGGAAATAAATGTCTGTTGTATATTAGCTGTCCACTTCATGGTGTTTTGTTACAGCAGCGTGAACCAACGAAGGCTCTCTTACTCCTCTTTCTTTCCCAGGGCTCAGGCTCAGGTGGGAGGAGAGGGGCTCTTCCTGTTTGCTTTGCTACTTCCAGACCATTATTCTTCCACTCTCTTAATAGAAAACTAAAACCAAAATACACAACAGCAACAATAAACCCAGCTCCTTCAAAGCTCCTGCTGTTCTACATTACCTTTTTCTCCCCGTCTTCCTTTGTCACTTTCCCTCACTCACTGAAGAAATTAGAACCTGGTTTCATGGTCTTTGTCTCTTGCAATCTATGCCATCAATCGCGATAACTTTCGCATGCAGGTAAGCTTCTTGCTCAACACCTTGTGCATCAACTCATTCACCTCAACTCCACCTCCCAATTTCCCACCCATCCCACCCTGGATGTTGTGGTCTCCAAGTATCTGCATCCCTTCCAAAATTATGATTTTGCAGATCCTATTTATTTATTTTTTGAGGAAAAGTCTTGCTCTGTCACCCCAGCTAGAGTACAGTGGCATCATCATAGCTCATTGCAACCTCAAATTTTGGGGCTCTAACAATCCTCCTACCTCAGCCTCCCAAGTAGCTGGGACTACAGGCATGCGCCACAATGCCCAGCTAAATTTTTTTTTCCATTTTTAGTAGAGATGGGCTCCCCCTCTTGCTCAGGCTGGTCTCGTACTCCTGACCTCAAGTGATCCTCCCGCCTTGGCTTCCCGGAGTACTAGGATGACAGGCGTGAGCCACCGCACCCGACCCAGATCCAGTTTTTAGACCACATCTTTCTATCTTGCCAGGACTGCTTCAGCCTCCTAAAGGCCTCCAATCTAATCATCTAACTGCTTATTTTTTTCTTTTGTCCATCTGTCCTCTCTTGACAATCACTTACGCCTCTATGATTTGTCTGTCACGCCTTATCAGTATCACCATTCCCCTGACACTGCCGTGGACTCTTGCCCTTCTCTCCTTTCATCACATTTGCCTCACAAACTGAGCAGTGTCTATACCAGCACCTCTGGGAATGGCTATAGAAAACCATGAAATGGGGCAAATGACTGTCACTTTAAATTAAAGATAACTCGCTTCAAATGCGTGTGTCATGAAGCCTAGGATTCTCACTATAACTCTCCACTAAGCTTGATCTCTGTGATGGTTAATTTTACATGTCAACTCGACTGGGTTAAGTGATGCCCAAATAGCTGGTAAAATATTATTTCTGGGCGTGTCCGTGAGGGTGTTTCTGGAAGAGATTAGCATTGAGTCAGTAGCCCGAGTAAAGAAGTTCTGCCCTCGCTAATGTGAACCGAGATCATCCAACCTGTTGAGGGCCCAAACGGAACAAAGAGGCAGAGGAAGGGCAAATTCTCTCTCTCTTTTTGAGCCTGGACATCAGAGCTCCTGATTCTTGGGTCTTTGCTGACTCTTACACCAACACCATCTCTCTCTCTCCGGGTTTCACCCCTGCCTCTCCGGAGTCACACCCTCAGAGCCTGTGCTAGACATCTGTCCCTCGTGCACACACATCCACCCTCTGGCTTTCTCTACCCTGTTCCGTCCCCCTGGGAGGCTGACTCACATTAATTTCCTGCCTCATTTGCCTTCTTATTTCTTGTCGGGTCTAGCTAATGGGATGCCCCTGCAGGAAATCGAAGGGTAGGAAGAAAACGAGGATGTCATACATACGTCCCAGCTCTAGCTCAGCTGGGTTGCTGTGCATTGGCTCTGCACCCCATCAAAAGGCTGCAGCTCCTGTTGAGAGCCGTCTACACTCACCTCCCCTTCCAGGGTCCTGCACCTGCTTCTTCTTCTGGCCTCCACAGTCCTGGGGATGGTAAAGCTCCAACTATTGTTGCCCTTGGGGGTACTGTATTATCCCTTTTTGTTTCCCTGAGCCTTGCCCACACCATTGTAAATAGTCCCTTTATAAAATCCTGTTCTGACAAATTAGTTTGAATGTGCCATCTGGATTCCTGCTGGGATCTGAAAGCTTCTTCTCTACCGGAGCTCTAAATGTTTAAATTCCTCAGGCTTCAGTCTTAGCTTCCTTTTCTTTCTGTTTTCTTCATAGGTTATCTCATTCACTTCTATTGTTTTATGCTGGCACTTTAATAAATTATGTCCCTGGCTGAGAACTTGCCTTCGATTTGGGGACTTCTAGAGCCAGCCGCCTATTTGGAATGCCCATGGACACTAACCATACTAAAGGAGCATGCTCCATCCCCTAGTGGTAAGTATTCCTGCCTGGCCAGCATCTGCCCTGTTACTGTCGCCATGTCTGAAAGTTCTTCAAGTAGGACTGTAAGCTATTCCACTCAAGTCCTTCTCCTTACCCCCTATCTTTTGTATCGTCTCTTTCTCTAAAGTGGCCTCTACCCAAAGGCAGCAGGGACAGTTTATTCAAAGTACAAGCCATTCCCAATTAAAAGAGGACTTTATTCTGAAAGTTCATCAGCTTAGAATTCCTAATGCTTTTCCCCAGAGAAATTATGCTATAGCTTCTGCCTAGATTTCTAGTCTACTTCACAAAGACTACTGAAGGCATATTGTACTTGTAAGCTTCTCAAGGGCAATGATCTTGTCTAATTCATCTCTTTTTGCAAAAAAAAAAAAAACAACACAAAGGCTTTATTGGGATAGGATTCAAACACCATACAATTAAAAGTGTGTAATTCAATGTTTTTCAGTACATTTGCAGTGAGTATACCATCATTACAATCTAATTTTAGAACGTTTTCATTCCCCTCCCCAAAACAAATCCCATACCCATTAGCAGTCGTTTCCTCCATCCTACCCCACCTCATCCCTAGGTGACCACTAATGCACTTTCTGTCTCTGTAGACTTTCCTATTCTGGATATTCACATAAATAGATTCATACAATAGATGGTCTTTTGCGACAGGTGTCTTCCACTTAGCATAATGTTTTTAAGGTTCATCCTGTTACAGCATACATCACTACTTCATTGCTTTTTATTGCCAAATACTATTCCATTGTATCGACATATCACATTTTGTTTATCCATTCATTTGTTGATGGATGTTTAGATTGTTTCTACTTTTTGGCTATTATGAATAATGCTGCTGTGAACATTTATGTTTCTTGTATAGGCCTAAGGTTTTATTTCTCTTGGGAATATAGCTAGGAGTGGAATTGCCAGATCATATAGTAACACTATATTTAACTTTTTGAGTAACTGCCAGTTTTCTGAAGCAGTTGTACCATTTTACATTCTTGGTTGACAGATTTTTATTTCAGCTCTTTGACTATATCTATCTTCTCACTGCTTTCTGGCCTCCATTGTTTCTGATGAAAAGTCAACTTTTAATCTTACTGAGTTTCCTTTGTGTGTGATGACGTGGTTTTTTGTTTTTCTTGCAGCTTTCAAGATTCTCTTTGTCTTTCAACACTTGAGTAGGGTGTGTCTGAGTGTGCTTCTCTGTATTTACCTTAGAGTTTGCTGAACTTCTTGAATGTGTATAATAATATTTTGCATCAAATTTGTGAAATTTTCAGCCATTTTGTTTTTGTCCTTTTTTTCTCTTTCCTCTCCTTTCGGTGCTCTCATTACATATATGTTGGTGTATTTAATGGCGTCCCGCAGGTCTCTGAGGCTCTGTTTGGTTTTCTTCATTCTTTTTCCTCTCTGATTGTCAGATTACATCATCTCTATCAATCTATCTACAAGTTTGCTAATTCTTTCTTCTGCCAGTTCAAATCTGCTGTTGAGTCTCTCTAGTGAATTATTCATTTTGGTTACCATACTTTTCAACTCTGAAATCTCCACTTGGCTCTTTATTTTTTAAAATAGTTTCTATAATTTAAAATAATTTCTATCTCTTCAATATTTTTATTTGATGAGATATTTGCATCATACTTTCTATTATTTCTATAAGCATGCTTTCCTTTTTGGTAATAGCAACTTTGATGTCTTTGCTAAGTACAGCAACCTGGACCTACTTCCAAGGCAGTTTCTGTTGCCTGCTTTTTTTCTTATGCATGGGTCATAGCTCCCTATTCCTGTGAATGTCTCACAATTTTTTGTTGAAAACTGGATATTTTAGACAATGTATTGTAGCAACTCTGGATACCGATCCCCTGGGGGTTGTTGCTGTTTCCTTGGTCATTTGTTTGTTTAGTAGCTAGGCTGAAGCAATTCTGCAAAGTCTATTTCACCCACAGTGTGTGGCATCTAATGTCCCTGCTCAGATTCTTCCCCCTTACTTTTGTCTTTTAGCCTGGCTAGCTAGGGATTGACCCTGCGTTGGCATGAGCCACTTACTAGTCAAAGATTGTGCTTTAAGTCCCCTTAGTCTGTTAGATTGTTAACCCTTTACTGTTGGAAACGGCATGTGCAATGTGGAAGCTGTTATCACAGTTCAGAGAGCTCACTGTTTTTCTCCCATGTTCAGCCAGGAACTAGTAGCTTGGTGGTTTCTTCTCTGATTATTCCTTGGAGGATGCAGCCTTGGGCATGCACATCGTCTTCCAGATTGCCAGGGATGAGTGTGATTTTATTTTTAAGCCTGGCTTTCTAGGAGTCACTCCTGAGTCAGAATAGCTTATTGTTCAGTCAGGTTTTAATCACAGGTTGTGCTGAAGCCCTTTGTGCCAATAAAATGTCCACTGTATGCTGATGGGCCTGTGGGTGACTTGAGGAATGCTTTGAAGTTTGCCCCACATCCTGCTCCGATTGCTCCTGAGTGGGTGCAGCATAGTGCAGCCCTTCTGACCCCCAGAGCTGTCTGTGATCATAGGAGGGCTCTTCTTGGCTGTCTCTTTCACTGGTCTATTAAACCTCTGGCTGCTGTTCCATTTTGTTTGTAACATGCGTATGCCAGCCTCCTCTTAATTGCTCTCCAACAAGATCACCATTATTTTTAACGATGCCCTTACATAGGAACCTCTTCACTCTTTGCTCCAAATAAAGGCAGTCTCTTCAGGCAGGGCTGTGGATGTTTTTCTTTTTGTGGCCTTCCTTTCCCACTGGGCAGAACCCCTGTACCACTACCCTGGAGCTGGGTCGTAGCTCCTCTTTCCCCAGAGTGACGTTCCTGCTCAATGAGTGGTTACTAGGGTTGGGGAGTGCGGAGGCCCCTGTCTTCTCATCTTACCTCTCCCAGCGTGGAATTTCTGACTTGCAAGTGAACTGAGGTGTGGGAAACTGGTCGCCCAGTATTCTTGACTTGCTGTGCCTAGAGTAGAGCTTCCACCTGAAAAGTAGGGGGCTGAATGAAACCCGTCCTCTTGGCATGCATATCTGGAATAGAACTTCTGCACACCAAGGCTTGGGGGAGTGAGAAACAACAGCATCCTGCCTCTTCTAGGGTGAAACCAGAGCCCCACACTGGGATCTAGGGAGAGGTGGAGCCCTGTCTTCTTGGCTGCACATGCCCAGGGTAGAGTTCCTGTAATAGAGAACTGGTGGAGAGAGTGATGAGGCAGATCATAGCTCAAATGCACAGACTCTTGCTGTTATTATTGAGATTTTATAATTTTTTTTTGAGACATAGTCTCACCTGTTGCCCCGGCTAGGGTGCAGTAGCGCCATCATATTTCACTGCAACCTCAAACTCCTGGGCTCAAGCAATCCTCTTACCTCAGCCTCCCAGGTAGCTGGGACTTCAGGTGTGTGCCACCATGCCCAGCTAATTTTTTATTTTTTTTTTGTAGAGATGGGGTCTCACTATGGCGCGTACTTGTCTCAAACCCCTGGCCTGAAGTGATCCTACCGCCTCAGCCTCCAAAAGTGCTGGGATTACAGGCTTGAGCCACCACTCCCAGCCTGAATTTTCTTGAATGAATGTTGCTCCTTTGCTGTGTGTCCCTGTGCACTTTCCAGAGACTTTAAATGATGAATATTTAAAATAATTTTCTCTGGTTCAATTGTTGTTCTGCGGGGGAGAGTGTCAACCAGGTTTGTTATACCATTAATCCAGAAGTCCCACCTTTTAACTCATCTTTATATATCCACCATAATATCTCTTTGCACATTACATAAAGGTTAAAAGCACAAGCTCCAGTCTAATCAGCCTGGATTCAAGTCCCTATTCTGCCACTTGTTAGCTGTGTTACTTAGAACAAGTTATTAAACCATAGTAGCTACCACAGGGGATTATGGTGAGGATAAATGAGCTAATCTATGGAAAACGCCTAGCATGGTGTTTGTCTCAGAGTTAGGTACCACTAAATGACAGCTATCATGTTCATCTTGGTAACCCTGCATGATGACAGATTGCCACAAGGGGGCACCAAGAACCAGGGGTAATGATGAAGGACTCTGGGGATTGATTCAGATCATCCCAAAGTTGGATGTTTACATTTTTAGGCTGGCAGTTATATTTGTAGGCTAACCAAAGTAGGTGTTTTTTCAGACAATAGAAGATGGAGCTTGAGGGTTGAAGATGGAGGTTGAAACATCACCATTCCATTTCCCACATCCTGAAGGTAGAAATTCAGGAACCTTGCTAAATATTACCAGGCTTAGCTATTATGCACAAGGAAGTATGCTGTGAAGGGAAATGTCACATTCAATCTTCTAGGTACTATTCTTGTGTGCAAGGTACAGTTTCAGGTTCCCTTAAGGAGAAGTCAAACGCAGTAAGTTGGCATTTATTCACTGAGTGCCTACCGTGCACTAAGGATTCTATACAGCCGAAGGCATCATCCCATTCCTTTTGTTCCGATTGAAGAGGGCCCTAGATGCTTGGCTGAGGATTTGACCTAGGTCCAGAAGATGAGGATAGAAGGCCAACAGAAATTTTGCATCAGGGACAGGGTAACTTGATGAAGAAGGAATTTGGCATGATTTATCTAGAGTGAAGTGCAAAACTCAGATATGCCTGTGGCAATGTTGAAATAGACTATGAAGTCAAACGTTGTTAAAGCAGAAACTTATGATAAAACTAATTTTAAGAGAAGCCATGATAGTTAAGAGAAATGAAAATGAAACTATTGTTCTGGGGTGAATTAGGAGGAGGGAATCTGAGTTTCCACCTACTAAGCCTCTATCTCACTTTCTAACCACCCCCAAAATGGTAGTTCTTAACAACTGAATCAAATGTTGGAAGAACCTTGGGTGAATCTCTCTGTAACACAGTTTGAAAACCACTGCAATGGTTCAAACAACAAAATGGATGGATGAAGGCCCAGGATAAAGGATGGTGGTGAAGATGGAAAAAGTGGGTCAGACCCAGTACCTTCCCCCCAGCTGCCCCGGGACCCTTGCTCAGTCCCAGCTGCATCCTGTGCACTTTGCCTCCTCCCTTCTTGTAGTATTTTTCCTGTTTTCCTTCTCCTTCTGTGCATTGCCTCACATTAGCCTAGGTTTAAGGTCTGAGCCCAATCTTTGACACTAATTTTGTTTCTTGACCTTGGTTATAATTCACATTTGCCTCTTACTTCCCAGAAACAACCCAGCCTGACCCAGCCCTATAACTAGGAGCCCTAGCATGGACTTAGAAAGCCACTATTTTTGCCAAGATTGTCTAGCTTCTGTGAAAATGAGGAAAAAAGAATAAAAAGCATCTAGCAAGGGATCATATATGGAGCCAGAACTAGTAAAGGAAGGGAAAAAAGATAGAAAGGTTATTGACAAGCTAATATTTATTAAGTGGTGTCTATGTGCCAGGGACCTTGCTAAGATATACACACATATACATATATATATACACACACATTGCTAGCTAGGAAGTGGCAGAGCCAGGACTCAAACCCGCATCTGACTGACTCCAAAGGTCTTATGCTTATTATTTTATGGATTCTAAGCTTCTTGGTCTGTTTTCCAAACCATCCATATTTGAGCCCACTGTAACAATTGAACCTGATTTCCCATTTCTAGCCAATATTCTTTCTTCTCCCTTTCCTCTCTCCTCTCTTCTGGAACTCCTATGATGCATATATTGGTATGCTCCATGGTGTCTCACAGGGCTCTAAGGCTCTATTCGTGTTGTCAATTCTTTTTTTCTTTCTGTTTCTCAGATTGGATAATTGCAGTTGGCTGTCTTCAAACCCATTGATTCTTTTTTTTTTTGTCTGCTAGTTCAAATCTGCTATTGAATTCCTCTAGTCATGTCAGTTACTGTACATTTTAACTCTAGAATTTCCATTTAAATTTTTTATAATTTCTATCTCTTTATTGACAGTCTATATTTGGTGAGGCTTGTTCTCATACTTTATTTTTGTCTTTTACACATGATTTCCTTTAGTTCTTTGAGTATATTTGTAATAGCTGATTTAAAGCGTTTGTATAGTAAGTCTAATATCTGGGCTTCCTCAGAGGCCATTTCCATTAACTACCTTTTTTTCTCTAAATATGGGCCATACTTTCCATGTCTCATAATTTTTTGTTGAAAACTGGATATTTTAAATGATATAATATGGCACTTCCGGAAATCAGATTCCTCTTGTACTCAGGGTTTGTTATTATTGCTGTTTGTTGTTATTGTTTTGCTGTTTGCTTATATAGTAACTTTTCTGAACTAATTCTGTAAATTCTGCACTCACTTAGCTTAGTGGTCAGTTAATGATTGGACAGAAATTTCCTTAGGTGTTTTGCATTCATAAGTTTCCCAGCTTTTTCCAAAGAACTCTCCAAGTGTGTGGCAGTGTGCCTTCAGTGCTTTGGCAGGCAGTTTATAGCACTACCTTAGCCTTCACTTCCTGCTTCTACAGAGCCTCAAGGTCAGCTAAAGGTGGGAGATTCTTCCCACCTTCCCAAAGATCTGAGGCCTTCTCAGATCTTTCCTGGGCATAGACCTGAACCTGCACATGGCCTTCTATAGCCCCAGAAATGTGCTGGAGCTTTTCAAAGCCCTCTGTGGGCATCTCATTCATCAGTTTTTCTTTTTACATTTTTTGGTCAGCTTCTTGTCCCTCTTAAATGTTATCTCTGCTGCAGAGATTGCTTGTAATGTTAAGCAATTGCTAGGGGTTGCTTTCAACAAATGCTGCAGGCTGTTTCCATTGAGGGAGCTCTGAGTCAGGTCAAGTAAACCTCCCTGAGAGTGTAGGTTTTGAGGGAACTACCAGACAGGTCAAATAGCGACAGTTCTCTAAAGATGTTCCAAATATGTTCCGCTTTCTCCAGTGGCAGCTAAACTGATGATTTTCACAGCTACCAAGGTTTCAAACTATTGTGATACTGGGGAGAGGAGGAGGGGAGTAGGACAGGTTAAAATGCCACAAAGATCATGTCCTTCCTGAGATTCAGTCATTCCCCCTGAATCTCATTGTTGGCATTAGCTGAGAGACCTTGGACAAACTATTTGATCTCTCTAAACTTAACTCTCCTCCTTGTATTGTTGCAAGCCTTTGGTTCATTTCCAGAGTTCTGAAAAGGTTGATTCTGACCATTTTTGACAATGTCTCATTGCTTTTATGGAAAAACAAATTTTCAGAGGCTCTTACTCTGCTGTTCTGGATGTTGGAGACCCTGGTCGCAATACTTTTCTAAGCAACTGTGTCACATTGCTCACTCATACAGGGTCCTCTTCAAAATCCTGGAGTCTTTTGTCATACACCACTGGCTACTCCTTCTTGTATTTGATTGTCGTTAAGTAGATTCAAGAATTTTCATTCTTGCTAATTAAATTTCATTTTCTTACTTTTTTGGTTGTAGTTCCAAGATGTCAAGTTATTTTGAATCCTGACATCAATAAATATGCTTTTTTTTAAAGTTTCTTTTAACTCATAAATAACATTTCTGGTCAGGTCAGAGCATGGATCAGCTTTTTGGTGCTCCACTGGGTATTTCCTGCAGGGGAACATTTACTGCATTAACTAATTGTAGAATACTTACCTGTTTACAATCAGTATCTCTAGCACTCCAAAGTCTACCAGGAAGACAACATTTCCTAAAAAGGAAGTTGGTTAATTTTACATGATTTATTCATAGAGAATTTTCCCAGTTTTTATTTATTTATTTATTTAGACAGAGTCTCACTCTGTTGCCCTGAGTAGAGTGCTGTGGCATCAGCCTAGCTCACAGCAACCTCAAACTCCTGGGCTCAAGTGATTCTCCTGCCTCGGCCTTCCAGAGTGCTAAGATTACAGGTGTGAACCACCACACCTGGCCCAACCTTAGAAACCTTGTCACTGGTAAAGGAAGGGCCAGGAAGAGCATGGTCTGGGAAAACCAGCTGCAGCAGTGGGTTCCAATACCGGCAGCTAGCAGATAGCTCTGGGTGTGGTATGGGAAATCAACCACATCGGAGTTCCAAACCTCACTCAGAGGGCTGTGGTGTGGCTCAGGGCTGGGCTTTTCTGGTAACCATGATAGCACCTAGTCAGTAACTAGTGCACAGAGTAAGGAGAATCCAGCACTCCCCACCTCCTAGAAAAGGGGACCGGTGAGAGTAATATAGGATAATAAGGCCCAGCTAAGCTGACTGAAATTCACAGCTGAAGCCTCAGACCTAGTCCCTAAGGCAGGAGACCTGTACAATGACCTGGGCCAACTATGTGGGGACAGAGGGCATTCACAGGGATACCCAGGGCTGACACATTTCCTGCCTATTTCATGGATGACTCCAGTGACATGTGGCGCATCCGTGATCCCAGCCCTAAGGGGCTGGGGAAGGCAGGAGTTACCAAGGAATACTACTTTTGAGAGTTTGCATAGTAGAGTGGAAATAAAGGTTCAGGGAGGTTAAACAGACAGTGGTCAAATCCCTTGGCAAGTTACTTAATATCTTTGAGTTTTATGTTTCTCATTTATATAATAAAGATAATAATACCTCTTACAGGATTTGTATGAAAGAAAGAGATCTGGCTGGGCGCGGTGGCTCACCTATGTAATCCTAGCACTCTGGGAGGCTGAAGTGGGAGGATCCCTTGAGATCAAGGAGTCCTAGACCAGACTGAGCAAAAGCAAGACCCTGTCTCTATTAAAAATAGAAAAACAGACAGATGTGGTGGCAGGCACCTGTAGTCCCAGCTACTCAAGAGGCCGAGGCAAGATCGCTTTAGCCCAGGAGTTTGAGGTTGCTGTGAGTTACGATGACGCCACTGCACTCTGCCTAGGGCGACAGAGCAAGAGTCTGTGAAAGAAAGAGAGAAAGAGAGAGAGGAAGGAAGGAAGGAAGGAAGGAAGGAAGGAAGGAAGGAAGGAAGGTCGGTCTACATTAAGCACTCAACTACGTTGTACTGTGGGGAAATTTCATTTTGTATGTATTAAATATATCCATTTCTTTCTCAGAGCAATTTCTCACCTTTACTGCCAGATGGCGCTCACGAGCAGTGCTGCCCTTCTCAGAGGCTTTTATTTCCACTCTGGGCGCTAGGTAGTTATCTTCCTCTCTCTTAGTGCTCAGGCTGGCATTTAAAATCCAGTGTTGCACACAGACTTTGTGTTTTTAATCCATCTGCTCCATGAAGAACTGTGAAACCCAGAAATACCTATTTCTAGCCAGACACCCATTTCTCCAATAGGATTTGTCAGATGATAAGCCTTTGTGATATAACCATGCAGCTGGGCATTTAAAAGGAGTCAAACAACCCTTAATTAGGAATCTGTTTTTGTGTATTCTTATCCCTATTATAAGTTTAGAGAGGCTGCAAAGAATGCAGAAATTCAAAGTTCAGGCCATATGAGTTTGAATCTCCGTATGAGCATCAGCTGAGCAACCTTGAACAAACTATTTGATCTCTCTAAACCTAACTCTCTTCATCTATAAAATGGTTGTAATAACAGTAGCTGTTTCATAGGATTGTTGTGCAGGTAAATGAGAGAATACACGTGGGATACTCAACACAAAACCTGGTACACAGGAGGTGCTTACTAAGCATAAGTGATTATGATTATAAAAGCATGAACTTTGAAGTCAGGTGGATATAGATTTGATTCCTAGCACTTTGACTTAAAAGTTGCATGATTCTTAAAAGTTGAATAAGTTATGTAACCTTGTCTTGACAGTTGCAAGGTTATTACGAACATTGCAGAGATGTATTTGCAAATAATATCTTTTCCCACCCTATCAGACATTGGTCTAGGCAAAGAATTTTTGAGGAAGACCCCCAAGGC
>VBSM01003215.1:22608624-22628159 GCA_008086735.1 Cheirogaleus medius | reverse complement strand
CTTGCTCAGGCTAGTCTCAAACTCCTGACCTCAAGTGATCCTCCTGCCTCAGCCACCCAGAGTGCTAGGGTTACAGGCGTGAACCACTACGCCAGGGCCAATACTATCATTCTACAAAGCTCCCAGGTGCTGCTGCTGTTGCCAAACTGGACATTTGGAGTAGCAAGAACTGAGATCACAAGTGTACAAGCTGCAATTGGCATCACCTGGGGAAAATTTTAAACTACTGATGCCTGGATTCTACTCCCCTCCATTTGGATCCAATTGGTTGTAAATATGACCTGGGCTTCATGATCTTTAAACGTATCTCAAGTGATTCTAATGAGCAGCAAAGTTTGAGAGCCACTGTCTCAGATCAAATTCCCAGCTGATCCAATGGAGCAGCTACTCCGGGGCTTGGTGTCCCTCCTGGTTGAGGCAGCTGTGGATGGAGGTGAAGCTCATAAGGTATGAACACATCAGCCACACAGAGGAATATATAGGACAGGTGGGTGAGCAGGAAGGGGGAGCAGGCAGGTGGGCAAGGATCAACATATCTGGAACAGGAAGGGGCTCGGCATCCAAAACACTTGGGATTAAATCCCAGCATCGCCATTTCCTAGTTGCATGCTCTGCTGCAGAAATTCTTATTTCAGAACTCTTTGAGCTTTAGTTTTTTAACTGAATGGTGAAGGCTACAATCCCTGACCCACATCCCTCTCAACCAGGGGGGTGTGGAGTAGAATAAGCTGGGAGAGCTTTCTAAAGAAAACAGGCTGGTATTCCACACCAGAGGCTGCAAGCTCTCAGCAAGGCTCAGGGTGGTGCCAGCACGGGCGTTTTTACAGTCTCTTCAGATGGTTCTTCTGCGCATCCCTCTCTGTGAAGCATGGATCAACTGAGATTGTGTAAATGAAACCTTAGAGCTGTCCTTCACCCCTTCTACCAAACCCTGTGGATTCAATCTCCCTAAATAGCTCTTGAATCTATCCATCCATCTCATCCCTGGAGACTTATTCAAAGACTCTCCAACTCTTCTTAATTCCTTGCAATCCATCTTCCACAGAGCTGCCAGTATAACCTTTCTAATATAGGAATCTGTTTATATGTCCTTCCCCTGGTCAAGATAAAGTCCAAAGGCCTTAGAGCAGCCTGCAAGGACACTGGTTTTCTGGCCATAGTTCTTTTTCCACCCCCACCCCCCATACCATGGTTGGTGCATAGCCAGCCATGCTGTTGCCCATGGGACTGTTGTGTTCTCTCTTACCTCTGTGCCGGCACCTGGGATGTCCCTCCCTATCTCTTCCTGACAAGCTCCTGCTCATCCTCACTCAGCTCAAACATCACCTTCCTTCTGGGGCCTCCCCAGGTCCACACACCCTGCCCCCTGCTCCCCATCAAAGCTTTAAGGGAGGCTTGGGGTCAGTTCTATTCTATAGGCTTGAAGAGACATTTCAAAAGATGAAAAAAATGCCCAAAGAAAGTTACAAAAAAAAATTGTCATTCTATCTCTGGGAATGTAATTCATTTGGAGACGAATCTAGCTTCCTAATTTGAGGCCCTTCAAAAATGTCAAACTCGGCCAAATGACCTTCTGCTTCGTCACCCCCATCGACCCCATTCTCATGCCCTGCTTTAAGCCAGCAAGGCACACATCTACCGGTGCACAAAGTACATTCAAGGGATAT
Organism: Cheirogaleus medius; assembly: GCA_008086735.1. Classification (NCBI taxonomy): domain Eukaryota; kingdom Metazoa; phylum Chordata; class Mammalia; order Primates; family Cheirogaleidae; genus Cheirogaleus; species Cheirogaleus medius. Next base: position 22,626,492 of record VBSM01003215.1, on the reverse strand, counting down.
GTTTGCACAGGCAAATTTTAAGGAAATTTCTAGATCCTCAACTTCTACATGTATTTTTTTCTTAAAATGGACCTGCCTGAGCAAGTGCTTGTTGATGAGGCCTCAGGCTGGCTGTTTTTTCCTTTCTTCCCCTTTTTCAATCATATTTCACCTGCTTTACAAAAGACAGACTTACTTCCCACCCATCCTAAATCTTACTACAGTTCTGGGCTCTAGTTCCAGATGTAAAAAATGTCTGGGGCACCCCACAAAGGGACAATGAGAAAGTCTGCTGTCTGTGAAGTGTATTTTTGGTATTTTTTATTAATCCTCCCAGATTTGCAGTCCTGTTAAAGTTTTGTCTTTTAAGCACAATAATTATTTATAAAAATTTTAATATACACATGTGGTTTCTAATGTTTGTATACTAGTCACAAAGGTAACCATACATTTACCTAAAGAAAAAATTTTTTAAACTTTATGAGCCTTTTGTTCAGAGAAAATAAAACTAACCATCTCAGCCTATAGATACTGATTTATGACTGAGAAATATGATGGAGGTGTCATGTAATACTTTGAAGCATAAAAATATATTACATGATAAACAAAATCAGTGAGGGAACATAGAATGGAAATAACGGTCTTGAGTAGAAAGAGCAGTGATGTACAAATTCCAACTGCATTTTGCAAATGGATGTTGATAGGTATCAAATCACTGGGGTTTTTATAGTTCATTGGATATATTAAAAAGAGTCATGTCATAGTTTATTTTTAAATGCCAACACTTAGAGCAGCTCTTACATCCTTTGCAACTATTCAAACATGTGATGAAAAATTTTAGATGTCAACTTTGTAATGTACAATGTGGGTTCATGGTTTAAAAAGAATTTCAGGGAGTATGTGAGCAAAATTTTTGAAGACCAGTGCTCTGAAAAATTGTAGGCCTCATCTCTAGGTTAGTACCTAAATGCCTGGGGTTGGGGATGGAGGAGGGGCTGAGTGGCCAGGGAGAGACTCTGGCCTTGGGAGAGGATGAAGAGTAGGAAAGCGGATCTGGACATAGAGGTTGATTCCCTTGAGGATAACCGGACAGCTCCGGACAGTGTTCAAATGCTGGACAAACCGACACATGATATAGGCGGTGATATTCTGAAAGTCCAACACAGCAGGCTGAGCAGAACCAGGGTAGGGGGTCTGTTCAGAAGGTAGGCAAACCTCAAAGCCACATATGTGAGAGGTGATGAATCTGGATTCCAACCAGGAGCCACAGCCTGGCAAAGATGGCAAGACCCCCAGTAAAGACTCTGGGCCTCAGAAGAAGGCTCCTATGTCAGGGCAGGCTGGCCACTGCAACAACCAACCCCAGGATCTCAGTGGTTTGACACAGAGAAGTGTCGTCTTCCCCTGTATAACAGTTCAGGGACTCAGGGGACTGGGTCCCTTCCTTCTTAGTCTCCATCTTCCCCACCTTGCAGCAGGTGGCAACATGTATAGGCCTGTCATGAAAGTGGCACCATGGTTACTACTGCTTATAGCTCACTGGGCAGAATTTGGTTGCATGGTCTAGATGAATGTCTAGAAGGAAAGAGGATGGGTTTGGTAAACCTTTGACATGCTTCCTACCCCTGTCAAAGTCTGGAGTCAGGCTTTGGTCTAGGTTTAAATTCTGATGACTTGATTTCCATAAGCCTGCTTCTTCACCTGCAAAACAGGGACAAAGATAGCACCTATTTGTAGTGTGAGGATTAAATGAGATGTGGAAGGTACAGGTTTAGGACTGAGTAACTGTTAGCTCTTCACACTGTTCCGTGCCAGGCTTTGCAGGATGATAAGTCATCAGAGACAGGGACTTTGGACCCAAGTTTTCACTGACACAAAGATCAGAGAGGCAGAGGATACTTACCACCTTTGATTGGACCTTTCTCCTCTAAAAAGTCCTTTTGATTTATTACCAAGAAACCATTTCCTGACCACAAAGGCAAGATTTCAATAATTCTCACCCAGTTCCTGGCTAAAGACGTCCAAAGAGACTTCTAAGCCAATGACTTTCAAAGAGGGAATTGAATTCATATGCTTTGAAGAGAAGGGATTGTTGGTTGGGTGGTTAGTTATGTTTTAAATGTGGATGGAAGAGCCACCCTGCACAGGCAGCATGTGACAGGCCCCCAGAGTCTTAGGGCTCGCATGTGAATGGGGGTCTACGCCATTTGGCTTTATATCAGTTCCTGCCATCTTGGAGTCCAAATGCTCTCCAGGCATGAAGTCATTTCCTCTAAGAGATTTGGAAGATGCCAAATATACCATCAGCTGCCCCCAAAGAATCTTAAGCTACAAATATACAATCAGTTGCCTCCAAAGAGTCTTAAGCTAAAGTCTCTATGCCTATTCCTTTGAGGAAAGTGTTTGATGATAAAAATAGAGCTGAACCCTAACTTGTACCTGCTCAATCTAAATTAGAAGGTGCCATCAGGTGATGGGTGTCCATTGACCTGGTGCACAAAGCTGGTGCTACTTTATGATCTGCTAGTAAGTCAGACCATGAACAGACATCTCTAGGAGGATATCACTTATTCCCACACCGTCAGCCACCCTGCTCTGTCCTGTGAGCAGAGGATTGTTTCCTGTCCTCTTTGAAGGAACAAATGGTCTGAAATATTGAATTGGAAAAAGTGCTCAAAGAATACTTTCCACTCCCCTGGCCCCCATGCAGTTATTCATTGAGGGCCTGTGATGTGCCAAGGACTATGCATTTGTTATTGGTTCTCCCCACACCCCTCAAAATGTTTAGAAGCTGCTCAAGCTCACAGATGACAGATTTGAATCCAGAATTGTGCTCCTCACCACGAAGCTGCCTTCTCACTATGCTGAGTCCCTTGGCCTGGGCTGCAGCCCACACACTGCCAGTGTTCTACACTCCCTGGGTAACTCTACCAGGCTGCCTGGGCTGGAACCACTGCTCTACATCAGCCTTCTGATAAATCAGGCGTCTTATTCCATCTTGCATTACAGATTCCTTTAGGGAAGGCAGGGAGAAAGCTATGAAGTCTTCTGGACAGCAAAATAAATATGTGTTCATACACAAAAACGTTGCAAACAATTTCAGGTAATTATGGAATCTCTGAAGCTTCTGCCTGGGTCCCCCAAGGGTTATGAACTCAAATTTAATGCCAAGTCTATAAATCCTTGACTGCAATTACTTGGCTGCACATGGGAGTTAGCTGGGAGCATTTAAAAATTCAGATTTCTGGGCCCCATCCCAGATGATTCAGAATCCTGGATCTCTACTCCTGTAATATGTTTCCATATGATTTTTATATATCCGACAAGAAAACAGTCTCTGCACTGGCTTTTGGGAATCACCCGTCTAAATGATGTCCATTCTGTGGATCAGAATTCATCTTAGCCACTTCTATTATACCTATATGTAAGGTTAGTTAAGCTACTTCACTCCCCAACCTTCAATTTTCTCTTCTGTAAATGGGGCTGACAATTGTCCCTACCTCATAAGGTTGATATGGAATTAAATAAAATATTCCATGTAAGTGTTTAATACAGTGTCTAGCACATAAGTACTCAATAAGTGTTAATTTATTGCTAATTATGTAGTAGTATCATTTTATCATCTATGTAATTAACCTCTGTAAATGGTGTCTTGGCTGAGGTGTGAACACAATCCAATTGCTAGCTGTTAAGAAAAATACATGAAAGAAAGGAAAAAAATCCAAAGTTTATTAAACATTAAGAATCACAGACAGATAAAGGTTTGGACTTAATAGCATAAATACCACCAGTATCATGGTGTACAATGAAACTAACCTCATGTCAACTTGTACCTGTTTAACAGATGCGATCTTTGTGGTGTTGCCAAAAGGATAATAGATTATTGTTATGTTTGGTAAGGTGCTCGAAAATTAAAGATTTTATGTCAACCTAAATATTCATGCACACACACACTCCCCTACACACATTTGGCCCCCTGCAAAACATATTGACTCTAGTTGCTAAATCCGATTCGGATAAGGCTTTGCTCATTTTTTTAAGTGAGATTATTCATAATAGAAAAACCCTGGAGGAGACCTTGGCCTCACCAGTGTGGGGTACCTAGGGGAGCCTTTAGCAGGAAGTGAAGCAGACTGGGGCAGAAGGTGTCCACCACGTGGAGGGCAGAACACCCAGCCCAAGGCACCTGCAGGGTGCTGCCCCCAGTGTTGAATCCAGGTCTCCACCCGCCACGCACAGACAAGCAGGCCAAGTCTGCCTGCCTTGGGATCGCTCCAGTGAACTATGATAAAGTTCGAGTTTTCCCAAAAGGAACATTAGGGGAAAATTAGATGAACTATTAGAAAAGGCAAAGTATAATTTTGCATTTTATAGAATGTCTGTTGTTTTACCCTGGGGCACAGGGGGAGGCTGCCACTTACAATTCTTCTTGACTCTGCTGAAAACAGACCCTAGACCTCCTGGATGTATTGTACATTTGGAATTATTGAGTTCCCCCACAAAACCAGTGGGCTAGAAGGAATCCCTGGGTGACCTACTACAGCTTCCCACCCACCCAATGCCAGAATTCCATCTGTACTCTCCTCAAACAAATGGGCCTTCTGTCTGGAGGGGTGGATACAGGAAGGCCTGTTGTATTTGAAGACAAAAGGCCTATCACAATCTTGCCTTCTGTGGCTTTTGTATGGTCCACGGTGGCCACTTTCTCAAGAGGAAGAAGGGATCATTTACAGCCTCCCCCCATCCCCTACCTCCCTCCTCAAGGTAGTTCCTGCAGAAAGAGATGCTGGTCACTTTTTGCCTTTGCCAACTCTAGTCAAAAGAAACAACAATGTGACCCAACCAGGGTGTCCTATGCTGCTCATTCCAAATCATGTCTAAATGATGTCAGCATGATATGACTTGGATTCATTTTTAATAGCCAAATAATTAATCTCTGGAAGATGCTTAGGATGGAAAGGTGAAAAATGACAATAGAACTCTTATAATAGCTGCAGTCTGCAGGCACTCCTTTGACCTGCATTGACCCGTCACTCCAAGTCAGGCCACGGCTTCCCACTCCACTGAGAAGATCCACCTCATTTCCTAGTTAACATCCCTGGACACACAGGCAGCCAGTCCAGGGGTGAGTGTTCATGTGTGTGTGTCATGAGAATGACCTATATATAAGGCACCTGTACAGACTCCAAAGTGTTTAAATATTTAAGACGAGGTAGGTTTCTGAAACCTCTCCTGGCACACAAAAGAATAAGTTTTATTATGATCTTTTTATTTCTTCTGCAGAAAACATTTGTGATACTCATTTTATATAAAATCATCTAATTCCAAGAAAGACCAGTGCTCAAATATAGTTGTTTTTTTTTCATCTCCCATTTGATACTGCCATCACTTTGGATGGTCCACGGTACAATCCTTCAACACTTCTTCCATGGAAAGATATAATGATTTTGTTTTAATGACTACTGGCATTTAACAACTCTGCAATTAGCCTCTTTGCCTGTAAAACGGCCAACTCTACGTCCACTTGTGTCTCTTCCTGAGTATCTCTTCTTTGGTTCTGCTTAAGATTGCCAAAGGGTTTGTTTATTTTGTTAGTTATTCACTTGCACAATGTATTTCAATTCCAGCGCTCCCCCATCCCCTGTCATTGTCTGTAGCTTGGGAAAAAAATGGATTCCTAGGAGGAATATCCTACTGGTCGAGTTTCCCAGGCTATGACACTACGAGAGAAGCATTGCTGATGGATTGACAAGGACACCACCAGCTCGTTAAAGAATTAGATACTCTGGAGGAAACTAGAAAATTCCATCGAGGAAAGGGTATTTTAATCTAGCACAAAATGTCTCTTTGTGGTAATAGCAGAATCTCTTGACGTTACACAACTTAATGAAACAAAGGAACAGTCATCTTTAAAGTCAAAACATCTATCAAATCACGAACCATACACATAGCACCGGTATCGACCTCACCCTGTGTAGGACGCAGGGGCCCCCAGACAGGCACAGAACTGTTTGGGGCACTGGCGGTGACGCTCCATTCCAGGAACTCAGAATTTTGAAGTGAACATTTTTGTGGCAGATGCTTTTCCTAAAAAACACTGTATCATCCAATAAATATTTGACTAAAATCCATTTTGTGCTTTTGGGTGATTTTCGCTGACTTCTTTCTGAAGGCCCTAATAAGAAACAAGAAAGCTCCTTATGTGTTTCGGAGCAGGATTCGTCATGGCAAACTTCGGTACTGTCATAAAATTTTAATTTAAAGCAGAAAACATGCTGATGTGTCAGTGATAGGCTTAAAATATTAAACACTTCAAAAACCCCCAAGCACTGCTTCTCTGTACAACATTGGTGAATATATATCTTTGCTATATAATTTTAAAACATGGAATAGTTTTCCTTTTTTTTCTTTTCTATATATAATATATGTCTTCCAAAATACATTGTCAGTATTTATATCTGAAAAATACTGTACAAAAAAGAACTTCCTATAATTACTCTGTATAAACATTAAACAATTTAATAATCTCTCCTTTTGGTCTATAGTAAACATTTAAATTGATTGGATTAAACCACAGTTTGTGACAACACCATCCCCTTCTGAGATACACCAGTGTCTTTTACATTCATTTTTCAGAAGTCCACTTTATAAGAGCACATACGTTCAAAAGCAAACAGAGTATAAGAAACATAAGCGCCAGAATCATTAATTTATGAGGCATTCAAAAAGGACACCACTAGGGAAAAGGGTCTTACAAAAACCTCAACTTAACTTAATTAACTGCTTTTTGAAAAACAGCAAAAGTATAATTCACAAAAATATATGTATTACCAAAAAGAAAAATGGGAAAACTGAATCTTAAGTAATTGAATTGTTTCGAATATCAAGAGGGATATGGAAAAAGTTAATAGAAAAGTGGGGGGGTGGGATGGGGTATGGGAGAGGGGAGACAATAAAACCAAACGTATCAATGTCAAAGGCTAGTCCAAGACGCATTTTTTTGGCTCATGTACTGATAAATTAACCCCTCATTCTTAGACCTCCCATTTCCCTCTGCTTCCTTGTCCTAGGGATGTTCTGGTCATGCTCAAATGCATTACTTTAATTTTGTTTTTTAAAAGACAGTGAAATTCTTAGGTAGGGAAAAATATCCTACGTCCACTAGTAATACTCAGGCAGCATGCTCTAGCGTACAATAGGATTATTGCTTTAGGTATAGACAGTGCAAAAACACACTCTGTGTTCTATAATAGTACTCTTACTTATCTGGGGTTGGTAGAATTGAAAAGGAAACTTAGTAGATAGCAGTAAGTAAATATGGGATCTAATAAATCTAAACAGCACTTTAAATTTGAAGACAATTATCACCAAAACTGAAAATAAGAAGAAAGCAACCTATAAAGGAAGAGAGCTGCAGTGTAGTGCTAAGTTAGTTTGTGCACCTTATTAGCATGGCAACTTACAGATTAAACAGAAACAAGAGCTTGTACTCTTAAAAACTGAGATCCACTATTTTACCAGGGCCCTTCTTGGTGAATCCAAGCAGAGAGTCCCGGAGGAGTAGGCAAGCTCGAACACGGAGCAACGCGGAAAGGGCAGGAGTGAAGAAGAAGGGTGAGGGCGGGAAACCCACGAGAGGGCTCCAAAGTCTAGTAGAAACATGGCACCTTTCTTTTTTGGAACTAAAAGACGATGAGAGGGCTATCTTAAAATGGCAAGTGCAAAGGAACACGCACGCACGCACACACATTGCTGACCACACACATGAGCACGAGCACATACACGCACACACGCACGCACACACAGATGTACACCAAAATGGGAGTCAGTTGTGTTTATGCCTCTGGTAAAGTGCTGATGTCAGAAAGGTTGGTTTGGGTGTGGTGCTATCAGACAGGAAACAAACTGTCCACCTATTCAAAAGCCAGCCCACAGAAATGCCATGCTACAGTGGCCCGTGCCTGGCCTCATACTTGGCAAGTATGTTCTTGCATTTGCCCAGCTCCTTCCTCAAGTCAGCCACCTCCTGGCGGAGGGCCGAGTTCTCCTTCTCAAGGAACGAAGCCCGGATGGCAATCTGATTCTCCTTCAGCCGCCGGGCGTCGCGGGAGCGCTTGGCCGCCATGTTGTTCTTTCTGCGCCTTGCCCAGTACTTGTCATCCTGCTCATTAGTTACAGAAGGAAAAAGAAACAAGATATTAGATGTCAGCAGAGCCCAGTGTCAGCCAGGGCGCTGGCAGCCTTCAGGGTTGTGCGGAGGCACCAGCCCAGGTTTCTTAACTGTGTCTCCTTCCTTTACGGTTTCTGCATGTCAGAGAGAAGGGTCCATGAGCCATGGCTTCCTTCCTGGAGCAAAGACCAACCTGTCCCAGCAGGTCCCTACTCTTTGCTCAGCAGAGTATGTGCCCAACAAGGCAGAGATCACAGGCTGAAGGAAAGCAAGAGGCTCGCCTCACCCCTTAAAATGCATTCCAACTTTCTCTATTCCCTTTGCTGAAAATTATAGTTTAAGAACCTTTTTCTTCCATGGGCACTCATATGCTTTTTTTGATGCAAGTTGTCAGTACGATATTTTTGGAAGGCCATTTGGCAATAATCTATCAGCTGTTTCAATGCATTACTATTGATCTGGCAACTCTACTTCTAGGGTAGCATCCCATAGCAGTCTTCAGACAGGTCCACATAGACATAGGCACAAAATGTTTACTACAAAATTGTTTGTAATAGGAAAAAAAAATGGGAGAAACTCATTATATGTAGGAGAGTTAATAACTACATTATGATAGAGTCACAGAAAGGGATACTCTGTAGCTGTTCAAAATAATGACCCAGCAGAACCAGAAAGATGTTCATGATATGTCACACCACTATGTGGGAGTAGACAATGGCAATTTGCAGATAAATATGTATGGTCTCATCCCAATCTGATTAAAAAATCTTAATATTATATATTCATAGAAAGAGGCCCATAAGTATTTATACCAAGCTATAAAAATGGTACCTTTAAAAGAGGGATTAGAGAAGAGAGGGAAAGGACAGAGGTAGGACCTTTCACCTTTTATTTTATATCCTTCTGAACTATTAGAATGTTATATAATGGGCATGTACACTTTGGTAATTAAAAATAGAAATTAAAAAAAAAAAAAAACCTTCAACCTACCACTAATCAACGTACTCCTATTGGTGGCTAGCATTTAAATAATTTACTCTAATTTCCTGTTTAACCGTTCTCTAGGCCTTCATTAGCCTGAGTAATATTTCACTGTGGTAAGTGTAAAAGCAATCCTTCCTTTCTCCTCCATCCCTCCTTCCCCTCAACAAAAGAGAGTAAAAGCTTCCTAGGAGGACTAAGAAATGCAAGTCTTATTTTAGACCTTCCCAATTCATTGACAGTGCTATATGATGAAATGTGGCAACTCCCTTTTTTTTTCAACAACTTGCCACAGCAAATACCTCAGTCCTAATACCTGCAGTTACATGCCACCCAGCGTAAGTGGTAAGTGGGTGAGGCCAGTCCTTACCTGCCCCCAGGATTCCAAGGGGCAGCTGGCATTGGAGGAGTCACACGGGTTCAGGCCAAGGCTGCAAGGAAGGTCCAAGGTCAGTGGTCCACCCCCAGACCTGCCTATTACTCTCAACAGACATTTGCCCTGCACAAAGAAAGTGTGGGATAGAAAGTGTGTGCAGGCAACCTCTTTCACAAGTTGGTACTATCATCTTAAATAAAGCACCCCCAGCTTTCTCTACATTTCATAATATGTACCAGGATAAAAAAAATGATCTTCATAATAGCTGGTTCCAGAATTCTTCTGAGGGAGGAGGCTATCCTTTGAAGAACACTTGGATAAGTGTTCTTGCAAGCTTGGGCAAGTGTGCAACGGTTGTTGGTAGAATTTGTTGTTTGTCCTTCTGAAAGGGGGGAGGGAAGCGGAAGGAAGGGGAGAGGCTGGGAGGAGCCAGGAGAGTCAATGATGTCAGGTCAGTGGTGAGGGGACCCAAAGGCATATTAACAACAGCAGAGAAGCCTCCAGTTCTGATGCACGTTGTCAGTGTTAATTTGATGGAAGCCTCAATTCCACTCCCTCCTCCATAGTGCCAGTAAATCTATTATACTCATCAATGTGTCGGGGAGTGTGGTATCTAAGAACATGCCAAAGAGGGGCTGACTTAGGATGTATCAGAACCTGCACACAGGGGAACAGGAGCCCAGGAGATGAAGAAGAACATGAGAACCTAGCCCTGGGAAACTGTAGAAACTACGCATACATGGCAGGGGAGGGACTGTGAGTCCCCCCACAAGCCATAGACTAGGTGGTCTGGGGCAATACTGACCAGGTCTTAAGGACCAGAGACACCAGCTGACTTCAGGGTAACAATCAATTTCTCCATCTCTTACTTAGAGCTCCTCTCACTTCTAAAGTGCTTTTGTTTCCTAGCCTCGCCTGTCCACACATGCAGATGAGCCAGCAGAAGTGTGGAATGCAAAACACACCTCTCGGGTAGGAGGGGAGCTGGGAACAGGGGTGAAGCAGAGGATGCAGAAGGCAGGGATGATGGGAGGAGGAGTGTCCTGGACTAGGAAAACCAGCCTCCCTCCCTTTGTCACACAAAACGGTTGGGGAAACAGCATATCTAGTGGGGCTGATACATTTGGCACTCCACCCCTTGGCCCCTTGCCCTCTGTCTCCCAGGTGCTGATGCCATCTGGCTACCCAGTTACCCCCATGCAGCAACGACCCACACAGCCCTACCCTCCCTGACAGGTCCTCCCTCCCTCTTTCCCACCAGACTGCAAGTGCTACAAAGGCAGGGACAGTGTTGCTACTGGCTCCCCTTGGTATCCCTGGCTCCTGATACAGGGCTTGGCACACACTAGCATTTGAAAAATAATTGTCGAGTGAATGAATGGACCCTTAAAAGTATTAAGAAATCAAGGTGGTTAAACTGCTTTTTGGCTAGGAATCTCCGCACGCCATCCCTTAACTCTCCCAGGGGATGCATGCTAACCCAAAGGTCTGGCTCTAGAGGGGAAGTTCAGGCAGCTGCGGGGAAGACCATGCTTTGCGGGGCCGTTTCATTGAATTGGTTTGCTTGTCCAATGCTGGGGGCCACAGACACCTTCTCTCCCACCCATCCCTAGCTCAGTCCTCTCTGCCAGAGGGAGAAACATGGTTCAGCTTTGCTTCCTGCTTCACACCAGCTCCCGGTCTGTGGCTTGAGCCTTCACCCACAACTGAAAAAAAATCCAAGGACACTTGGCAGGAGAATGTTCCTGCCCATTCCTCATCCACCATGTGATAAGGGCAGGCCTGGCCACGACAGCAGTAATATGTATAATTCCAGCACAGATGGTTTTTGCATGGCCTCTTTGTTGCTATGGTTACCTGGGTTATTAACTTGCTCTTTGCTTTGAACAGGTAAATCTGGAGACTCTGTGAAGGTCTGGCTGGAAGTTCTATCTACTACTCAGCAGTATCCTTTCAAACTACCCTCCACTGAAGAGGAAATCCATACTGAATAGACTCCCTGGTTTAGTTTAAGAAATGAGCCTCTAAAATACAAAAAGAACTGGATCATTAAGAACACAAGAGTAGGAAAAGCAACCAAGTGGAGGAATGTACCTAACTGCCCAGGACCTGGGCTCATGGTGTCACTTTTTTACTCATCTCAATCTAACCACAATGCCTTGACTAGTTTAGATTTTCTGGTGTTTTTACCATGCACGTTCCTTTTTTGATTCTCGGAGTGACAGCTATTGATTTGTCACCAAATGGCCCCTGTTGTAACCCTTCTCAAGGCTGACATGCTGCCATGACTGTTCTGGAAGCTAAACAACCTGCGAGCCAGGCTAGGCCTTCTTCTAACAGGTAGAGTTCACCTGACTTCACTTTTCTGCTTCTCCATTTCTTCAATTGCAAGATGATAACTTTGGACTAATGAATCTCTAAGGTCCCTTTCAGCCCTGACATTTTCCCATTCTGCATTAATTAAGGCAATCTCAGGTATGTGGATGACAGCAGTGATTTAAATCTGCCAGGTCCTTCTGCCTTTGGAGCTCCTTCTACATATGAAAAGCAGGAGCAACTGGTCTAAATCAGTTCAGGTAATGTCTCAATCTCCCATTTCCCTACCTAGGGAATGTCTCTATATAGGAACCATTTGAGAAATGGGGGTCAGATATTAGAAAAGGGCCCAGAATGCCTGGTTCCAATGCCTTGACTACATTTAATCATATCTCCATTGTCCGTGTGATTGGAAAGAACCATAAACACAAAAAGTCCTAAGCAATGGCCAAAGATGGTTCCTGTTTTCATCTTTGCAGACATGGCATAATTTTGGAAAAAATTCTACTTTTAAGGTATCATGTGTCAGATTTATTTTGTTTTAAGTTATATTAATATTTGACGTCCCAAGGTAAATCTAGTTCCCTTTATAAATAATGTGTCCCTTCCACATAGTGGAGAAAACCAACCCACAATGAACCTTTTATTGAGATACTCAAGTGATCATTACTTGAGACATGAAGTGATATAAACAGTGTCAGGGAACCCACCAGCTTCCTTCACAAACCCCCACCCCGGTCATCCAAGGTTTGCAATCTGGAGGAGTCCTGACTCCGGCTGTGATTCCCTGAAATCTAAAGGGAAATGGCAGCAGTTAATTATCAACAAATTCCCAAAAGGAAGGTAACCCTTGGAAGTCCAGATGCCCTTATCCAAATAATTTTCTCTTTCCAACCTGGAAAGATTCTGACTATATTTTATTAGGCTTTTGTGTGTTTCCTTGCAGAAAGTAGCAAGATTGCTTCCTTCATGGGCTTAAAATCACTCCCACATTTTACCACTTCTCCTTATTTCTGTTCAGTATCATGACACAAAAGCATATTTCAGAAGATACCCAGAGAGGAAGCAACTTGCCTAGAAGTCACATGCCAAGAAACAGGGTCAGAAATCACAAGTCCTTCATGCATTAGCTTCTATGCTCTTCCCAGGGTCACCCTTTCAATTTCCTTCTCCAGCCCACTCTCCATTTGCCCAAAGCCTGATTACCAGTTCCAATTTACCTTCAGATCATCAGGGATGAAGACTTTGCGAGCTTTCTTAATCATAGGTTGTGGCTTCAGTTCTTCCTCGGAGAACTTGCGTTTACGAGGGTCAAACATTTCCTGGCCAGGGATGCTGGAGAGGGCGAGATCTGCCGGGTCTGGCTCATAACCCACCGGGACCTGGATGGTGTCAGGATCAATGGGACTCGGTGTATTGCGGTTTGCTGGCAACAGCTGACCTGGAACAACACAGGAGTTTTAATTCAGGAACACACTAGGGAAACCCAGTAGGCAGCTACTTAAATAGTGCTGTGGGATGAGTGGCAAGAGTCTTCAACTCACTTATATATCTCACCCTAACATCATTTATCTAACTCGTCCTCACCATGTTTCTGAGAACACAGTGGGCTGGGTATAACTTGATCCATGTCCTACCAAGTACAACAAAGACCCACATACACATGTTCACAAACTGGAGAGGGAGAAACAAAGACATACACATTCATTCTTTCCTATCACACATTCACAGAGCACCAACTATGTGCCAGGCACTCTGCAAGGTGCAATGCATACAACTACATGACTTTTACTTTTAAGGTGTTTTCAGGTGAATGAGGGAGACAGACCACTAACTAGCCAGTTAGGATAGAGTGCAGGTGCTGGGATGGAAGTAAACCTCACGTGACTCTAGGGTGTGGGGAAACACGGAGGAGGTTAGGGAGCACCTCCTAGAGGTGACACTTGGCATAGCTGGGTCTTAAGACAAACAGTAATTAGCAAAAAAGGTATTCCAGGCACAAAGACAGGACAGAGGTTTGCATTTTGATGAACCACAAATAGTCTTGGGTAGCTGTCACACTGAATCAGAAGACAACATAGAGTAGGCAGAGGCGTAAGCCAAGAAGGTGGGCAGTGGGGATATGATAGAAGGCTCCGAATGTCACTGAGGGATTCTGAGCTGTGAAGTGACAAACAGCTGGAGTTTGGAAAGCAGACTCTGGCAGTGTGATGAATGGATTGCAGAGAGCACAGCTGGAGACAGATCAGATACAAAGCTGTTGTGATAAACTGTGCACTCATTAATGGCGGCAGTAGAGATGGTGAGAAGGAGACCAGTCCAAGAAATATTTAACATATTATGAAGCAGTGGTCCCCAACCTTTTTGGCACCAGGGACTGGTTTTATGGAAGACAATTTTTCCATGGACCAGTGGGGGGAGATGGTTTTGGGATGATTCAAGTGCACTTATTGTGCACTTTATTTCTATTATTATTACATTTTCACTTGCCACTCACTGATAGGGTTTTGATATGAGTCTGCAGCACTTGATTTATTATGGTCTCTGCAGTCAACCATCTTTGCTAATGATAATCTGTATTTGCAGCTGCTCCCCAGCACAAGCGTCACCGCCTCAGCTCCATCTCAGATCATCAGACATTAGATTTTTATAAGAAGCCACAACCTAAATCCCTCACATGTGCAGTTTACAGTGGGGTTCATGCTCCTATGAGAATCTAATGCCCCCGCTGATTTGACAGGAGGTGGAGCTCAGGCAGTGATGCCAGTGACGGGGAGCAGCTGTAAATATAGATGAAGCTTCAGTCGTTTACCTGCCACTCACCTCCTGCTATGGGGCCCGGTTCCTAATAGACCACAGACCTGTACCTGTCCACAGCCTGGGAGGTTGGGGACCCCAGTTATAAAGGACAAAATGGAGACAACCTAACTTCCACTTGGAGGGTTCTAGGGGCCAAACCACTGAAATGCACAAACAGTCACAGAACAATAGGCTTATTGTGTGTCTGAATGTGTCTTACTGGTAAAGTAAACTTAATAACAGACCCAAATGTTTATGCTGGGAGCTCTGAATCTTAACTTCTCGTTTCATCTGAATTTTACAATCGCTCCTTTCACGCCCAGAAAATAAATGAGAGGATACAGCTCAGCTGTGTTTGGCCCATCTCCTCCTCTTCCTCACTGCCAATGGTAGGTCCCAGTGTGAAAGTATGCTTTAGGTTCCGTTAAAACCTACCCCAGGCCAAAGCACGAAGCCACTGGCTCGGATTCTAGCAAAACTGTGAAACCGTGCTCGTCTGTCTTCTGGAAAGGCCTGGTGGGGGAGCTTGCAGAATGAATGCTCTGGGTGACCTTCTAGGTCCCTGCTCTGCTTTGAGCTCTCTTTGTATCCTGCTTGCCAAAGAGGAAGAGATGGGCCCTGAGGCGCTGGCGGCGGAAGGAGATTTCTCATTAGCCGAGCTGCCGCTCAGCTCCAGCTCCCAGAGACTGCTGAGTTCTGTGCTGGATGGTGTCAAGCTAGATTTGATCTTGCGCCTCTTGACATTGCCTTAGAAAATGAACCACATATGAGTCAAATGGGAATTTTATTTTCCCTTTAGAAACTCTCTTTGAACTTGATAACAAAGCTACCCAATGCCCCTTCACTACAACCCCCACCCCCTCCCCCACACTCACGCAGGCATATGCACCCGCCTCCCATCCTCTGGAAGCATCTCTTCATGCTTCACCAATCTAATTGCTCCGAGTCACTTCAAACTTCAAGTTCCTCCTTCGTACTTCAGGATTCTGTTTATTATGCTATGTTAAAATGTTCTCCTTTATTGTTTTATATATGTTCCTAAGCTTCTCTCTCTCTCTCTCACACACACACACACACGCCTCCTCCACCACACCGGTGACATGGTCTTTCATGTTTTATTTATTTTATCCCACTTGACTCCTCACCATGGCGCCTACTTCAGAGTTCAGCTTCTACAAAGAGTATTCCTCATTTAACGGCGGCCCTCGGAGACACTGGACTCCGACATTCATTCATGGACATTCTAACAATAACACTTCCCATTTAGGTGGAACCTTTCTTGGCACGCTTTCTCTCCAGCCCGTTCCCCCAGCGGAAGTAGGTCAGCCCCACCTGCAGAATGGAGAAACCTAAGTGGACCACAGACAAGCTCCGTGGCTTCCCCGGCATCAAACAGCAAACGGCAAAGGACCTCGGAAACAAAGCCAGCCCTTCTCCCCACAAATACTTTTGTGCTGTCTTATTTACCTACATTTTCTACTGAATTAACTCTGCTGGACTCATTTTTTTACCCCTTTATTCCAAAATGTCAATAGTATCATTGGGTAATAGGTATTTTTTCCTACCTCTTGTGGATTGTCAAAATTTTAATATAAGAAATCTCAAGTACAGAAATGTGTCAAGAAAGTCTAAGTCTGGGTTCTTACTATTCTCCTCTCACCTTGGTCCCTCTCACTACTCTCCCCAGAGGTGACCACCCTTAACTGCTTGACGTGAACCCGTTATGTCCCGGTTTCCACATATAAATGATTTAACCCAAATGGGATTATACTACCCACGTATCTTAAATTACCTTTCCAATATATCAACATACCATATGCAGTTTCCAATGTTAGTACAAATAGAACTACTTTGTCCATTTTAAAGGGTGAGTAGTATTCCATAGCTTGGACATATAATAATTCATTGCATCACTCCCCAGCTGATGAAATTTTAGGTGTGTATTTTTGTAGAAGAGATTTCTAGAAGTGGGACTGCTCACACAAAAGGCATGCACATTTTTGTTTTTTTGAAACAGAGTCTCATTCTGTCACCCTGGGTAGAGTGCAGTGGCGTCATCATAGCTCACTGCAACCCCAAACTCCTGGGCTCAAGTGATCCTCCTGCCTCAACCTCCCAAGTAGCTGGGACTACAGGTGAGCACCACCATACCAGCTAATTTTTCTGTTTTTGTTTTTTGTTTTTTTTTTTTGTAGAGACGGGGTTTCACTCTTGCTCAGGCTGGTCTCAAACTCCTAACCTCATGAGATCCTCCTGCCTCGGCCTCCCAGAGCGCTAGAATTACAGGTGTGAACCACCATGCCCAGCCAGGCATGTACATTTTATATTTCTAACTGTACTGCCAAATTGTGCACCAAAAATGTCATACCTATTTATACTTGCACCAACATTTATGAGAATACATATTTCCCACAATTAAATATTAATTTTTAAAATGTTGCCAACCCAATATGCACAAATATCACTATTGTTTTAATTTACATTTCTCTAGTTACTAGTGATGCTGGACATCTCACATGTTTACTGGATATTTGCTGCTTCTCTGCATACCACCTCTTCATGTCTTTTAAAGTGGGTTTTGTTTATTCATTTTTAAGAACTTTTTTTAGGCTATGGATATAATCTCTTCGTCTGTTTTATCTACTATAACAAATATTTTTTCTCATACAGTTGTATTCTAAATTTGCTTATAGAGTTTTTCACTATTAAGAGATTTTACATTGTAATGTAGTAATATACCCAAATCTTCTCTTTTATGGCTTCTTTCATACTTTATCTTAAAATTATATTTTATATACATATACACACATATGTATATATACATAAATATCTGTATATATATGTATATTACTCTATACTTTAATATAACTATAGCTGGTTTATATTATAATTTGAGTCACCTGGAATTTATTTTGGTGTATAGCATAAGCAAAGGATATTACCTAATATTTTCCAAATGTCTTAATATAATGATATTAGTAAGGTTTGATATTTGATAGGGCAAGTTTTGCCCTCCCCCAATTGTTCTTTTTAGAAAATTTTCTTAGATATCTTTATATATATACTCTTCTAGATAAGTTTCAGAATATATTTGTTAAATTATATGTGAAATTATTGTTGGGATTTTTAAATTAGGATTGTGTGAAAGCCATATGTTAATCTGAGGACAACTATCTTTAAAATATTGACTATACCCATCATATATGCTCTCCATTTTTATTTTTGGGTTTTTTTTTTTTTACATTTA